>QXTE01000011.1:1127571-1160224 GCA_003942145.1 Platysternon megacephalum
GTGTGTGGGGGTGCAGGAAAGAAGGCTGGGTGTGTGTATGGGGGTCAGGGCAGAGGGCTGGGGGGGTGTTGGGGTGTGGGGGGGTGCAGGGCAGAAAGCTGGGTGTGTGTGGGGGTTCAGGGTTCAGGGCAGAGGGCTGGGTGGGTGGGGGTGCAGGGCAGAAGGCTTGGTGTGTGTGGGGAGGTTCAGGGGTCAGGGCAGTGGGGGTGGGGGGGGTTCAGGGGTCAGGGCAGAGGGCTGGGTGTGTGCGGGGGGGTTCAGGGGTCAGGGCAGAGGGCTGGGGTGCTCGGCTCGTGGGGGTGCTCCCAGCCCCCTGCCCTGAGCGGCTCATGGCAGGGGGCTGAAAGGGATATGCCCTGTTCCACCCCCTTCCCCAAGGCCCCGTCTCTACCTCTTCTGTGCCTTCTCTATGGAGCAGCGAGCACGCTGCCACTCCTCCCCCTCCCTCTCCCCCTCGGAAGGACCATCAGCTGATCAGCGCAGGGAAGGAGAGGAGGAGGGGCAGGAAAGCAGCACGCTGGGGGAAGAAGCGGGGGAGGGGGGAAGCTTGGCTGCCGCAGGACCAAGCTTCTGCCTCCTGCCCCCCCAGGGGAGAGCGGTGGGTGGGTGGGTGGGGTGGGGGTTGAGTGTGGGGATGGCGGCAGGCAGCAGCGTGCCACTCAAAATCGGCTTGCGTGCCGTGTTTGGCACGCGTGCCCTAGGTTGCCGACCCCTGACCTAGGCAAAACAAGTCAGTCAAGGAGAGCATCAGCCTTAACTCTGAATTTTACTTACTTCTGTCATTTTCTATCTTAACCTCAATGTCATATTAACACTTTATATTTAATACACCAAAGCCCTGGGGCTTTCTGTCCAGCATCCTAACTGCTTCTCTCTTCTGCAGAAGTTGCACTTAGGGCTTTCTGTATTCAACGGTTGGGAAGGAGAATTCCAGTGTACACTGTAGATGCACTATGCAGAAATCTGAAGGCATGCATTTCAGATGCAAAACATTCTGTGTGTATGTAACTTAACTGAAACAAAAAGGTTTTTGTTGTTGTTGTTGAATACCCTCTCCTGTTCTCACGTGTCTACAACACTTACCCAGGTGGAAAGAATACAGAAAATAGATGAGTATTCTACATTAGAAAAACAGAATGAGGAAGTCAGTCAATTCATTGTTGTGCTTCTCTAGCCTAGACTAGAGATTTGCCTCCAGGGGTCTGCCCTTGGCCCTCTGACTTTCTCCTGTTATGCTCACCCCCCCTTAGGTGAGATATTTGCTGTCATGGCGTCAGTTACCATCTTTACAACAATGAGTCCTGCAGAGCTACATCTCCACCTCTGCTCTCACCCTCTGTCCAAGATTGCATAACTATCCATGTCTCATAACTCCTCATAAATCATGTGCAAGTTAAACATGTTTAAAACTGAATTTCTCATCTTCACCTGCCCAAGCCCTCTACAGTCCTAATTTTTTCCATCTCTTTTGATAACTCCATCATGGTCTCTGTCATTCAGGTTCAGGGTCATTCTTCTCTACTCCCATAAAACTTGCAAAGTGAGTGAGGATTATCACTTCTCCCAATATACAAATAATAAACTAACATGTTCTCCTTTTCTCTATTTCTACTGCTCTCATCACTCCCATCTCCAATGCACACAATGTTCTACAGTCAAAATTATCTTCCTTGCCCACAACTCTGAAAACACTTCCCCCTGCTAGAATTCCTTCCCTGGCTTCCTCTCTCTTTCTGCGCCAAACTAAATCTCTTTGAACTGGATCTGAATTTGAACCAGTGTTGCTGAGAGCAGATTTTGCCCCCTCATCCTCACTTTCAAGGCTCTATATTGTTCTTCCCTGCCTATATTTCTGCTCTCATTTCTTGCTACTCCTACCCACCTATGCCCTGCACGCTGACAACTCTGCCTTCCTATCATTCCATTTGCAGTCTTGCACCTTTTTTTCATACTATCTCCCAAGCCTGAAACAGCATTATTCCGCTAATGTACCAAGCCATCTTGGTCTCCTTCAGTTCTTTCCTAAAAAACTTACTTGTTTCAGTTAGCCTTCCACCAACAACTAGCCAATCCTGTCCTCGTGCTAAATAACTGTAAGATAACAAATTACACTATATATACAAAGAAATCCCAGCATACCAAGAGATTTGCCAGTTCCTGTTCTCTCTTTCTCCCCATTACTTGGTCCATATGTAGTCTAACCTATTATAAGCAACTTGGTGAGGGACCTTCATTTCTCGTCCATAAAGTGCCATGTACACGTATTGTAGAAATTACACTGATTACGATTATTGTTATGAAAATCAGTGTAGCAGACTTCTTTAAAATGGTTTCCCAGGTTATAAATTGTTTGGGGAAAATTATCTGTGGCATCAAGAACAACTATTATAAGGAATTAGGGAAGCGTTAACACATCAATAGTACCAGGACGCCTCAGAAGCCGATTTAACATACCTCTTCATGGATTTGGGAGAGAGATCCTTTTCTAGTTCTTTTGCAGGAGCGCTGTAGGAGTCCACACTGTATTCACTGTCGTCATCATACTCATGGTCTAGCAGAGTTCTCGCCCATGTGCCCATGTCATAGGGTGGCAGCATCCCTCCAAATTCAGAAGGTAGGATCTCAGGATGAATTAGCTGATGCAGACTGTTGAGATTATTACCATGCAGAAATATCTGTGCATATCAGGATAAAACCAAAAAAGTCACACAAATCAACACAGCACAAAGTAATATCATGATTATAACTGGTAATAAATATTTATACTGGGGCCTCATTGGGCAAGGCGATGTACTAACAGAGGCAGACAGAATCTCTGCCTTGAGCTATCATTTTGTGTCTATGAGCCTACAAATACACAAGTGAATCACTTTAAGCATATGAACAGTTCCATCTAAAGAGTTTGCAAGATCAAGTGCATAAGAAGACAAGCATACAAAAAATGAGAAGACACAATCCAATAATTCCATAAGAATTTACCAACTAGCCTTTAAACATTCTCTGAGTTCTATCAGAAACAAAAGTGGTTTAGGATAGTGGTTCTCAACCCTTCTTTACCCAGGTACCCCCCCTAAACCTAAATAGGCAAACCTGCAGGCCCCCAACCAGAGGCGATGCATGGGGGTCACAATTACAAGTGCTGATGTAGCAGGACAGCGCAGTGGTGTCTCTCCTTGGAGAGCTGCTGCCTCCTTGTGGAGTCAATGGCTGTGAGGCAACCTCTTCCGATGACAGGGGAAGAGCTCTCTTCTGCACTGACTCTGCAATTTTTGGTTGCGCACCCCCAACAGGCTGGGTGGCTTGCTGAGGTGAGTCAGGGGGTGGAGGTGGTGCTCCCTTCCCAAGCCCTGTCGCCTGGGGCTGAAGCCCGAGCCCAAGTGCCCCCGCCCAGGGCTGAAGCCCAGTTTATTTTGGCCAACCCCTGAAACCTGCTGGGGGCCATGGACCGCGGGCTGAGAACCATTGCCATAGACCACCTAACCAGGAAGATGTAGATGAAGGTTTTTAAAAAACAAACAAAAAACCCCACACATCCAAAGCACAGGACTTGGTAGTGATCGGGGACTTCAACTACCCAGACATTTGTTGGGAAAATGATACTGCAGGGCACAAAATTATTCATAAGTTCTCAGAATGCATTGGAAACAACTTTTATTGCAGAAGTTGGAAAAAGCGACTAAGGGAGAGGGCTGTTCTACGTTTGATTCTGACAAATAGGGAGGTTGAGAAACTGGTTGGGAATTTGAGGGTGGAAGACAGCTTGGGTGAAAGTGATCATGAAATGAGGTGTTCATGTTCCTAAGGAATTGTAGGAGGGAAAACAGAAGAGTAAAAGGGAATGAACTTCAAGAAGGCAGTCTTTAGCAAACTCGGAGAATGAGTAGGTAAGGTCCCATGGGAAGCAAGTCTAAGGGAAACAATTATTCAAGAGAGTTTTTTCTGTTTTATAAAGATACATTATTAAAGACACAAGAACAAACTACCCTAATGCACAGGAAAGATAGGAAATATGGTAAGAGACCACACTGCCTTAACCAGGAGATCTTAGATGACCTGCAACTCAAAAAGTCATACAAAAACTAGAAACTAGATCAAATTATGAAGGGTGAATATATAAAAAAGCCAACACAAACATGTAGGGAGAAAATTAGAAAGCTCAAGGCACAAAATTAGATTAAACTACCTAGAGACAAAAAGAGTAACAAGAAAACATTTTACAAATACATTAGAAGTAAGAGGAAGACCAAGGACAGGGCAGGCCCATTACTTAATGAGGAGGGAAAGACAATAACAGATAATACACCAATGGCTGAAGTGTTGAATGCCTTTTTTGTTTCAGTTTTCACCAACAAGATTAACAGTTATCTGATGACTAACAGTGAACATCAGTATAAATGGAGTAGGATCTGAGGCTAACCACATGTTAAGAATTACTTAGACAAGTTAGGTGTCTTAGACAAGTCAGCAGAGCATGAGTAAATACATCGTAGAATAGTTAAGACACTGGCTGAAGAGATCTCAGAGCTATTAGCGATTATCTTTGAGAACTTGTGGAGGATGGGAGTGATCCCCAGAGGACCGGAAAAAGGGAATAAAAGAACAACACGGGGAATTATAGACCAGTCAATTTAACTTCAGCACCAGGCAAGATAATGGACCAACTAATCAAAACAATCAATTTGTAAGCACCTAAAAGATAATAAGGTGATAAGTAACAGTCTATATGGATTTGTAAAAAAAACAAAAAACCATGTCAAACCAACCTAGTTTTCTTCTCTGACAGAGTAATAAGGCTTGTGGATGGGGGCGGGGGGAGCAGTAGACATGATATCTCAACTTTAGTAAGGCTTCTGATATTGTCTCATATGAACGTCTCAAACAAACTAGGGAAATATAGCCTAGATGAACCTACTATAAGGTGGGTGCAAAACTGGTTGGAAAAGTGTACTCAGAGAGCAGTTATCAATGGTTCACAGTCAAACTGGAAAGGCATGTTGAGTGGGGTCCCACAGAGAGATCCCTGGAGGTCCTGGATCTGGTTCTATTTAATATCTTCATAAGTGACTTGGATAATGACAGAGAGAGTACACTTATAAAGTTTGTGGATGATACCAAGCTGGGAAGGTTGCAAGGGCTTTGGAGGATAGGATTAGCATTCAAAGTGATCTTGACAAACTGGAGAAAGGGTCTGAATTAAACAGGATGAAATTCAAGAAGGACAAGTGCAAAGTACTACGCTCAGGAAGGAATAATCAGTTACACAAATACAAGATGGGAAATGACTGCCTAGGAAGGAGTACTGCAGAAAAGGATCAGCGGGGTTATAGTGGGTAACAAAATAAAGGTAAGTCAAAAACGTAATACTGTTGGGGGGAAAAGCGACCAACATTCTGGGATGTATTAGTAGGGGTGTTGTAAGCAAGACACAAGTAATTCTTCCAGTCTATTCAGTACTGATAAGGAATCAGGTGGAGTATTGTGTCCAGTTCTGGATGCCATGCTTCAGAACAAATGTGGACAAACTGGAGAAAGTCCAGAGGAAAGCGACAAAAATGATTAAAGGATCTAGAAAACATGACTTACAAGGAAAGATTGGGGGGAAAAAAAGGGTTTGTTTAGTCTGGAAAAGAGAAGACTGGGGAGGTAGGGGGGAGTATGATCTTCAAGTGAGTAAAAGGAGGAGGGTGATAAATTGTTCTACTTAACCACCGAGGACACGACAAGAATTAATGGACTCAAGTTGCAGCAAGAGATTTAGGTTAGACATTAGGAAAAACTTCCTAACCGTAAGCGCAGTTAAGCGCTGGAACAAGTTACCTAGGCAGGTTGTGGAATCTCCGTCACTGGAGGCTTTTAACAACAGGTTAGACAAACTCCTGTCAGGGATGATCTAGAATAGTACTTAATCTTCCTTAAGTGCAGGGAATTGGACTTGATGACCTATCAAGGTCCTTTTCAGTTCTACAGCTCTGACTTTCTAAGAATTTCAGGTCCCAGGTTCATATTTTGAAGGTGTTGTGCAGGTTCCGTTTGAGGACAAGGACTGATAGGTCAGATGTGGAGTTATCGCTTGGTTTGTCCACATGTGATAGAAAAATGATAAGACAAAAACATCCTATATGAGTTCATTTCAGAGCATAGTGATTGTCTGGTTTCACTGACATAATTGTTGTTGGGGCATTTGATGCACTGGATGAGGTATACCACATGTGATAGGCATGTGTAGGACCCATGGATCTTGAAAGGTGCGTTGTGGGGGGTATTGGTCATCATAGCAGTGGAAATATGTCTGTAGGTTATGGCAAGGTCTGATTCCGCTTTGAGTTGGCATTCTGTGATCTGTAGGAGCTTGCTTCTGATGAGCCCAGCTGGTTGGGGGTTTTTTTTTTTTTGAAGTCCAGAAGAAGAGGGTTGGGAAAGATTTTTCAGGATATGGTCGTAATTGTTTAATGATACCCCAAGAGAGCCTACTTCCACCCAGGAAAAAAGAACCCCACTGATTGCACACCCCTATTTGTCCCCCAACCCTCTTCTGGCCTTCAAACACTGCTCCCCCACCCCCCACAGCTCAACATCAGAAGCAAGCTCCCCACAGACCAGGACAGCTATGTGGATGAAACCAGACAATCTAACTCTGATTTAATTACAAATGATGTACATGATGCAAATTAAAACTACATCTCAGAAGTTACTGTGGTATGCACACACACAAATCCCTCTCCATAGGCATTTATACTGAACATTTGATACAGTATGTGTATTTGGGGGCAATCGTATCTTTGGAGTAACTCCAATGATGTCAATGCAGTTGCACCAGGGAAGAATATGGCACTACATAGTTAAGAAAAAAAAAACCTGAAGTAGTTTAAATCATTATGTACTTATTTCTTATGAAAGAGCACTATTTAAAACATGTACCTGCCTATCACTCAATCTAGTGGGACTCACATACTTAAAATAAAACATGTTTTAATAGCTTTGCTGAATTGGAGTGTTACAGGAGAAAGCCATGTATATTTTTGAGGCAGGAGAGACGCCCTTCATAACAGAAATCTTTAAAAGTTATATTGAAATACATTACACAAATACCAATTGGAGATTTTGAGCATGTCTATTTACAATACACTGTGATACATCTGCAGACTATAATTGTTTAACAATATAAAAAACAAGCAGAATACCCTTTTCCGTGTCTTCTCTTTTAAAAAGGGCCGTATAACTGTGTAGAGGGCATGGATATACCATGGTTGATTGACAAAATGAATTCCTCCAAACCGAGCTGGAAAACTGTCCTATAGAACATAAAACAAACATACATCATGAGTAAAGTAGATTCTTAAGAGAAGACATATGGTGTACGTCAACTCAGTTTTTTTTATGCTGAAATGCATTCATTTGCTTACTTAACCTTAAAGAACTCTTTTCCAAAATGGTGTCCATTCAGTGATGGTCCAACATTCCATTCCAGAGTAGCAATACTTTTAGGCACACAATTTCCTGACAGAATGATTACAAAGGGCTTCAGAGCACTGGGATGACCTCTTGTTGTCCCCTCCAGCCCTGCATTCCTATGATTCTATGAACAGCATTCTAATAAAGAGGGTATTTTTGTCCCCTAGGTATACTTTACACATTTATGATCTGCCCAGAATCCACCAATGCAACATGCTTTCCCCTGCCTGTCTCCATTCAATTTCAAATTCTCTATAGTGGTGCACTACTTAATAGTAGTGCACCACATTCCCATCTCTGCCAGTATTGCTGAAATACATTAGAAATGTTCCTATTTCCTTGTTCCAATCTTAAAATCAAATGTAAACCTAAGTTTTAAGTCAAAATGTATACAATATTGTTTAAATTTAAGATTAAAATGCATTAAAACAAAGATTAAAATGCATTAAACATGATCATACAATATTTATGAGCCTTGTTCTCATCACATATTCAGAGGCTGTGAGCTGAAGTTTCTGGAGCAAACTTCTGTACTGAACCAACCATTTCTTTCTAAATTGGTTTTGGCTGTTTTGCCAGACACCTCTACTAAAGAAACACAAGAGGGTGAAGAATTCATTTGTATGGCTATTTGCATGCAGTAATTTGGTTCTCAGGGCCAAAAACTGCAATACTATTGTATGATCAAGTATGCATTTTATTTTTGAAAGTTGATATAGCAGGCAACACACCCCTTCCTTTCACTGCCAAGAAGAAAACTTGAAGAGGCTAGTGATTTCACTATCTGTGTTCTGGAATATTGCCACCAAATTCATTATATCCATATGTGAGCATATGCCCAGCTACTGGGATAGTCTACTTCCCTCTGATGTCTAGACTAGACTCCTTGCATTAGGCATAGGTGCAAGAGGTTTAAATATGCAATAATTTCAAGTGCCTCCCGGTTTCAGCTATATGTACATATATAACATTGCAGGATGAGTACCAGTTTCTTTACACTTAGTTAATCCAGTTTGCCATTCCAGCATAGAACCAAAGGGCAGCATGCTGGGTCCCACTGTGCAAGTGAATGTACCTTAGAGCTACTGAACAGGTCTTCAGACAAAGCAGGTATGTGTAATGTGGGGGATGGAGGTACAAAGGGTGGAGTGGAACAAAGAAGAGGTAGGAAATACTACCTATGGTCTCTATACTGTTACCATTTTCTTCCAGAACATTTCAGAGGATCAAGCATTTATCCTTATGCAGGAGATATGGAAGAACATAAGAATGGCCCTACTGGGTCAGACCAAAGATCCATCTAGCCCAGACCTATCTTCCGACAGTGGCCAGTGCCAGGTGCCCCAGAGGGAATCAATAGAACAGGTAATCATCAAGTGATCCATCCCCTGTCACTCATTCCCAGCTTCTGGAAAAACAGAGGCTAGGGACACCATCCCTGCCTATCCTGGCTAATAGCCATTGATGGACCTAACCTCCATGAATTGATCTAGTTCTTTTTTGAACCCTGTTAGGGTCTTGGCCTTCACAACATCCTCTGGCAAGGAGTTCCACAGGTTGACTGTGCATTGTGTGAAGAAATACTTCCTTTTATTTGTTTTAAACCTGCTGCCTATTACTTTCATTTGGTGACCCCTAGTTCTTGTGTTATGAGAAGTAGTAAACAACACTTCCTTATCTACTTTCTTTACACCAGTCATGATTTTATAGACCTCAATCATATCTCCCCTTAGCCATCTCTTTTCCAAGCTGAAAAGTTCCAGTTTTATTAAGACATTGAACTAAGCTAGTCACACAGGACTTCAGTGTATGAATAACTATTCCTGTTGTCCCCCCCCCCCCTCATTTACAGTTACATTCACCAAAACAAACTCAGAAACACATACTAGTGAATAAGGATGATTTCCCCCCCACCCCACACACACAGCATGAAGTATATGAAATATTTCTGGTTTATTGCTTAGAAAATGCTTCAGGTAGTGGGCAGAGGAGTTCCTAAATGAAAAGGTATCTATGCACATGCTCTGGTTCAGTATGAAAGGTATTTGTAATCCAGCATTAGCTCAAAATGGATCACGTCCTGATCCTTCAGGTAACTGTCAAGTCACCATATTCCCTGCAGATAAAAGGAGTATCTGGAGAAGGTGCAACTTAGGGCAGTGCAGTTAACACCTCCTCCTCCTTTTGAATCTGGTTATGCTGAAGGCCCTGGACATGTGTGGAGTAACACTGACATAATTGATGTCATTGGATACGAGACGGTAGCTGCTGTCTCACTGTGCAAGTGAACGTACCCTAGAGCTAGGGCTTTTTTATTATTATTATTATTATTATTATTATTATTATTATTAAAGTGAGACTTGTGATTTTGGGTACCTCAAGTTTTGGGTGCCCAATTTGAGATGCCTGATTTTCAGAAAGCAGGTGGTCAGTACTTTCTAAAAACCAGGCACCTGTAATGTCTCCCCAATTTGGTACCCACAATTTGAGGTGCCCATAAAGACTTAGGTGTTTTTCCACTCAGCCTTGCAATGCCCCACTGACTTAGAAGTCCAAGCCTCATTTTCCAAAGTGACAGACTCCGATTTTTAAGTTCCAAGTGCCTAGACCAAAGTTACACAGCAGGTTAGCAGCAAGGCTGGGACTAGAACTCATGGATTCAGGCCCTATGCTCAATCCAGTAGAACATACTGCCTTGTAAGAGCAGAAAGAGGCAGAATAAGTAGCAGCAGATGCTGGAGGAACACTAGGAACAGGTGTATTAGGGAGTTTAGCTCTGGAGCTAGGAGTGTATCTGACATTCTGGCACTACCCACATATAACTAACTTTTACACCAGGGATGCATCAGGCAGATGGCCATCCTACAAATCAGCAGGTGAGAAATTCTTCCAAATCAACGATTCCTGTGTTTTTATCTAGATTAAGTCACAGGCATGGTGGCAGTTGCAAGTGCCCCTAGAGACATATTGCATGGTAGCAGAGCAGCCTGTAACCCAGGAATCACATTCTTCATGGACTCTATGAAAAAGAAATCCCATGTCAAAAACTGACAAGAGACACGTATCTAGGAAGGAGCCATGAAGCAAGCTATGCACTTGACTGGAGAAGTGATTAGCCAGCTGATAGAGCATAACTGAATGGTTAAGAAGAGTGTACTTAATCTCTTCCTTTATTTGCAACACAGGCAACTAATTACATTTGTTTGTGTGGGTTTTTTCATATTAACCACTGAGAAACATCACTGACTGTGTGGAATAGTGCAAGATAAGTACACAGCTGATAAATAATCAATTCTAAATACAGTCATTCCATGTATGATGAGCAGCACAGCTAATTAGTATTGTTCACAGCCCTAATGAGCCAAGGCTTACAAATGCTGGTTAATAGTGTGCAGTCAGATAAAAGTTAGAGCCCTATATGTTTACATGTAAGGTTGCCCGATAGTGACTGTTAAACTGCCCTCTTCTCCAAGGTCACCAATGGGAGTGGTCCTGAACAAACTGCCTTATATTACAGCATTTTCAGTTCCAAGCCCAGGGAACCCTAACTTACAGCACAGTGGTTCCCCCTGCCTCTTCCACCCGCCGCCACTTCTCATAATTTGTATGGTCTGTCTTTACATGCTTCTTTTCCAGCAACCCGCTGCTTTCAACTTCTAGTCCATGGCACATGCCAAAGAAGCCAGGTTTCTGCTCTCTAGTTGCATTGGCACAGTGTTCTAGTCCAGTACTCTCTTCTGTTCCGATTTTGCTGTTATCTCTATATGCATAGGATCAAAGAGAAGAAACAAAGACTGCTACCCATAACTCATACTGCCTGGGTCTACAGACAAATAAGTGGGATCATTACACTACAACTGCGTGGACGTAAGCATCCTCTTTGGATGTGCTCAACTGACTTTATGCCTCCAGTGTTCAGGTATTACTGATATTTGTTTATTTAATTCTTATTCCGTTTAAAATGTCTCAACACCATCAAGATGTGCACACAACAAGTCTGTTACCCCATGCTCCCACAACTGTTACTCTAATTCTCTTTCTACCCTTCCTCCCTTCCCCCAGTTACTTGTTACCACTTTGCATCTTGTCTTTGGGTATGTCTACACTATAGCAGCTGCAGCTGTGCCACTGTAATGCCATAACATAGATGCTTCCTACATTGATGGGAGGGGTTTTGCCATCAATGTAGGTAATCCATCTCTCCAAGAAGAGGTAGTTAAGCTAATGAAAGTATTCTTCTGTTGACCTAGCTGTATCTACACTGGGGTTATGTCGACCTAACTATGGCACTCAGTGAAATTTTTCACAGCCTCAAGCGATGTAGCTAGGTTGATTTAATTTTTAAGTGTAGACCAGGCCCTAAATTTGATGGTAAGTTCTTGGAAGCAGGGACTGTCACCTACTGTGTGTTTGTACAAGGCCTATGACCAGGGCCCCCTTATTTTGACTGGGCTTACAGGCACTAGTGTAATCCAAGTAATAATAATAATGAGTTATATTCAAAAGCACAGTAAGGTACCCACCTCTCACTGAAAATCAGTTGGAGTTAAGGAAATTAGAACTCTAGGAATTTTTGAAAATCCCATCCTTTGCATCAGCACCTTTATCTATAGGAAGACTCAGCTTTCTTTCGTATTAGAAAAAGGGTCTTTCCAAAGCCTGCATTCTGAATTCCTTGGGTGCCAACCATCTCGGGGAAGTACAGTGCAGTACTTGATGGATTCGGCCCCAATTCAGCTTTGAAGTCAATGGGTCTATTCATCTGTTTTCCAGCTAAGCATGTGTTAAAAGTGCTATGATGAATCAGAGCTCTAGCATCTGAAGGAGACAAGCTGGAACTTAAGAGCCAAAACTGGGGCAACTGAATTTGAATAAAACACAAGCCCAAAGTTACCATATTACATTATTAAAAGCTTAACTGTCAGTACTTCGTTTGATAGTTCTTCCTGTGGACAATAAATTCAGATCTCCTACAGCTATTCAGAAGAGTCAAGCCTCAATACATTTATAAGCAGTGTCTAACAGCACACTACAATATACTTCTTATGCAATATCTGTATATATGCTGTATCTTTGTACTGGAAACCTGATAAAGACACAAGAACGTTTCTCCCTGATATAAGGCACAGAGTTCCCAAACTTCATTTTTAGGATGTTAAACAGGAAAAACTGAAGAAAAAACAGAGGAACAATTGAAAAATTCGGACTGGTCCAAAATGTTAACACCCTGCCATGGATTTTTTTTTCCACGTAGCAGAAAATTTGAACTAATCTGGGAACTGAGAGCCACCATTGCCCACATTAGAGATAGATAAACCTTAGACCTGCTCCCAAACACCTTCATTGAAGATATCCAAAAAAATTGCAGTGAAATGTGTGCTGTGTATTGTAGGATATTTGTAGTGTCCCTGAATATCTGCACTAAGGTCCTGATCCTGTATACACTTACACATCTAAAGCTATCCGGGGGGAAGCAAAAACCACAATTACTGTAGAAGAAAAAGCCTTCATCTGGAAGATTTAGACAGTAGTGAGATTTTATTTGGTACCCTGAGCACCTTTCCAATCCAGACAGGTGGGTCAAAAACTGCAGAATTAAAAAACGGATATTAAATAGGAAATCTCCTATCCAGACCTCAGGAAATCCAAATATCCTACAACTGGCTGCCTCAAGGATTTCAGACTTTAAGAATATGGTATGTACCTTTACTTGAAGATGTGTTTTTTTTTATCTGATATTCTTAGCTTCAGTTTTATGAAAGAATTTTAGAGCGTTTTCTAAACCAAATTAAAAAAAATATAAAAATATTTTTTATTATCACAGTCAGCTAAATGTGCATTACCTAAAGGCAAATTAACATCATTCATGACATTCTGACAAAGTAAGCTTTAATTATCTGCAACTGTATGGAGACATCTAGCTGAAGAGATTCTGATGAGGCAATTTGACTTTTGGCAATCCTTTTCATTTCTATCATTCATTTTATCTTACAAGCCATATAGAAATGTTTCCATCAAATAAGATGAGAACAGCAAACAGATAGCATCTCTCCAATAAGAACATTGCTTCTTTTTTAACTGCATTATCTGTTTTAACTTCAAGTAACCTTCCATCTTTCACTTCAGTATGCCACTTGTAAAAATTATAGATTCATGATATACTACTAAGGCCCACATAATTGTAAACATTTGCATGATTAGGATGAACCATCATACTTATATATGCACAATAAAAGGCAAATCTTACATATAGTCTATTTTATGCTTTCTATGTCTTGGGCAAAAAGCTCAAGTTAAGCTTCACAATAACCTATGGAAGGCTGTGACTAGAGCTGATTGAAGTTGTTTCAACAACAAGTTGTTCATAAAGGGAAAAAAAAAAAAAACTCACTGACTTGACCTCTCAAGGTTACTTCCAGTCCTACATTTCTATTATTCTTCACAAAAAAAAACAGCTGACCAGGAAATTTGTTTAGTCTTTTTGAAATTTTTCAATTGGAAATTGTTGGAAAACGCCCACTTTATCCCCTCTCCTAGAGAAGTGAGGGGAAAAGTTAAGAGAAATTGAAAATGTTACTTTCAGAGAGATCACTAAAAAAAGTGAGTTTCTCGCTTCAATTTTCTCAGAATTTCAAACTCTCAAGTGTTACTTATGGTGTAGAACCTCACCACAACTTTTCACACTTCTGCAACTTGGAAAACGGTAAGAAAATGGGGAAAAGCAGGTTGCTCCACACACAAATTTCTTTAACTTTCCTGTGGGAAAACCATTATTTACCAATAGGATATTTTCCAATGGGGGACTTCTCCTAGGAAAATTCTCATGGGGAAAAAAATTCCATTTTCCACCCAGCTCTAGTTGTGAATATCTTGTTAAATTATATGGCAGGCAGATTATACTGAAAATTGCACTGTGCATAAATATAGCAACAATATTATCCTAGCATTTTGAATAAACAGTGTGAAATTACTGCTCCTGAAAGGTGCCATATTGGTACTGCTAAAGACAAAAGTCTCTCTCCACAAAATACATATCAAATAGACAAATGAAATGCAATTCAGTCTTCTCTCATTACACCACCTCTGTGCCTCAACTCTGATCCAAAGGGACCACCTCTATGGAAGATGGAATATTTTTATCACCATGAACATGCAGTCTTTGATCTCTTTGCTTGAGGCTACTCAAAAGGAGCCAATTGTTGTGATAGTTTTAGTGATCCGGACATTTTCCCAGTCTATTGAGACCAAGGACATTTTACAGAGTCCACAGATAATCACAGCACAAGGTAGAGGCTGTTCCAGAATTTAGCTGTATAAAATCTGAATTGGTTACCTAGAGGTGAAAGACTCTATATCCCATTATCATATACCAATCTCATGAGCCATCTAATTTCCACTTTATAGCAAGGAAGGAAACAAAGAGTTTCAGATAATGGCAAAATGAAAAGAGAATGAAATGGGGATAGGAGAAACATGAGAAAGATATAGTAATAGTGGGGAATGGAGAAGAGAATGGAAATGACCAGACAGCAATTAATTTGGGGAGGAATACATAAGATATGCCCCTACTCACATGCAGGACAATATAAAATATTCAGGTCAATATAACATGCCCCTTCCAACCAGGCTTTTCCAAAAATTGCACACAGGGAGATAGGAAAGAAGAAAATGGAAAAGTAGTATTTCATGAAGAGTCCATTGATTTCAGAATGAATTTTAAATATGTAATGGATTTTGTAGAGCTCTAACTAGATTCCAGCATATACAATTTGTTGACAAAACACCGTGTAAGTAAATCACAGGAAAAATATGGAATTTCATTTATTATTTCTGCATATCATCTCAGCAATTTTCCATAAGAATTGGATCCAAATATTTCCCTACAATTTTATAAGTTTTGTTATATAATGTCTGGTTGAAACTCACAAGCAGCTACTTTTGGTCTGCATTCAATATGCAGGATGGTATATATGTGGACATAACACAGTAGAGATATACATATTTTTGGTGGAGAGAGTATGCATACATAATATTTATTTAGATGGTTTATTCCAAATCCTGGGATTTTTTACTTGCATTAGTTTTATACCAGTAGTGCTGATTTGCACCATACGTAACAGAAGACTCATGTGCACTCATGTACCAAGCTCTATGAATGGCACAACTATTAAAAAAGACTGACAGAAGAGAAGACCTCCCTGCAGCAACTATGATAGTAAACGTTAAATCCTGAATGAGTTTTATCATATTTTAACTGATCAGTCAAGAGCCATCCCTTCGTAACTAAGTAGACAGAATTATTCTCACCAGCTGCACCCTCTATCGGTGAAACAATATGACAAGCTGAAACAAAATCAGAGCCACTCTGCCTTCATGTGAGTAGACATGTCCTGTTTCAATCTGTCCACTGACGGAGGAGGCAGGTGGCAAGACAATCTGGAGACCATGTCACAGAGTTACTCTCACACCTCTGGAGGAGGAAAAACAACACACCAAGCAAGGAAGAGGTTCAGTCAGGCAATAACAGCAGCAAGGTCACAACAGGAGACCAAAAAACTGTCCAATGTGCTAATTTTAAGCTTTATAAATTCATGAATTGTATTACCAGATCTTATTTTAAGAAATAAATAGACAGCAAAAGTCATTATACCTCCAGTTATCAAACTGAAACATCCAAGATAATGGACCACGTAGAAATAGGGTTGCCAGCTTTTCAATTTCTGAAACCTGGACACTCCCTGCCCCTGAGGTCCTACCACCTGCTCCACTCACTTCCCCAAGGTTCTGCCCCCCCACACACCCAGCCCGGGCGGACTGCCACACTCTCCCCAGCCCATCAGTTACCTGTGGGGGTGGTGGAAGGCTCTCTCCATAAGCCACTCTCACAAGTCACACAACAAGTCTGTGGAGGAGCTGGGAATAGAACTCAAGAGTCCTGACTTCCAGCTGCCCCCTGCCACTCTAACCCACTAGCCCCCACTCTCCTCCCAGAGACAAGGCCCAGGGATAGAACCCAGGAGTCTTGGCTCCCAGGCCCACCCTGCTCTAACCACAAAACACCATTCTCCTCTCTGAGCCAGGAATAGATCTCAGGAGCCCTTAGTTCCAGCCCCCTCCCCCTCCCGCTCTAACCCATTAGGCCCCACTCCCCTCTCAGAACCAGGGAGAGAACCCAGGAGTCCTGATTCCCAGCTCCCATAGACCTCCAACACCAAGGCAAGGGACAGTCCCAAACATGCTCAGGCATCCCCTGCCCGTCTGGGGATGTGGCGCGGGCTGCTCGCTTCCATCTTGGGAACTTGCCGTTGTTTGTAGCCGCAACCTGCTCGCCCTGGCTGGCTCCAGAAAACATACATGGAAATATTGGTTCCAGGGTCTCTCCGCTTCTCCTGAGGGGTTTAATGAGCCTCCATTCCTGGTTTCTCCACACCCCACGGTGAGGGGCTCTTGGGGCCCCGGCTACCGGGCTACCTCATCTGCAGCTAGGGTGGGGACAAAGCAAAGTGCCAGAGCCTGCCAACTTCAACCACCTGGAGCGAGCGGGGTCCCGAGTTCCCAGGGAGTGGCGCACAGGTGCAGCCAGGCTCCTACCTGCATGGTGATTGCACCATGCACGGAGCTGGGATTCAAAGCCTGGCCCTTCAGGGGAAACAGCCCTGGGTGAAGCCCGGGCCCCTCTGTGGCCAGTGGGGAGTGAGCAGAGCGTAGAGTTGCCAACCCTCCAGGATTGCCCTAGAGTCTCCAGGAATTAAAGATTAATCTTTAATTAAATATGTCGTGATGAAACCGCCAGGAATTTGTCCAACCAAAATTGGCAACCCTAGCAGAGCTGAGCCAGGGGCTGCTCTCCAAACAGCCCCAGGGGTTGCTCTCCAAATGGCCCTCTCCAGACATCTATGCCCTGCAGGTAGCGAGCTGCCCCCTTCCTTCCCATGGCCTCTCCAGCATGCTTGGAGCTTGCCCTCCCCTCACCCACTCTGCTTGCAGCATCCGTGCGAACCTGCAGGTGTTCCCCTTCCCCAGCCCCTGGCTGGCCTGCTCCTCAGCCGGAGCCACCTCCAGGGGCGGCGAGAGGCCCCCTGTAGCTGCCCCTGAGGCTCTCCATTAGCAGTCTTTCTGCCCTCTCAACTGGGAGTTGATCGCGGTTACTTTGGGAACCAGACTTTTAGTGTCCAGTCAGCAATGCTGACTACTGCCAGGTCCCCTTTCCAACCAGACTTTCTGGTCAAAAAACAGATACCTGCAACCCTAAGAATTTGTTTAAAAAAATAAAATAAAAAATAAAACACTGAATAGATTACTACTAATTAAAGATTTCAGAGGTCAGACTATCAGCATAAGACATGAGGATAGAATTTCCTATCTACACCCCAGATTGAGCAGGCAGGCCTCAGCGTTCTACTGGTAGATCAATAATGTATCAAAGTAGCTGTTTAACTTTTAATCTACATAGTTCACACACACACGACAAATTTGATGTTACCACAGTAAAAAGGGAAATGACCAGAGCATGCTTACGAAACAAAAAGACAGAAATAAAAAAATCCACCCAAAACCAAAACCCAGCACACATAGCCAAAGCAAAAGGGCAGTTAGTCAGCAAAACACCAACCATGAGAAAGGAAGCTACCTACCACCTGGATGCAGAGAAATAAGAAAAGCACAGATTATTTATTTAGACTTTCTGATACACAATAGCTTCCATTTGAAAGGTACATCAAATCATTTTAAAATCCTGCACTGTTAACTATCCTCAATGATTATTCATGCAGAGGAACCTGCTGACATATACAGCATGTTTTAGTATAATGGGCTTAGCATGCTGTTTCTCATCCCAAATGAATAATATTTCTTGCTTGTTTATTGATAGGAGATGCTAGGCATAAAGTTAGACATAAGGACCTGGGTTTCTGCTTATTCTGAATCATTTCCACAGGTGTTGCACGTGTACAAACAAGACCCTGCTATCTCAATCATGTTGTTTGCCAGAATGGCTACCCTTTTTGTGTTTCTAGGAGTTAACTTTTTTAAACGATGATAGGTTGTTAGCTGATAGCTCAATCCCCAACCTGGATGCTTGTGGACTGCTTTTCGCTGGTCCCTATCCTTTGATTTGTCCAGCTTGCATGGCTCTACCAAGAGCTAAAACTCCCACTGGCATAGCTTGCAGAGTCATTGGATTTATGTTTATTAAAGTATATATTTTAAAGAAACATCCCATTTAACTTGGATCAAGCTGGAGGCAGATTTTTAAATCCTTACAGCAAGCTGCATTGTTAAAAAGACTTCCATTTTCCTACTCCACATCACTGCCTCCTCAGTCAGTTTCACGGACTAAAGCTGCCACTATGCAAAAGACAAAGGCAACCATAGAATTAAAATGGGTCAAAACTGGGTTTTTCCCATGGAAAATTTTGATTTTCAGATGAAATTTGAATACCAAAACTTTTAACTGGAATATATTAAATTTGGAAATGCTGCTGCTATGCTTCATGGGAGTTGCAGTTTTGGTGACTCACTCTCCCATTCCCCTCCATAGGCCGGGCTCTCTGGTTGGACTACATGTCCAATGATCCGCCAGAGTCTCCTTATGCAGAGAAGAGGCAGTTCATCATGGGAGCCCCTGACCATGGTTGAAAATGGGGGCATGAGGCAACTGAACTCCTATGAGGCAGTATAGCTGTATTTCAAAACCTGCTTAGAATTAGAGATCCCAGGCAGTCCCAAAAGCTGTAATGTTTCTGTTTAAAATGTAAACATAAATGCATCAGGGAAAACATTTTAACAATTTCATGATCAGAAATTGGATACCATGTAGTTATATTTCAGACAGTTACTTGATTAAACAAATGATTTACAAGTGTTATATATGTCCCAAGACATCTTCACTGCTCAAAACCCTCAACTGCCAAACAGATGGCTTTGCTTTCCGAAAAAATGTTATTGCCTGAAACTATCACCTCGAGCTATGATCATGTCAGAACTCACAAACTAAACAAGGCCAAACTAAGTTAATATTTTGGTGGGAAAGTTAGTGCTGTTGAATTGGTGTTGGCAGTTCAGTAAGTGGCGCTCTTTCTTCTGACCTAACTTAGATAACACTCCAAATCAGTGTTACAAGGGAACTATGTTTGCTGGAGTTGCCGGCTTTCAGATGAGAGGTCATATTGAGGGCCTGACCACTTGTGGTTGGGAAAGATCCCATGGTACCCTTTGTATGAGACATGGGGCATTAGCCTCAATGCCTTGGCCAGATTCCAACTTGAGTTATCACATTCTGCCTACCTAAATTCCTCCTATAGTCTCCACTGTGCTACAATATTCTTCACTTTAAGTCAAACTGCCTTGAGGAGTAGTTATGAACTGTAAAACAGATGCTGCATTCCACCAAATCAATGACTGTACTACTTTGATGGAGGATGTGATCCCGGTAGTTATACAAAATTTAGGCTTGTCATCATAAACACTATTGACTGGGAAGATCCAAGGAGGAGAATGGTTTGTAGATCCACTGGTCTCATTTCCATCATGTCTCTCTGTTCCTCCCCCACAATATGGCTGTATACTTAGAGACAGAACACCCCCAAAGCTGTGTTCCCCAAGAGTCAGACTCCCCAAATCTTGCACATGTCCAGAGTTGCACTGGTTCCACTGCATCAAGAGCCCTGCACACTCTCCGATGAGGGAGCAGGACTTGCCCCATAGAAGTATATAGGAAAGAATATTCAGATGAAACAAGTAACTTGTTTTGAGGTACAGCATCTTTCACAGGTATTCCCCAGGCACAGCTGCAAGTTAGTTACAGCACAGCAAAAACCTCCCAACCAAACCAAAGTACTTAAAAAAATTAAATAGAATTAAAAAATAAACATAGCTCATAAAAATGCAAACATATGGACTTTTACAAGTTCTTAAATTTGTCTTTACGTTAGTACTTTTAATATATGTATTATTGATTAGGTAGACTTTAATGGCTATTCTGGAGTTATTAGAGGCTATTGTTTAAATACATATTTGTGGAGATTTGGAGCTGTTCCCATCTACCATATAAATCCCTACTGAATAATTAAAAAAAAAAATGTGCATATCACATAGATGTTCGTCTCATTAAAAGCCATTACAGTCTACTGCGGAAACTTACATTTAAACAATCAGTCCGGATTGGAATGCAGAATGAAAAAGACTGTAAAATACAAGATATTCTGTATGAAGAACAACCACATTATAATAATTAGTCTCTTTGTATCAGGATTCAGGTCCCATTACACTATGCACTGTGCATACTCATTTAATGAAATGAGAGTCCCTGACCCAGATGAGCTTACCATCCAAGTATACAATGAGCAATAACATGTGGATATGAGATAAGAAAAATACAAAGTAACAGCCAATCATGATTAATATAATAAGCAGTGA
The DNA here is from genome assembly GCA_003942145.1 of Platysternon megacephalum. Taxonomy (NCBI): domain Eukaryota; kingdom Metazoa; phylum Chordata; order Testudines; family Platysternidae; genus Platysternon; species Platysternon megacephalum. Next base: position 1,148,440 of record QXTE01000011.1, read on the forward strand.
CCACTGCACACCAGCTGCCTAACCAGTGTTCAGAGTATTGCAGGCATCATGACAGAGGTGTTAAGGAGACATTACAAGGAGGATAATAGGTAGGCTTTGAAATTTTTATTTATTTATTTATATTTTACAGGTACTTCCTCCAACAAAGAGGGAATTAGGGGGGGAAAGTGCAAAGATGCTTGTTGCAAAACCTAAAAAAAATAAAGGCTGGTATCAATTGGAAGTGGGGAAGACTGAGCAATAGCTAAATACTTACCCCATTTCTTTTTTCTTCATTCATGGATGTCCTCTCAATAAGGGGCAAAGGCTGCCTGTGAGCCCCACTGCAAAAACAAACTCTCTCGGGTGTGTCTAAGGTAGTCTGATATCTAAGCATGGAGACCTCCCCAAGATGGGGTTCTTTTACAAAAATAACTGAATTAATTTGATTAAAATATAGGCCAGAGCATGATGGGTATAATCACTGATATTTTATTTTTATCTTCACTTTGTGAAGGAAAGAGGCGGAAAAAGAAAGAGGGACAAAGAGCAGAAAGAAAAGGAGCTATATGCATGGAGCAAGTTGGCCCAGAACTTTCTAATGGTTCAAAGGCTGACACAGTCCCTAGGCAGTGTTGCTCCTAACTACAACATATTGCATTCAAGGATATAGGACAGGGGCGGGCAAACATTTTGGCCTGAGGGACGCATCAGGTTTCTGAAATTGTATGGAGGGCCAGTTAGGGGAGGCTGTGCCACCCCAAACAGCCAGGCGTGGCCCGGCCCCCGACCCCCATCCGACCCCCCCCTCTTGCTTCTTGCCCCCTGACAGCCCCCCTGGGACTCCTGCCCCATCCAATCCACCCGTTCCCTGACGGCTCCCCCCGGGACTCCTGCCCCATCCACCCCCCCCATTCCCTGTCCCCTGACCACCCCTGGACCCCCGCCCCTGACTGCCCCCCACTGCCCCATCCAACCCCCCCTCCTTCCTGATTGCCCCCCCGGGACCCCTACCCCCATTCAACCCCCCTGCTCCCTGCCCTCTGACCGCCCCGCCTCCATCCACACCCCTGCTGCCGACCACCACCCCAAACTCCCCTGCCCTCTATCCAACCCTCCCTGCTCCCTGCCCCCTTACCGCGCTGCCTGGTGCACCGGTGGCTGGCGGCACTACAGTCGCGCCGCCCAGAGCAGCAGGACAGGCAGTTGCGCCGCCCGGCGGGAGCCAACCACACCACTGTGCAGCACAGAGCACTGGGTCAGGCCGGGCTCTGCACCGGTGGCGCAGTGAGCTGAGGCTATGGGGGAGGAGGAACAGTGGGGGAGGAGGAACAGTGGGGGAGGGGCCGGGGGCTAGCCTCCCAGGCCAGGAGCTCAGGGCCCGGGCAGGAGGGTCCCGCGGGCCGGATATGACCCGTGGGCCGTAGTTTGCCCACCTCTGATATAGGACCACAGAAATGCAGAGGGATGAAGGGCTCTTTTCTGTTCCTGGCAATATTTTCTTAGTGCTACCCAAAGCAATAAGTTATTTGAATTTCATGGTTTCAGATATTGAAATCTTAAATTTCACGTGTTGTAACAAAGCATGAATATGTATTTTAAAATGGCAAAATATAAACATGTAAAGCCCTTAAGTCATCGTTTCTCAAACTGGGGGTTCCGACTCAAAAGGAGTCGCTAGGCTATTGTAGGGGGTTTGTAGTATTGCACCCTTACTTCTGCACTGCCTTCAGAGCTGGGCAGCTGGAGAGCGGCAGCTGCTGGCTGGGTGCCCAGCTCTGAAGTCAGCGCCGCCACCAGCAGCAGCAGCGCAGAAGTAAGGGTGGCATGGTATGGTATTTCCACCCTTACTTCTGTGCTGCTGCTGGTGACGGCGCTGCCTTCAGAGCCACCCGCTCCTAGCTGATGAGCTAGCAGAGCTGCTCCATTAGATCTGGTGTGAAAGCTACCCGGGCCACTGTCCAAGCACTTCTTTCCTGGGCCAAACTTCAGTGGCACTGTAATCCTGCACAAACCACTCACTCAAATCTGGTGGGTGGAGGGGGGGAGCAGTAAAATCTATGCCCCCCTAACCCCCTACCCTGCAGTTCACTAGTTCCCATTTCCCCATATACTGTATGAAGACATAGATCGTTCTAGCATGTAGACTGAATAGGGTACAAACATACAGGTAACAGTTATGCTGAAATGAGACTTCCTACATCCCTCCCATCTTTTCCTTCTTTAAACTGTACAGAGTGCTGAAAAAAAAATCTCAGTTTTAATTAAAAATGTAATTCCTATATTGGCTTTCCTGTTTTGTGATTTAATGAAATATTGAGACTGTCTGATGAAGGCTCACCATGGCAACTGTTAACATCATTGGGAATTGTGTGGGACTACAGAAAAATTGAAGAGATGTTGATAATTGACAATATTTCCACTATTATTCATCAGTATAACTAAGGGGTTGTTCAATGCTACCTAGGCACAAAGTTAGTTAACCAAGACGGAATAGAAAGTGAAATGCCTTTAATACAGTTTCTAGATGGTTTTAATAGAAATTTAGTCAAGAGGAACAAATTGTTCATAGTTGATTAACTCCCTTGCCATTCAACACCACTGAGAAAAAACAGGAGAGAATTATTTATGTATCTGTTTGATAGATAGTAGTATGTCTGTGGGTGTCACTTAGAAAAGACAAACATATGGCAAGCCTCTCAAAAGATACAGTACCTAAGTTTCTCTCACAAAATTCAGTGAATAGAAACAACTTTGAGTTTTTACCCATTTCATTGCAATCACATTTAGGTGTCAAGGGAAAGGAGGTACAAGTTTCTAGCTCAGACAGCTATGCATATGAGGCACAAACATTTGATTTTCCCCCCACTCACTTCTCGTCACCCTTTTTAGACTAGATACGGTTCTGTTTGCTATGGCTACAAATATAAAAGCAAACACACCTCTTTAGGCAGCTTAAGTGCATGTGTGTAGCTGGGTGTTCGTATTTGGAGGATATTATTACTACAATAACCGTACAGCAGTTAGGAGTTACTGGCTCCATCGTCCTATAGGATACTCAGTAACAAACATTCAGAGGCAAACAGCCCCATACCAAGCCAGTAAGTCTGGTGAAAAGAAAAAAAAATACTTAGCTCTTATATAGCACTTTTCATCAGTAGATCTCAAAACATTTTACAAAGGAGGTTACTATAATTAACCCCATTTTACGGATGGGAAAACTGAGGCAGAGAGGCAAAGTGACTTGCCTAAGGTCACCCAGCAGGCCAGTGGCAGACCCAGGGGTAAAACCAAGGCCTTTTGAGTCCCAGTTGTCTATCCATTAAAGTGTCAGAAAACAAAACACCCCCCCCCCCCACACACACACACAAAAACATTTTCTGTGGATTCTGCTAACCTTTTCTAACCAGGCACACAAACAATACACTGAAAGCACTGTGGGGAGAGGAGGTGTGCACACACAAATGCTCTCACACAACCTCTGACGGACACTAGTAATGAATATTAGAAGGTACACAAGCCTTTACTATTATAGTAGGAAGTACCTGGCTGAAGGGAACAGAAACAAAAGCGTTAATAGAAACATCTTCTCCATTTGCTTATCTATGACAGTCACAGCAGCGTGCCCAGCCCTTGGCAGAATTCCTCAGTCATCACTGCAGTTCCACAAAGCCAGAGACAACAGACTGTACCATTCAGTTATCCGGTGCTGCTGTCACCTCTGGGACATCAGAGTCTGCTGCACAAAAGCAACAGGTTGTCAAGCCTGTGGCTAAGGACATTTAGGAGGGAAAAAGTAACATCAAGACCATACAATGGTAACATGATTCATCAAAAAGAATAATTGGGCAGGAGAAGAACGTGTATATGAAGGGTAGTGACAGTCCAATTATTTTGGCTTCATTTCTACCACTTACAATAAGAGCACACATGGCCTTAGCTGTTCCCATGTGTCATCAAAAGGATTCTATTTTAATTGGCTTTCCATACTGGTTTCTTCAGAGGCTTGAGTGTCACCTTCATTTGATCCTGCATTGATTTTCTCTGAAGTTTCTTCTTTCCATGGCTACCATGATCAATTAATATGCTATAAATAGGTTGGTCAGTTTCTCTTCAGTGTTTTCATTATATTGCACCCACACTCACTGCCTGACATTCCTTGTTGTGAGCAATAAGGTGGAGTATATTAATAGCAAAGGTATGAAGATGCCCTCAGGTTTTCTAATGCAAATGTGGAAGTTTTAATCAATAGCTCAATATTCCCAAACAAAAAGCTTCAAGAAAGAATCAAGGATGGAAGTGGGCCTCAACAGAGTCCAGTTCATGCCCCAAATCAATAATAAATAGTTTCCAAAAACATCTACCTCTTAAAAAGCCCAAATATTAAGGAATCTGGAAGTGAACAGTTAAGGGATTCAGCCAGTTCCTCATTGCCAGATAATTCTCCTCCCCACTCCCATCAGTCACTGTCACTTAACTTTGTCTCTGTTCTGTAATGGAAATATACTGTAGACGTACACAGTTGGCTTCATATCGTGCTTACATATGCAGTAAAGTTTCTGAAAGGACTCTAGTCCCAGGGTCATTAGGTTGAGATCCCCTGGCTTATAGAACTTTTTCCTTCTGAGCCCCTCCCACCCCCGCAAACATGCTTGAAAAACTCCACGGCCCACCTGTGCCACAATAACTGGTTTTCCGCATATAAACGCCAGAGTTGGCATTAGGGGGTAGCAAGCAGGGCAATTGCCTCGAGACCCATGCCAAAAGGGGCGAAACTACATTGCTCAGGCTTCAGCTTCAGCTCCAGGTGGCGGGGATCAGGGGCCTGGGCTTCAGCCCATTGTAGTGGGGTTTTGGCTTTCTACCCTGGGCCCCAGAGAGTGCTGGCCCTGCTTGGTGGCACCCCGAAACCTGCTTGTGCCACCCCAGGGGGCCCTGGACCCCTGGTTGAGAACCACTGCTAGAGCCAGAGTGTGATGCACTGGTGGAAGAGAACAATATTTTTATGAATAAAACTGGAGTAGCTTGGTGGTATGCAATGGGTTGGTTCAGTCATATTGCCAGTATATGTAAGTGTGTGGTTTCACAGGACTGGGTCTTGATTTTTGTATCTACTCATTCTAAAAACAAAAAGGGTACATCACTAACATTGTAGTACAGTGCATGTGATTATATACTGGAAATAGATTATTTGATTATGAAATGAAATTGTACAAGCATTTACAATTTAACTGGCTGGATAAGACACTTGTTTCCTCATCCCTTCAAGCCTCCACTACACCTCACCTCCATGTCCCACAATCCCCCTGCTCCCCTCTGTTCATGTCCATCCACTCTGCCCCTGGTTCCCTGCGCTCTCTTCTTCCCTTTCATGTGCCACCAGGCTCCTGACCCCTCTACCATATCCCTAAGGGTATCTACACCACTGCCAGGAGCATGCTTTCCAGCACAGGCAGACACATGCACTCACTTTGCTTGACCTAGCACACTAAAAATACCAGTGTAGACAGAGTGAGAGAGGGCAGCAAGGGCTATAAACAGGGCAGGGCGAGTGGAGAAGCCACCCAGGGCACAAAGCCGTGGGGGCAGAAAAATGGGGCCAGAGGCAATGGGTAGGTTGGTCATGTGCCTCCCCCCCTCCCCAATTTTTTGATTACACCCTACAACCCAGACAGGCTGTTGGCCCGTTGAGGTGAGTCAGGAGGTGGAGGTGACTCTCCCTTTCAGAGCCCCCCTAGGGGCATGTCCCAGTCTGACCTTGCTCCTCTTGGGGGCACACCCCACAGTTTGAAAACCTCTGTGGGGTGGTCCCCTCAAACCTTTAAACTGTGCCCCCGCATTATCAACAGTTATGCGTCACCTCTGAATGGGATGGAAAAATGACAAAAAAAACCAGTAGGGGGTGCAAATATGCTTGCTCGCTTGGGTGCTAAAATGCCTAGTTACAGCTCTGCGGGCAGCAGCTCGGGTTAGCTGCCTGAGTACAAACCTGCCCAGACTCCCCGGCTACATACTTCAGCAGCTGCCCACGACCCCGCCAGTGCATCCCCCAGCTAGGCTGCTATTTTTAGCACACTAGCTCAATTAGAGCTAGCAAGCGTCAATCCACCCATGCTAGGAAGCAGGCTGCAGTGCAGACATACCCTCAGAGAGCCCCCTTTCAAGACTGAGGAGCATAACACAGTTTTCAGTGAGTTTTAACAAGGTGGCAAGTTTGAAACATTAGTATCAGATTGTCAGCTACAGGTGCCCCAAAATGACTCAAGCTTTTTTAAAGAGGCTCACTTTTAAATCATTTTAACTTGGCAAAGTAATTATTTACCTGAAAATCCTGTCACAGGTGATGTTATAAATTTGATGAAGACATACAGAATTATTCCCACAAAACCAAGAGGTTGAATCCCTGCGTTAGAAGCGTCCCCTCTTTAGAAGTGGAACGCAACCTTACCTGCGGAGGCACTACAGCAGGAAAGCTAGCTCTGACATACGCCACAATGAAGTGACTAGCTCTGCTCCATAACTGGAGTGCCAAAAGTGTTCTGAGCGAGATGCTGCTATGTCATATTATTCTCAATTCCAGATGGTGGAGATGCATTCAATTTTATCGACTGAAGTACACTTCAAATTCTACCCTTGGATTTACACACACAGATTTCACTGACTTCACCGGAAGGCACATGCAGGTGTCTGAAGGGCAGATTTTGTGCATGTCATAGCTCCGTTTAATCCTCAGGTCCTTGTCAGCGGTGCTCTTTTGGAGTCTTGCTTGATATTTGGAGATTGGATACTATCTCATGCACCGTGCTGTGGCTTCAAGTGCAGACTCATTTGATATATGTACACACATGCTTGTAGACATCTGGATAGCACTAACTCTAGCTAACACTGCAAAGCAATCTCCATTAGTTGGCAGCCTGTTTTCACACACTCCTTGCTTTCCAAAACATTCAACTTTGGGACTGAAACATGTAAGGTGGGAAATATGGGCAAAGCCTCACTGGCCTTTATTTAAGTTATGGGAGATATCAGAAAAAAATTTAAAAGGTACTTTTCCTACCCTGCATAGCAACAATATTCATACTGAGTCACAGCTGTTTGTTAATTAAATATTTGGATCTATGCAGAAAGTGAAGGGAAATTAGTTTCCAGACATTCAGGTGGTGTATTATGTCACAAGTCAAAGTGTGAACATTTTAGGAAGAGATCATATTTCCCACAACAATAGGGTCTCTACAGTTTTCATTACATGTTGCAAATGCGAGGCTTGCAGTTCTATTTTAAAGATTATGGTCCAGTTCCTCAACTGCTGTAAGTCACCACAGATCCATTGACTGGGGTGACTGCTGCCGGAATACTGTGTTCAGTTCTGGTGTCCACAATTCAAGAAGGATGATAAATTGGAGAGGGTTCAGAGAAGAGCCATGAGAAAACAAAGGATTAGAAAACCTGCCTTATAGTGATAAGCTAAATAGATTGAGCTCATTGAGTCTAACAAAAAGAAGGTTAAGGGGTGACATGATTACAGTCTAAGTATCTACATGGGGAAAATATTTAATAATGGTCTCTTCAATCTGGCAGAGGACGTTATAACATGAATCAATGTCCAGAAGTTGCAGCTAGACAAATTCAGACAGGAAACAAGGTGTAATTTTTTGCCAGTGAGGTTAATTAACCACTGGAACAATTTGCCAAAGGTTATGGTGGATTCTCCATCATTGACAATTTTTAAATCAAGACTGGATGTTTTTCTCAAAGCTCTGCTCTGGGAATTATTTTGGGGAAGTTCTATGGCCTGTAATCTGATTTCCTGTAGAACACATGATCATAACAGTCCCTTCTAGCCTTGGAATCCAGGACTTCAATGAGGCTACACCAATTACAGCATCTGAGTATTGAATCCTCTATATTCTTCCAAAGATACAACCTTGACAGATGGGAAACTATCTCCAGACAAACAATAAAATCTTGTGCTTGTATAATGCTTTCCATCAGAGGATCCCAAGTGCACTTAGCAAACATTAGTTAACTGACATTGCTGTATTTACTGTACGGTAGTAGCTCATAGCCAAATTTAAATTGGCTTAGACGGGATCACTCATGTGAGCTGACTACTTATTAAGAGACTGTAAACAAGGAGTGAAGATAAATAGTAGTGATTTTTTGTGTGTGTGTGTGGGGGGGAAATATACAGCAGGGTACTACAGGATTACATATGCAAATACAGCGTGTCACAGAAAAGGGTAATAAAAGTCCACCTCTGATATGGTCACAATTGGATGCTGCGCATCACAGTACCAGAAAGATTAATAAACTAGACTGAGTTTCAGAGAAGAGCCCCAGAAAGTGATCAGGCAGCTGTACTTATATGAGGAAAGATTTAAAGAGCTAACAATGTAGCTTGCAGATAATAGGGGCGGCGGTAGGGAAGTTTCATAACAGTCTAGTAAAACCTGAAAGATGTTAAACACCACAGATGGTAAAGAACCATTTAGGGTGGTTCTCAGATTCATGGACAGTGTCAAAAGGGACCATGGTGATCATCTATTCTAATCCCCTGCATAACACAGGCCATAGAAATTCACCCAGCAAATCCTGCATTGAGCCCTATCACTTGTGCTGCAATACTCAGGGGTATAAGTTGAAGTAATGGGATGAAGTTATGGAAGAGAAAAAATTAGGATGAATATCAGGAAAAAAATTGAAACAATAAGATGTCTTAAGTAGTGGAATGGTCTCAAGGGACATGGAAGACCCATTGCTGAGGATGAGAGCTGGTCAGGAATTTTCAGATGAAAATATTTTTTCACTGGAAAATGTCAATGTGTCAGAACCAGAGTATTTAATGGGAATGTGCCAGTTTCAACGAAACTGGTGTTTGGTAGGTTTCTCAGGTCCAAGGTGGAATTTCTGGCCAGGGAGAAAGCAAGCCCCCAGAATTGCCAATAGCTCAGTGGTTAGGACACTCACCTTAGACAAGAAAGGCCCAGGTTAAAGTCCCTGAATAAGAAAGAGCAGGAGCTTCACTCTGGTTCTCCCACATCCCAGATGAGTACCCAAAACACTAGTCTATTGGCTATTCTGGAGACACTTTCCCATTTTTCCCCCCAGCTCTACTTGGGCCTTCTAAAATCAAGACAATAGAAACTATAATGCAGGAAAGAATTCTGTATTGGCAGGAAGGATAACCGGATGATCTAGAACATTGTTTTGATCTCTGTGAGACAGCAAGACCCTAATTCACACAGCACTTAATATGTTTAAATGCTTTGCCAAAAGTGGATGGACAGAAGCTCATGCTAAAGTGCTTTGTTGAATTGGCAGAGGTTACCTGGGAATTCAGTGGCACAGTCAGGAATACACCCACTGCTCTTGTTTCCCAGCCCTGAGCCTGAACCGTAAGGGCTTCTTCTTCCAATACCAGCAGCACCCCATCCACCTCAATGAAAGGTGAACTTGATGGCCTAATCAGGGCCATTTGTTTGCTACCATTATACAGCCTAGGCAATCTCGGCTTTAATTTGTTCAACCAGAGAAGTGAAACATGGTTAGAGCTTAACATTGGCTAATGTAGAGGTAGTTTTCAAGTGCAAGAAGTATGAAATGTTTCCAATATTGGTATTGTTTGAAAAATGGACATTGTTCTCTGGAAGTACAGCTGATGAAGTCCCACGGCAACAGAATAGTTTCAATGGCTTCCAAAAAGCCAAGACTACTTTTCATAAGTAAAAAAGGAAACTCCAGGTAAAATGCTGCTTCCTCTTCAATTCCCCTCACCCCATCTCCCAAACGCCACCAGAGCCTAAGGGGAAGTGTGCTTAGGTGTGTTTTCTGGATAGTGCAATGAAGGAACCGGCAGTAGATAAGCTGTGACAAGTTACTTAGGAAACTCGGCTCCAAGTTGGTACTGCAGACTCAGCTTATTGCCTCTCATACAAATTGGTTCAAGTGTCTGCACTTCGTTAGGCCAGCTGTGACAATGTTCACCCACCTTTGCCAAGTACTTTGAGAGCTACAGATGGAAAAGTGTTATTAGCTACTACAGTTTTAGATGTTGTAATTAAGGATCAGAAAGGTTCAACAGCTTGGCTGGGAGGCCCTGTGGGTTACACACTGACTGTGCAACTAACTAATATGAGTTCTAGCCTTGGCTCTGATTCTTAATTTACTAAACTATTTTATTGACACTTACAATGAATGTAGGATGGCACTGTGCATACCCACTTTTTGGCAGGGGCTCAAGGGGGTTGGGGGTAGCTACACAGTGAACATGCCAATCATGTACCAATATGCTTTGACTAAGATAAGGGTTGTTCCTGAGGAACCCTATCATAGCCAACACAGCTCACCCCTTTATCAAATCAGACACATTCCATTCTATTCCCTTGGGTTTTGTTGGGGGGGTTTAAGAGAAAAAAGTGAAAGGTTTAAAAAAAATTCTGGGAAATTAAGAAGCCAAAACCTTCATTTGACAAAAACATTAAGGCTGCTGAGTGACATCATTTACAAAACCCAAACACTTAAAAGCAAGGAAATGAATAGTTAAGATAATCATAAATCTTATATTGTCTCTATAACACATTATCAAACCTTTAAATATGTTTATTTCATCACATGCTTGCTGCTGAACTTACTTTGATGATGATGATCATCATCAGAAGCAGCTCCCCGCAGACTAGGACACACTAACTCAAAGCAGCACCAGACCCTGCCAGAACAACAGAAGCAAAACCTGCAGACATATCTCCACTGCTACAATGATTAACACACCTTTCAAGATTCATGGGTCCTACGCATGCCTATCACAACATGTGTTGTCCCTCATCCAGTGCACTGAATGCACCAATAATTATGTGGGTGTTACGGGACGAGAGCTGAGGAAGCGTTGTTCTAAGTCGGCCATAAAAAATGTTGGCATACTGTGGGGCCATGCGGGTACCCATAGCAGTCCCGCTGACTTGAACGTATAAATTGTCCCCAAATCTGAAATAGTTCTGGGTGAGGACAAAGTCACAAAGTTCAGCCACCAGGTTTGCTGTGATAGTATCGGGGATGCTATTCCTGACAGCTTGTAGTACATCTTTGTGTGGAATGTTCATGTAGAGAGCTTCTACATCAGACGTGGGCAAACTATGGCCCGCGGGCCACATCCGGCCCGCGGGACCATCCTGCCCGCGGGACCATCCTGCCCGGCCCCTGAGCTCCCGGCCGGGGAGCCTAGTCCCTGGCCCCTCTCCCGCTGTCCCCGCACCCTGCAGCCACGCTGCCACGCAGGCAGCACTCTGGCCCACCGCTCCCGCTGGGCAGCATGGGGAGCGCAGCTGGCTCTGGCTGGGTGTCGCAGCTGCGAGCTTCTGCTGCTGCTAAGGGGTGGGGAGTGGGGGGTTGGGTAGGGGAGCGGAGGGTCCTGAAGGGCAATCAGGGAGGAGGGGGCGGTTGGATGGGTCAGAGGTTCTGGGGGGGGCAGTCAGGGGATGGGGAACAGGGAGGGTTGGGAGTGGGAGTCCCAGGGGGTCTGTCAGGGGGCAGGGATGTGGATAGGGGTCAGGGATGTGGATAGGGGTCAGGAGGGCAGTCGGGACAGGGAGCAGGGAGGGTTGGATAAGGGGGTGGGATAAGGGGGGGGGCAGTTAGGGGCGGGGGGTCCCGGGAGGGTGTGGTCAGGGGACGAGGAGCAGAGGGTGGTTGGATAGGGGGTGGGAGTCCTGGGGGGGCTGTCAGGGGGCGGGGATATGGATAGGGGGCAGGGCAGTCAGGAGACAGGGGGGTTGGATAGGGGGCAGGGGTCCCGGGAGGGGGCGGTCAGGGG
>QXTE01000011.1:1160365-1481814 GCA_003942145.1 Platysternon megacephalum
GAAGAGCCGTGTTGCTTGAAATCATCTCTCTCACCAACAGAAGTTGGTCTAACAAGAAATATTACCTCACCCACCTTGTCTCTAAAAAGAATGGTGGCACTCTCAGAAATCTGGAGCAATAGTAATAGGGCATTAGTAATAGGCCAGAGGAATGAGTTGCTGCACAGAGGGTAGGTCAGGTGGTGAAAAGTTGATGACAAATGCAACTTACTACCTGGGTATCACCACCAAATGGGTAGCATAGCTGCTTCATTTGCTGTTAGAGACCTGGTACACTAAAGCTGGCCTATTTTTGTAACACAGATTCCTAGATTTCACTGGGTCATCTGGTCACAATTGTGCAAAGTACTCATTTTTTTTTCTAACAGGAAAGAAAAATCATACAAATAGAAATATATATCAATAAAAATGTCAAGCAGGCCACATACTGTGAGAAAGGGAAACCAAGACTGAAAGTTTGTTACTGAGAGGGCATGGCTTCTCCTGACTGACTAAAGATATTGAATTGCAACATGTTCTAAGCTCATTGCCTACATAGGCTATAAGCAGCACCTGACATTCAGATTAGTAATTTTGTGGTCTCACTGGCCCATGGAAAATAATTAAAGCATACAACTGTGTCTATAACTGGTATGTCCATAACATAACAGCACTGATAAGGCAAGAGAGAGCCGTGCACAGAAGGCAATTAATTAACACCATAATATACATGTGCCAGGAGTCAGCAAAGTGCTATATTACAAGCCAAATTTATTTCTTTGAGTCCACAGTATTAGATCCATGTAGCACCTTGGCCACCACCTCTATTTCCCCTTCAGCAGGACCCCTTTAAGAACTCACTCAGTCACCTTCTCAGCCCAAAATACACTAATTTACCCTTCACCAGGCTGGCAAGACACTTTGTCAAAAACGGAACTCAAAAGTCCCAAAACAAACACAAAGTCGTTTCCTGAGATTACTGTCAGGCCTCCAGCCATTCCAGCTACTTCTCCCAACCACACAACCCCCTTGCTGCTTCCTGCTGCCTTTTACATTTGAATCACCTGATTCATCTTAGATGGGGCTACCCAGGGCTAGCTTAGCCCCAGGCTCTCCAGCCCAAGGACAAGCCATCCTGGTACAATCTAGTTAGACTTTGTGGCAGCATAAGGGTAGAAAGTGAAGAGGTGTTTAAAGAAGAAGCTATGTGGTATATCTAAAGGTTCCAACCTTGTTGATGACCGATAAGGATGTCCTTATAATGCTATGTGATGGACCTTCTGGGTTTTTTTCAGTTTGATTTTTTAAAACCTAGGAAATTTCACCCCCCAAAAATGTTAAAAGACACTATTAATGTTGCAAAGTCAAGCATTCAGAAGTTACAAAATCTCAGAATTCAGTTAAATGTTAAAATGTTGAGTTGTCTGAAAAATCAGGTGGTAGGCATGTTATATTGGGCACCCAAAATTAATGGGAACTTTTGACATTAATCTCTCTTTGCCTCTGTTTCCCATCTGCAAAATGGGGATGATGCCTGCCTCTCATCCCCTCCCCTTTTGTGAAGATTTGTGCAGATAAATTCACTAATATTTGTGAAGCACTCATGCTATAGTGATAAGTGCCATGGAAAAGCCCCTAAGTTTGAATAGTGTGCAGTAAATAAGTCAAAGAATTTTCCTCCAGGGCAGATTGGCAGAGGCCCTGGGTTTTTTTTGCCTTCCTCTGCAGCGTGGGGCACGGGTCACTCGCTGGAGGATTCCCTCCACCTCGAAGTCTTTAAACCACGATTTGAGGACTTCAATAGCTCAGACATAGGTTAAGGGTTTGATACAGGAGTGGGTGGGTGAGATTCTGTGGCCTGCGTTGTGCAGGAGGTCAGACTCACTAGATGATCATAATGGTCCCTTCTGACCTTAAAGTCTACGATTCTATGAAGTCCTGGGGCCTCACAGTGAATGAGGAGAAAACAGAATATTGAATAGCCGCTCATTCAGAGACCACCATCCACCTGTTTAAGGAATAAGGCAGTGGGCCTGTGCAAAACCAGTATATGATCATGTAATGAAAGACTGTATCATAATGCATATGCACAAGGGGACTGAATTAAGGTGGCATGGGCAATCTTCATTCTGACTTTTGAGTGCTTGACATATTTCTATATTATTCACACAAAAATTAAGTGGCGAGAGTGTGGTCAGGTGTACACTATCAACTTAATCGATATAACTACGTTGCTCAGGGGTGTGAAAAATCCACACCCCGGAGCGATGTTGTTATACTGATCTAGCCCCCCAGTATAGACAGTGCTATTGACCAGAGGACTTCTGTCAACACAGCTACCGCCTCTCATGGAGGTGAATTAACGACGCTGAGAGGAGAAGTTCTCCCGTTGACATAGTAGAGTCTTCACTGAAGCGCTGCAGCTGCGCCGCTGCAACGTTTTAAGTGTAGACCTGCCCTTAGTCAAATGCGGATTGATATTGCAAAATAAAAATCACCCACTAAATCCAAACTTTCCAAAAACAAGAGGAAAAACCCCACACAAATAAAACACACACAGTGTTCTTAGTCTCTCAAATACCTTGTGCCACAGGGTCACTTTATGCCATTTCTGTTCAAAGCAGAACAACCCAACCTGCATCTTTGCTCTTTGTCCTCGCAGCCCAGCTTACACACAGACTGTTTATTTTAGCTCACTGTTTCACATATGGGGCTTGCTTGTCCTCTCACTTATACTGATGCAAATCCAGAGTAATTCCAGTCAAGTCCATGGAGCTCCACCAGAGTAAGTGAGGGGAGAATCAGGATCACAGTCTATTAATTCTAACCATTCACTTATGTGGTAGTAGACTGAGCACTGGTTAAGGCATTTCAAGAATTAGATCAAAACTTGACCCAGCACTACACAATTCCTGCAAAGCTAGCAATATCCAAGTGAGTAAAATGCAAAGACAAGGTTGTTCTTTTGTTTTATACAAGTAATGAAAATGTTTAAATAATTAAAATCAGGGAAAAAAACAAAGAAAAGGAATATATGGCCTTATAAAAGCAAAGCACACTGCAACAAGGGTGAGTCATAGGTATTTTTCCATAAAGATTACTGCTTGCGTTCAAGTGAGCAATTATTTCACAGATTACAGTTTTTCATTTTAACAATCATTAAAGACCACCGAAAACAACTGGCAGTTGTGTAGTGTCCTTCACAACGTCTCTGGGCCAAGTAGAATGCTCTAAAATTATCATCAACTATAGCAGCTATAAATTACAGTAAATATATAGGGTCTCAATCCTCCAACGTGCCGAGCACTTTGGATCCTGATCCACAAAATACTTAAGCACCTGCTTAACTTTAAGCCAGGGCACAGTCCCAGTGAAGTCAGATGTGAAACCAAAGCGCCCTGCACCTTGCAGGATCAGGTACTAGGGCATGATTCTACTGCCATTGAAGTCAATGACAAAACTCCTGTTGTGGGAGCCAGGGCAGGCCTATAGTTCATTAGCCCTGTCCCAAATGATGAGGCAACCCGATTATCTCAAAAGGTGAAAATGTCCCTATTTTAAACAAATGTTGCCTTTTCTGTTTGTTTTGAATATGCAGGTTTTCAACCTGGAGCCAAGGAAATAGAGTAAGGAGTGAAAAAGGGAACCTTACCTGAAGGCCCTCTATGGCTAATCTCAGCATGCTTGGTGTGAGTTTGGAGGCCTGCTTGAAGGTGAAGTTGCTCCAGTCTATAATCAAAACAAATCCATTCACTTGAAGTTCAGGATCTTCAATCATGGCTTCTAAAGAAAGAAGTATGGCACGCAAAATATCCACCAGTGTGTACCTGTCAATAATAGAGGGTGAACTGGGTTAGGCTAACCAGCAGGGAATGATGAGGGCATGCAAAAACCTGAGTTAGAAAACTTGTTATTTATCAAACATGTAAACCAAAGGATGGATTTTGATTTTATATTTACCATATAGGTATCCTCGGATAAAATTAGCTATCAAATATAAGCAGCAAAAATATAAACTGCCAAAGCAAATGTAAATTTTCCCATAGAAAGTGACAACCATCTGAGCTGCCTAATTATTTTCCCATTTATCAAATGTATATACTGTAAGATCTGTGCAACTTCTATTGTTTTAAGAATACATAGCTGCATGGAAGACTATTACAGTCCAACACTACAAATATGCACCCAATGTTCCATGGCATAACTTTCCAAAGGTAGAGATTACAACTCCCCAGTCTTCAACTGCTAACAAAAGGGAATTTCAACACCTCTCTCTCTCATTATTGTTTACTCTCAAATCCATAAAGTATACTGTAGAATTTTCAAAGCACAGCAAAAGAGTCTCAATGAAAACAAAAAAAGAAACACACCACTGCTTTGGAACATCTCTGGTTAAAGGCAATGTCAGCCTACTAAGATTTAATTAATCGCCTTCTGAGTACTTTTTACCCCCTAGCAAGGCAGTTTCAATACTCAATTTAGAATCTGATGATCATTTTCATCTGCTACATTCCACATTACATTTTAGTACACAGAGATTGCATAATATGTGCATGCTGCATCTAAAAATAGAAATAGTACATAATGATGTATTTTACACACACATAAATATAAAGATTCCTATATAAATAAACATGCAATAGAAATTATAATTCCATGCTGGTCTCACTACCTAAATTTGGTCATAGCCTAGTATGGCCTATAAAAACTGTGGACTTTCCAGAGTAGGTTGCTAAAAGGTTCTTCCTTATTCCAAGGAGGTTCTTCCCTTGTAATTATTCTGCCAGCTGCACACTATTGGTAAAGGCCCCAGGTCTGCAAAGAGATCTGCTAGCAAACCAAAAAACAAACTGGGGAAAATGGTAAGCATGTTTCATGAAAATTTTTGAAAGAAATTAAACATTTTTCATTTCATTCAATTATTTTCATTTTTTTTATTTTAAAAAATTTCATTTTGAAATCATTCACATTGATTTGTCAAGATAAATCCCACTCATAATTATATGTTAAAACTTTCCCCTCTTTTTCCCCCGCTGGTAAAAAACGGGCATGATAGTAAGAGAAAGTTGGGGAAAAACCCAATTTCTCTCTCTCTCATTTTGTTACTTTCTCCTTCTTTACTCACAATGGAAACTTTAAAAAAGGGAAAGGTGGAATTGCCTTATAATTTCCAAATAAAGATTGCAAAAGGATGAAATTTTTCAATTTTTGTCAAAAAATTTCTTTATTTTTGATGAAAAGTTTCCATAAAGTGATATTTTCCATGGAAAAAAAAGTCAGTCTTTGAAACTCCATTTTTGATGCAAAATGGTCAAAACCATTTCGACCAGCTGTACACGAACTCTTACACCCCTATGTGTCCTATTGGAGTCAGTGGGGCTCTGCATGACCATAGGAGCTGACTACAGCAGATCCCTTTGCAGGACTGCTTTCAGCATTCCACAGCCACCCATAACTGGCTACTTTCCAGAAGCAGTGTGATTGACTGAATGTCATATATGACTGTTAGGCTGGGTGGAGTCTAAGAGGAAACATTTAAAAATAACAAAGGAACCTGAGCTGTCAGCTCTATCTCAAAGCTCAACTGGAGGGGAAAAAAGACTCATCAGCTCAAAGAGGTCTCTCCCACGTAAGGTGTGTGTACAGGAAACTCTGTGAGCATTCTTCAGCTCCAGTGTAAACCACAGAGTAGACCAAGCACCAAGTTTTTACCACCATGTCATCAAATCCTGTGCGTCAGATAGACAGACAGACCGATAGATATATGTATATGTTAATCTGAGACATCATGCATCCTCCTATGTAGTCCTCTCCTAACCCCACCACTGGAAAGTAGTGCAGGACACCCAAATCAAAGTGGTCTTGAAAACACCCCGTACAGTCTATATTGCACTGTTGGTAACACGAGCACTAAAAAACACCCCCACTTTTTTTCTACTGTAGAAGCAGCTGCAACTCTCTTGTTGCATATGAGCTCCATCTTGAGCATATGAGCTCCATCATTTTGACAGAGTGCCCTGCACTCCTTTCCAGTGGTGGGGAATGGAAGAGACATAAGCATACTCTTCCACAGGCACACTAACTTGTATTAGAGATGATCAGAAAAGTCAAAATTTTGATGAAAGAGAGAAAATAGTCCATAAAAATGTTCACCAAAAACGTTATCTGACTAGCTGTAGTACATAAGGTATTTAAAGATGGCTAGGGCCTCTCTCTCCTCCATTGGGGCCATGTATTGGGATTATGCCATCCTTAAAATGGTAGGCATCCTTTTGGTTTACAGAATCCCACCTGAATGTGGGGAGCTCATTTACATTAAACGCCAAGATGCTGCCCAAGTCCCCAGTGGGCTGAGCTGGGTTTGCAGAGATTTTTTGTTTTCATTCGAGGGAACAGACAACATTTCTTCTGAACACATTAGTCCATTACAAAGCGAGCCTGTCGGGGATCCAGAATGCCACATATATATTGTTTGCTGGATCAGACCCTTAAGCTATCATAACATAGAGTGTGAAATCCTGACCCCGCTGAAGTCAATGACAAAATTCCCATTGACTTTAATGTAGCCAGGATTTCACCCATAGTGTTGAAGGAGCTGTGATTCTACAGGGCTAGATTCTGAAACCCTTACTCAATTTCTATAGTACCTTATTCCATAAAAAGTCCCATTAAGGAGGTACTCAATGTGGGTATGGGTCTCAGAATTTGGCCTATAATAAACTTATAATTTCATGGTTCTCATCTGAAAAAGGGCAAGGATTTCTCCCTCCAATGAAGAAGACAAAAAGAATAATGATTGAACTACCAGAAAATGCTTTCATTTGCTATCAGAAGAAGACACCCAAATTTATCCATGAAATAAAATAAATCAAGTTAGAACCATTCAGGGACCTGTCCATGTTAAAAACAAAACCAAAAAACCACCCTTGCAAGGAAATTAGCTGAAAATAGAAGATAAGCTATTTTACCCTGGCATTTTGATTATCTATACTGGGCTTTCTTTCTTGATTTTGCTATATTACTTAAGTGAGCTACATTGCTGAAAACCACAAAAGAAAGAAAAATCCATTATAGGCAGTGCTTAATTTTTGCCGGGGCTGAGCCCCTGGTACCTCTAGGCTTGGCAGTTCATAGTCCCAGCACCCCTGGCATACCAGCCAGCAGCTGCCACTCTCTAGCCACCCAGCTCTGAAGGCAGCACCACTGCCAGCAGCAGTGCAGAAGTAAGGGTGGCAATATACCATACCATGCCATACTTCTGTGCTGCTGCTGGCGGTGGTACTGGCTACAGAGCTGGGCGCCCAGCCAGTGGCCACCGCTCTCTGGCCACCCAGCTTGAGCCCTGGCACCTCTTTTATTACAAATTAAGCACTGATGATAAGCCATTTAATGCAGCTTTTACTTTGAGCAAATGCTGAGGCTACCCAGCAATCTAAACCCAACATGATAGAGGAAATCTTAGGTGTTGCAAATTGCAAGTTGTGTATTAAAGTCAAAGCAGAAAAGCTCTATAAAATGAAATACGAATAAAGGAGCTATATTACAGTTGTTACATAGCACAGAGTTATTTGCATAAAGACTCATCTCTAGTCCACTCTACACAGTACGTGAGACCTATATAAACTGAAGTCCCTTCACAGGCTTGTGACAGTCTTGTCCTGCTATACAATGAACCATAACACGTGCTCCATTCTCATCTGAACTTGAAGTCTGTGTGAGTATGGTTGGTAGAAAATTACTTGCCACTGAGACATGCAATTTAAAAAAAAAAACTGGATACCAAGCTAATCTACACCTCTACCTCAATATAACGCTGTCCTCGGGAGCCAAAAAATCTTACCGCATTATAGGTGAAACCGCGTTATATTGAACTTGCTTTGATCCACCGGAGTGCGCAGCCCCGCCCCCCCCGGAACGCTGCTTTACCGCGTTATATCCAAATTCGTGTTATATCAGGTCGCGTTATATCGAGGTAGCGGTGTATAATTGTGCAGTTACATACCCAGTAGCCAACAAACTAATCCAAGTCCCATGCAACAACATTCTGTCTTTACATATTTGCTAGTGTTGTGGAACATTTTCCAGGGACTTACTAGGAAATGTAACAGAAGGTAGAGATGGATAACTATTTTGTTGTTGTTAGTCAAATCATTGGATAATAAATAATATATTGAGATATACCTATCTCATAGAGCTGGAAGGGACCCCGAAGGGTCATCGAGTCCAGCCCCCTGCCTTCACTAGCAGGACCAATTTTGCCCTAGATCCCTAAGTGGCCTCCTCAAGGATTGAACTCACAACCCTGGGTTTAGCAGGCCAATGCTCAAACCACTGAGCTATCCCTCCCCACCCAATGATGAATAACCTTTTTTTTTTTTTTTAATTGTTTTCAGTTTTCAACCTCCTCAATAGCTGGTCAAATATTTCTTGTTCCATACATTCTTCAATCCATAATGGCAATATTATTTGAATAATTTACCTGGGCAGCTCTAGAAGATGTATTATGGAGTTAAGATTGCAACATTGTTTCTGTTTAAAAAAAGAATTTTGAATCCTCTCTAAATCTGAACAGCTTGAAAACTGTTATGCCAGTTCAGGGGCCCGGGCAGAGTTTGTGGTGCACCTCTGAGGCCATTTGATCAAGCAGTTCCTGAGACAGAGGCCTCCAAAATGACCTGTTTAAGTATTGCTAACCTAAAACGTGTGTTTCTCATGGGATTACATTTCTTTTGACCTTCTTTCTCTCTAATTTCATTTACCCTCTTTTTATCCTCTCTCCTTATTTCAATCTTTCTTCAGTCTCCTCTTTTCATTGCAGATTGATAAATACACACACACGTTCATTCCTTACAGCCCCACCCCATTCCTGTTTTATGTTTTCCTCTTATTAGTTGTGTCTTTTTCCTGACCCCTCCTTTTCTTTCTTGATTCTCTCTTCTTCTTTCTCCCTTCCCTCCCTATTGCTTGCCTACTCTCTCCTTTTCTTGTCATTGCCCCAATCAATGCTCCCTCCTACCCAGATCCTATGAAAAAAACCCTGACTTTGGTGCCCCACTGGTCAAGCATTGTTCAAAAACAGGTGCACTAGTCTAAATTTATTAAGCTCTATTTATATAAAAATTTTACATCAAAAGTGTTACATAAAGAGATGCAAAAGGGAAGCTAACTAATGGGAATTTTAAGTCTTGGCTTATATTTTAGTGTTCTGCAGACACCCAATTTTACAATTTTTTTATATACAATTTCTTTGATTTCCTTGGATTTATAAAAGCCTCACTAGGTGCCCATCCTACCCCCTGGGTTGTACTGCTGAGATCCATGTGCAGTGTTCAGATAACTTTCAGTTTAACTAGAGAAATGTCACAAAGCAAAAATGAAAAGTAGCATTAACTGCAAGCACTAGCACAACGTATAACCAGAATGAGATGAGATTTGTTGCAGTTGCTGGTTTTTAACTACTGCCATTGTACAGCATGAAAGAAAGAAGCCATCATTTTATTCCATCTATCTGCATAAGTTACAGCCATTGGCCAGCTCAGTGTGTGTGCTAAGTAGCATGTGCCCATTCTTCACAGCAAGACCCAAGGACTCCAGCAGTTTAAGTCATTTTGACCTCCAGGCCTTTGAGCTTTTAGGGTGTTTGTTTATTGAGGGGACACTGAGTGCTTTATTTTCCTCTGACCCCCGTTTTCAAATGATTGCTACAGTGGTTTCAGGTGAGCGAAGTGCATTGTGTCTGATTTGCTATAATGTATGGTTTTACAGTAACCTAGAGCTGACCTGCACCCCACTGCCGGAGAAATAAATCCTGTTTTATTAGTGGCTGACTTCAGTCACACTCTTTCATATAGCCTCTCACACGATTATATATTATTATAGCTAGTCGTGTGTAACTAATTCTTTTATATCATCTAGAATTCACTATTAACTGTATTTAATGCCTCCTATTTATACAACCATGATTTATACAACTGTTTATACAATATTTTTAGCCTAGAAAAACATATCAGTAACAGAGCTGGAAACAGGTGATCATGTACTGAATGAATACTGTGGGATAGATTCACGAAAAGCATCACAATGTCCAATTTTTAGGCACCTAGGAAATCATTGGGATACACAAGTCCTGAGTTAGGCACCAAGGCTTTCTATACAATGAATGGGGAGAGACAGATGCCTAAGAATGTGATTAAAAAAAGCCAGCAAGCTAGGCAGCTCCTTGCCTAAACTAGCCAATGGGAGATGCTGAGGAAAGGGGTGTGTCCTAAGCCCCACCTCCTCACAGAATTCAGCACCTAAATTTAGGCTGGAAGGAAGCGGCTCTCTTAGCTTGGGATTCTCAGACATGAACCCTTGCTTAGAATTAGGTGCATATGGCATTTTTTTTGCAAGACGACGGGGGTGGGGACGTGGGGTGGAGAGGAGGAGGAAGAGGAGCAAGCATCCTGTGCCCTGGCTTCATCCTCATACAACAACTGAAGCTAGAGAGAAGACAGCTAGATCACTAGTGGCAGAAGTCTCATGTCAAATCAAATCACCTATGGCAGATGTTTTTAACATCTCATGCCACGGTTATGTGGGAAGCAAAGTAGAGTTTCTTTGCCTTTATCATAGCATCTGTTAAATCTTGCATCGGCTAATTCCCATTTGTTTTGAATAGTAGACAGTCTGGTTCCTCTGAGAGGTCATATTAGCTCTATGGCTGACATGAGTCCCTACCATTATGAGGAAATTGTGTGTGGATTCAGTCTGCTTCTGTGGATGCAAAGTGGTATCTGGGTCTCCGCTTGAGTTTAGGTCAGTGTAGCTTCCTGAGGCACTAGATGTGTTGGAAATATATCATACCACAACCTTTTTGAACCATGTCCATCCTGGCTGGTGAAGGCTTCTATTAAAGAAGCTGTTGTACAGTCACTGCTCAAAAAAAAAATTACTTCATTCCGGCAGTCTCTAGCATCCAGAATCTCATCTACCGTTCTTGGTTAACATTTTTAGAAGGTTTTGGCAAGACAATTCAACTACAAGAGATGCCTCAGATCTCCTTGACTCTTGACAATCCAGGTACAGGTGTGGGTACTGACAAAAGAGGAGAACTCATAAAAATCAGCTAAAGATAAACATCTTTTGGTTTATGTCTATTGTGTTAGCACCCAGAAGCCTCAATCAGGATAAAAAAGCCTACTGTGTTAGATGTTGTACAAAACATAGGGAAGTATAGCATTTGCCTCAAAGATCTTACAGTTTTGATCTTTTGGATTTGCCATTAATAACTGAAGTAACAAACTTCTATTATAGTGTTTTCATTAATTATAATTCATATTTGAAAGAATATTATTTCACACAGAGTGACTTTAATATCCAAGTAGCATCATTCTTTTGACATTTTGTTCAATTCATGGCTTGAAAAATCCACTTGCCAACTCATCTGTGGTGACTAGGGAGTTGCAAAGTGGGATGAGCCGTTAGTATTTGCAGAATTTAAGCTGTCATTTAAAAAAAGTTTCTAACCCGTATGTTTGTGAAAACAACCTTTTGAATGTGAAACAGTGCAGTGTCTTGTTCCTAAGTCTGCAACAGACAGCTCCAGTGCCTTTGACTCTGCTTATAGATACCCCATGCAACAGCAGAGTAAAATTAACAAGTCTGGTCAATTTCACTGCTGATATTCAGAACCCTGCAGACAGCTGTGAAACTGACAGGAACCATGCCAATTTTAGTCTGCCCTTATTGGGAAAGCTCTGAGTGGTAGTTGAAGCAAACATTAGTGATGGTTATCTGGGAAGATATCCCAAAAAAACCCCAAAGGGTAGTGGAGGATGAGGATCCAAAAAATAAAATAAAATAAATAAATAAGCCCTCACCCATTGCAATAGCCAGAAAATTGATTGGAAGGGGTAAGGTAATAGAGATCCTTGCCCCCAATAGTCAAAAGGCTATGCGCGGGGGGTGGGAGGGCGGAATGGAAGAGAAGAGAATCTCCATTCCAGCAACCAGTTGGAGGCATAAGAAAGATAAATTATACACCTACTATCCAAATCATATACCTCCAAATCAGAAGTTAATATGAAAGACTGAGCCCCCATGTACGATCCAGGGACAGCCCCTGGTAGGAACCCCATCACTTTTTCCCTACCCATCTGCTGAGAGAGGTGTTGGACTGCTCACGGAGACATTCCCCTTAGCCCTTGCATTAGAACCTCCCCCATCTTTTATAAGCTTCTGGTTTAGTCTTTCAGACTGTAGGGCATCTGGTACAGTTTTCATGCCCTGCTTTAATTTAGTGACTGTAATGTCTTGGTTGGCACATGGGCTTGTTTTTTCATAGGAATTTTTTGTTTCGTCCTTTTCCTATTCCTAAGTCCTTTGATTGGTCTGATGGTAATTAGAACTATATAAATGATAGACTGTTGATGCTATATAAATCATCTGTTCTGTAGCTGTTATTCATTTAAAAAAAACAATTGTCACTTTTTAGTTGGAATTGTTAATATGTTGGCTATAATAAATTGTACACCTATGATTAATTATATTTATTGGCTTGCAGCGCACTGTTAACTTAGTCAAGAAAGTATGCAGGGAATTCACTGATTGAACAGAAGCTTTTGAAGAGTTTTGTTATAAGTAAAAAGCACATTGGTTTGTGTACTGTTAAAGCAGTAAGGGCTTAATCAATATGAGAGACGGGTGCACAGCACCCCTCAGGATCAGGCATTAACTTAATATCAGGTCAACTACATTCGTGGAGAGGCAGTGTGGTCCATGGGATGGGGTACTCACCTGGGAGTCAGGAGATCTAAATTTTATTCCCCGATCTGCCATTGACCTGCTATGTGACCTTCAGCAAGTCAATTCCCCTTTCTGTACCTTTGTTCTCATCCCTTTGTCTGTCTTGTCCCTGTGGACAAATAACTCTCTCTTTGGGGCAAGGACAGTGGGATTCCCATCTCAGTTGAGGTACCTAGGTACTTGGGGTACCTCAGTCACACTAAGACTGTAATATAAATAATAATGTGTTCAGTTAAACTTCCATAAAATTGTAATTATGTTTTGTTTTTTTAATATTCTCCCAGCTGATCTCATGTAATTTAAATCAAATAAGAACACATCTCACTATTAGTATAGGTGAATGAACCCACTCTTGCCACATTAAAAACAAGTGATTAACAAGTGCTATTTTTTGTACTTTGACTAAGAACTAGTGCTCTGCATATTTCCACATAAGACTTATTTTACCATAGTGCAATTACGAAGAAGAAAATTGATCATACTTGAGACAGGCCAGACTGGATTTGTGAGAGAATTTCATCACAGCAGAAATACAATTTTAACAAGATGTCTAACTTGTCACATCCTTGCAGTTATTCCTGTCATTTTGATCTCTCTTTTAGGACATTACCAGCTTATTTATTTAAGAAAAGGCTTGAGTTTGTCTTTACAGGGTAAGGAGCTATAATGATGTAATTATTATTATTATTTTTGTGGCAGTGCCTAATCCTGCAACCCTTGCACACATCAATAGTACTTCCTCTCTTGGGTAACCTTAGTGATTTTAATGAGATTACTCACATGAGTATAGTTTGCAGGAGTGGGCCGTAAATAGTTCACACCTAATGGATCCATGAATAGATCTGTATTCAAAGTTAAACAACGTTTAAACTGCCTGTAATTTGAAGGCTATAGGTGATCCCCCTCCAATAACAGAAGGAAATTATGTACAACATCCCCAGTGATGCATTTTTAAACCAATGTTTTCCCCACAAAACAGGTTGCCTGTTGCTCACATACCAGGCCTTGATAATAATACACAGCACTTGTATGAGCTCTCTAAGCCATCTTCACTCCAGAAAGGACCACAATCAGCTTTAGGGCCCTTGTAGCCTCATTCAGTTTTGAAATCTTGCTGCAAAAAAAAAGTGTATAAAGACCCCTCCCGCCTCACTGATAATTTCACCAAGGAGACTGTCGCCTGTGATGCAGAGTAGGAGAGGTGAAGGGAAGAGGTGTTTAACATCAATCTGACACATGCATAATTAGATGGTTCAGTAACTAATCTTGCCTTCTCTGGCTGAGGAAAAGTACTCAGAGCCTGAGCTTCATGTGCATCCAGACTTTTCAGTTCCTCTTCAGAAATGAGAATTAGTCCTGAGTTGGATGAGCATTGTGGGTATTACTGATATGCAAATGAGCACTACCAAGCTGGCCTCTCTTTCATTGCTTGAGATGTATTGTGTGCTTAAGCAAAAGGAGCTGAGACAAGATGTAATAAATATTTGTCAGGCCAGTTGGACAAATTATCTGTTTTGCCTCTTTTAAATGCATCATTATTTCAGCAGGGGAAGAGGCAGAGGAATGTAAATCAAGGAGTATGCCCTTTGCCCAATCCATCAATAAGGGAAAAAGGAGTCTCTATCCCCCCACCCTGAATATACAGGGCAGTGGACAGAGCTTTCCCAAGAAGGGCAGAATAAAATTGGCGGTCCAGTCCTGCTGTGTGTGTAAAGCAGGGTGTGTCCTATTGCCCTCCCCATCATCCTGTAACCTACTGGATTTCATCAGTGGTGGGGGGTTCAATCATAGTCATAGAGTTTAAGGCCAGAAGGGACCACCAGATCATCTCAGCCTTCTGTATATAACAGGCCACCAACAACACCCAGCACCTACATACTAAATTCAACTACTGAAATCAGACCAAAAGTTTTGCAGCCCAAAGGAGACTAGACTGTTCTGTGCCACAGGAGGGACTTAGGTGCACCAGTGCCCAAGCCCCTGCAATGGCAGGGAAATGATTAAGGAAGATACACCCAGATGATCCTGGCAAATGATCTGCACCCACACACTGCAGAAGAAGGTGAAAGCCCGCCAATGTCACTACCAATCTGACCTGGGGGAAAATTCCTTCCAGATTCCACATATGGTGATCAGTTAGACCCTGAGCACATGAGCAAGAACCAGCCACCCAAGCCCCTGAGAGAGAGAGAGAATGCTTGGTGCCACCTCACAGCCCTGGCCCACCCTGTCCAAAGTCTCATCTCTAGCTGTGGCCACTCCTGATGCTTCAGAGGAAGGCAATACCACCACCACCACCCCAAAAAAACCCAGAATACACTGGGAGGAAGAGTCCCTTCCTGACCCTGACAGGTGGCCGACAAACTCTGAAGCATGAGCATTTAGGACCATAAGACATGCATTCCAATGGGGGTGGGTGGGTTAATGAGTGAGTGGGTCTCAGCCAGGTGGGAAGGGGCATGTGTTAGAGTCTGGGCTCAGTATTTACCTGCTCTGGTCCCAGTTGGCAGCGAACAGGACCAGGATCTTCCTTCCGTAGTGGTCAAGGTTGGCCAGCCCGCCGGGGAAGCCGTCCTTCAGTGCCTGCTTGATGCCAGGGTCAGTGGCCTTGAAGCTCTTGAACATGTCCAGGTTCTGCTGCCGGTACTCAAAGTACTGGGCCAGCAGACGGAACGCCTCGAAGTGCTGAAATTTCCTGGCTCTCAGGAAGCGCAGAATGAAGGCATCATCTGTGCGGAGGAAGCCAATGTCCGGCCGAGTGATCACCATGTCCCGCACCTCCTGGATGTCCTGGTGCAGGGTATCCGGGTTCTCATTCAGCTCCAGCCGGGCTTTCTCCAGCGTCTCCGGGGACAGACCTGCCTGCAAATGAGTCATAGTGCTGCTCCCTCCTCTGTCGCTGCTAACTGTGCTCCTCTCCCTTATAGGATGCACCCCCACACAACCCCGAAAGCCTGATGCAGTTGTTCCTCACCCTTGGAGCATGTACCCCCTCCCTAAATCTCCCCACGACCTGCTGCTCCTCTTTCTTGTAGAATATATCCCCTATCCCCAGCACCCTGCTGCTCCTGTCCCTTATGATACCCCTCTTCTACCCCCCAAATAACCTTTCCCCCAGAACCCCAATAGCCTGATGTGGCAGTCACTGTAGAGAGAAAAGCCAGTATAACAATAACAACACACCACAAACGAACACCCTATTGCTGCAAATCACTATGGAAAGAAGCCCAGCAACAGCTAGTAATAATAATTAATAAAGTGGATCCCCAGCAGAGTTTCCAGGGAGGGGGGAGGGTTCTTTCCCCCAGAAGACCCAAGTTTGCCCCCTTGGTTAAGTAGGCATTTTATCGGGGTAATAAAAAGCTGCAGTTGTAGTGGTTTTTTAAGAGCCACATGATCACAGAGAGCGAGTCCAAAAAGCAGGACGAAGGACTTCCTTTGGATTTGGGATGAGGTTTTTATCCCTCCCCCATGCAAACAGTGATCTCACCCCTGATGCTGCAGTCACTAGAGAAAGAATAATAATAAATAAAATAAATAAATAAATAAATAAATGTGGCTCCTCAACCTGAGAGTTCCCGGTAGAGGTTGCTTTCCAAAAGAAGGACCATTTATTTAAGACCAACGTTTGCCATGGTTAAGTGGCATTTTTCTTTGATTTAAAAACAAAAGGAAAAAAAGCTACATGTCGTTCCTTTGCTGGTATATATTTAAAGATCCTCTTGAGCACAGACAAGGACTCCAGAAAACAAAACTGCCTATGGCTTGGGGTGGGTTTTTTCCTTCTCCCCCACCTACATACACAGTGATCTCAGATGGTACCAGCAGGATCTGGTGCTGGTTGTTGTATTTCCCCCACCTCCCTTTTTTTTTTTTTTTATCTCATCCAGGTCTTCCCACACACTGCACTCCGCCTTGGAGGGACTGGTCTCCAGCCCATCCTCCTCCTTCTCCCGGACAGCTGAATTCAATCGCTTTGCAAAACGCACAGTACTTAGCAGCAAGAAGAAAGGGCTGGAAAGACAGCTCGCAGGGCAAACAAAAACCTAGGCAATGCGGCACCTCCCGGCATCCATCAGCAACAGCAGCTCCTCTTGGTGGCAAGCCCGGAGCTAGGCAGCTGGGAGGAGAGGCAGAGTGGCCAAGCCCGGAGCCCAGGACATGCCCAGGGGAAGCAGCGGGCTCACATTCCCCGAGGCGCGTGCTGTCTGCAGCCCTGCTGGTGTCTGGCCGGGGCCGGGCGGGGGCGATGCTCCTTGCAGAGAGAGCTGGCTCCGCGCTGCCGCCGCTGCCTTTGTGTTGTTCTGGAGCAAGCCGGTGGCTTCTTGTGCGGCTGCTGTGGCTCTGCCTTGTGTTCAATGCGCGGCTGCTGGCAGGTTTGCGTCAATCAGGGCTCCCTAGGCGGCTGCCGCCGGTGACTCCAGCTCAGATCAGCCCCTCTCTCACTCACGTTGTTGTTACCCAGCACAGCCCTCCCCCCTGCTTTCTGTCCGCAGGATAAAGACAAAAACCACAGAGCAGCCCCCAGATCGCTCCAGCCCTTCCCTCCAGTTCCACCCTGCACCTGCTTCCCTACTCCTCCTTGGACCACCAGCAGGCCTCTTGCAATTGAATATTTATATTCCGGCAGCTGAGAAACGCCCCCTGCCCTCCCTTTCCCCCAACCCATCGATTCCTTCCCACCCTTTTGTGTGCAAAGAGCCAAACTGCAGTGGAATTAGCAGCTATTGTTGATTTCGATTCATATTGACACTCATTAGTGTCTAGTTCCTACAGGAACCATCCCTCTTCTAAATGCATTTGAGATACTAAAAAAAACAACACGTCGGTGGCTTTGGGTTATTAAAAACGCCATTGTTGCAGGAAAGTTTAGAAGAGAAATCCAGGAGAACATACTTGGCAGTGTGTATGGGATAGGAAAAGGGGGTTCAGCTATGGTAAATTACAACAGCCCCTGTGACCCTCTAATTGTAAATCCTTTAATTCAGACACACACAACAGCTTGGGAAACAATTGACCCTTTGTGGAGAATGATTCTAGCTTGTTCTCAGCCTAAAAGTGATTTTTTTGATGTATTTGGAAAGTTTAGTAAAATTCACATTGGCTGGTTTTGAGGAATTTGAACATGGTTTTCTGCTAAGATATTTTTAGAAGATGATTTGCACTCTGACAACTCAAACACTGCTTCTTTTGACTTTTTTTTTGTTTTTGAGTATAGGAATACACACAAAAAACAACAATCCCATGTTAGGCCTCAATCCTGAAAATGCAACTCTCTTTGAATCCATTCAGATTACTGACATTTATAAAATTAAACACATGCATATATCCTTGTAGAATCAAGTCCTGGTTGCAGTGCCAGAATTTTGTTTTTCTTCTTTATCTGGCTGTTTCTTTTGGTTTTATACTCCAGTTATACTCACTCCTTTTTGGTTGAGTTTCCTGAAAACAGAAATGTTAAGGGCAAAGAGCCTCCATTTAAATAAAATAAGTAAAAGTCCAATTTTCGTTGCACTACAGGCCATTCCCCTTTGAATTCATTATATTACAAAGGAATACTCTGCTTCTTAAAATAGAATTTAGTCCTTAGTGAAGATTAGTGTCTTTCCCTGGTGTCTTTCACCCTGATCTTGCACTTCTTCCTCAGGCTAAACTCCCAGATCTAGCTCCTCAGCATTGCAACACCTCACTTTAGGCACCCTTCCACCTAACTCAATCCCCAGCCCTGAGCTCGGTGCTGGGGCTCCCTACACAATGCTCAGGGAGGTTAGGTGCCTAAGAATGAGGTCCACAAAAGTCAGCAGGATGAGCAGGGATTTGCCTAAATTAGCCAATAGAAAATGCTAAAGAGAAGGGTGTGGCCTAAGGCCTGTCCCTCAAAGGAAGTTAGGTGCATAAATCGGGGTTGGAAGAAGGCTCCTCCCTCTGCTTGAAATACACAGCCACGGACCCTCTCCTGGAGTTAGTTGCTGAAGTCCTTTTTTGCAACAAACAAAAACACAAAAAAACCAACCAACCAAACAAACAAAAAACCCAAAGAAGTAGATGCACCCTTCTAACCTTTAGCCTAGTGGTTAGAGCTCTCCCGTAGGCTGTAGGAGACCCAAATTCAAATCCCTGTTCCAATGATTACTTACACAAAGTGGAACAGTTTCAAAAGGAGAGATTGAGAGGACATAGTCCAGTAGTTTGGGTACTCAGCTAAAAGGGGGAACTATGGGTTCAAATCCAGACTCCATATCTGGCAGAGATAAGAATTGAAGCTGGTTCTCCCACATGCTGGGTGACTATACCCAGGGCCGGCGCAACCCATTAGGCGACCTAGGCGGTCGCCTAGGGCGCTGCTATTTTGGGGGCGCCGGAGCCCCATCCGGCCGTGGAAATTTGGGGGCGGGACCTTCCGCCGCCGCTGTTGGGGGAGGCATTTCGGGGGCGGGACCTTCCGCCGCCTAGGGCGCCGGAAGAGCTGGCACCGCTACTGACTATACTACCCACTAAGCCACAACTTATAAGGAGGCCCCAGTACGTCCTCTTCATATGCCATTTTGTGCAAGGTTTGATATGTTAGCCTCTAACCACACCTACTGTATTGGGCCCCACAGTTGAGATAGATAAGGAATGCCTAGTTTGAGGATCCCACCAGGGTTTAGGAGTGAGCTAGTTGTCCAGGCATCAGGACTGAGGTGTCTATGTGCATGCCCAGCTGCAGATGTTTAGGTTCTTAAGGGACTTTATCAGCAGAGGCTCCTAGGGACTTTAGGCACCTTCATGGTTAAGTAGCAGCCATGCCAAGGTTTTGAGTAGCTACATTTTGGACTTGGGTGCCTAAATCCCTTTGTGAAGCTAGTTCCTCCCCCCCCACACTGAAGTTAATGTGAGCTTTGCTTGAGAAAGGAGTGTATGACTGGGTCTTAGTATGCAAATAAAGTTTATTAAGCTTTAAAAATCATTGTGCATGAAAGACTACAACACGTACATAGTTCTTCTACCCAATCCAATATTACACTGTTTTCTTTGCACGATTATCCAGTTAAAAACCCAAAACTTAAAGAGGGGCAAAGGCAGAAGAGGAAAAGCAATGGAAAGGATGGTAAGGGTAAGGAGAGAGGCCCAGACCTTCGAAAGGCATTTAAGCAGCAAACTTCCATTGAAATCAAAGGAAATTAGGAGCCTTAATTGCTATGTGTGGATCTGGGCCAGAATTCCTAGCACAGCTGAGCTAGTGAAAAATGTGATCTAAATTACCCCCCAAAACCCACCCAAAATTCTAAATTTAATCAAACAATTTCCCCCGATCAGTTAACCAAATCCTCTGACCAATGAACAAATAGCACTCAAATACTCAGAACATACTCATTACTATGTAAAGAAACAGGTAAACATAGAAGAATATACAGTGAACAGCAATGAGAGCACCTTTCTCTGTAAACCAACACAGGAGTACAGGAATGTGATGAGTGCCCCAAATTCCCATCCAAGTCAACACGAGATGAAGGTACTCAGCACCTGGAAGCCCATTATGCACACTAGTTGTGACCTACAATAAAAAAATCACCACATTTTGTAAAATATCTATTTTTTGCAATGGCAAACACCCATACATCAGTGTTCCCTACTATCCTGGTTTTCACCATTCCTGTATCTAGATACCAGAGTAAAGCTGATTGAAAAACAGAAAAAAAAATTGCTACAAGTCTTGAACATTTTGAAACAATTTCAATTTTTTTAAAAAAAGAACTGATTTAGAAATGTTTTTGCATTTTTTTTTCCTTAAGAATTTTCAATAATTTGGAGCTTTTCAGTTTCTTTCCTCACTTTTTCCTCTCTCAGTTCACACCCCCTTTATCCCTTTTTCTATTTTATCACTGAAAAAGAGGTGGGGGGAGGGGAAAAGCAGTAAGGGGGGGGGGACCGAAAAAAACAAAAACTGAGAAACAAAAAAGGTTTTGATTTTTCTCCAAAAAAATTCACAGAAAAAAAAATGCTCTGTGAACATTTCATTTTCAGCAAAGGCCCTTTTTCTATTTAAAAAGTTGTCATTCAAAAATTTTCAACCACTCTATACAACAGTAAAGTACAATTCACAAGCTTCCTGTTATGAGCATTTTGATAAAAATCTATAAATTGTACAGACAAAGACCAAAGTGTCCTCAAAATAACTGAAACAGATGGCCCTTCCTGGACGGAATGGATCCAGAACAGGGACATTAAGAAAGATGCACATAGATGGGCAGCCTGAAACCAGAGGATGCTTAAGAAATACAGCCTTGGCCATGTTCTCCTTGAGCCAGATGGGCCACAGCAGGGGCTCACAGTGATAATGCTTTTGCATTATTTTCAGTTCTTGTATATAAAAATGTGAAAGGTTTGTTCTAAAATAAATGAGTTGCTAGAAGCAATAAGGGATTTTACTGTCATCTGAAAGCAGATTTACCAACCCATTTAAAATAGTGTAATGAAGAAACATGTGTTTTCAAACATGTCACCCAACTTAAACAATAACAAAAACAGAGCCAGCAGTGTAGTTAAATGTAACATATTGATGGCATGATGTAATTTATTTATTATGCATCCCTACTTTTCCCTCTGTAAAATGGTACGGGTGAATAAATCCATTATGTAAATCTAAGCCTATTTCCTGTTGCACTTCTAAACTATTATTTTTCCTTGATGCTTTTATAGTCACTTTAGCCCAAACTTCATACAATTAAAAATCAGGATCACAACAGTTCTACAAGTACTACAAATCAGTTGCCAGATTTGAAACAAAAATAAATAGTCAATTAAGCAGAGGTTCTTACTGAAGATGTCTTCAGAGATGCTAATTCTCATTTAGAATGAAATTGTTTAACAAAATTAATATACAGAGGAGTGTAGGAGTTGTAACAAGAATGTAAGAATGTGTAACTAGATAAAAGAAATAATGGATGGGCTTAAAAGGAAGTAATTACACCAGGGGTTCCTTGATGCCTTTTCCCTCTGTGGAAAGGGATCAAGGTTT
This sequence comes from Platysternon megacephalum, assembly GCA_003942145.1. Taxonomy (NCBI): domain Eukaryota; kingdom Metazoa; phylum Chordata; order Testudines; family Platysternidae; genus Platysternon; species Platysternon megacephalum. The sequence continues at coordinate 1,182,132 of QXTE01000011.1, forward strand.
TCTGGGCCATTCTTACTGCTGTTTTTAGCAGCAGCATTTCTGCTCCTGATTTTACCATAGTGCAGCTACACACATAAGGCCAGATTTTCAAAAGAGCTCATCTATCAGTTAGGCACCAATAAAGCCCTGATTCGGCAATGCAGGTAAGTGTATGCTTAATTTCTAGCAAGCAAGTAACTAAAATCCATTTATTCATGTCTGAACACTGGTGACATCATAGAAGAATTTTCAGAAGCCTTCACACACTCAGCAGCTGATCTCCTAGTGATCTGCCATACACTGTCTATCCATCTCATTGCTGGTATTTCCCTACTATGGTGAATCACCACCATTCCTTCCATGATAACTTTCTCAAAGTTATTTCCATCTGATGTGACCAAAGTATATACGTTTGTGCCTGTTCATTTCCAAGAGCAGAGTTTGCTTCTCTCCAATAATATTTCTAACGTTTGCTTCTTTTCCATCCAAGACATACGCAAGGGTTTTCGACAGCACCATATCTCAAAGTCTTCTATTTTCCCCTTGTCAGCAGCATTAGTTTCCCAGAATTCATATCTATAAGTCACTATGTAAAAAATTATGCTTTTGACATGTCAAACCTTTGTAGATTTAAAGATGCCACAGTTTTTCCATACTTCCATAAGGGAGGCCATGGCTCAGTGAGACATCCCTAGTCTTGGTTGGATATGTATGATCCCAGATAATTAAATTCATCTACTGGCTCTACAGCTTGGCCATTATTTGTGATGTTTGCTTGCATCCTGTTATTATTGAGCATGTCAATATATATATATTTAATTGTCACCACGTTCAGATAGCCCATTTCACACACATGCTTAAATCTATGCTTATTCAGCTAAGCACTTGAGCATGTGCTTACAGTTAACCACATGCCCATGTGCTTTGATCAGGGATGAATGATAACATTTTCAAAAGTGCCTACGTGTCTTTGGAATCTAAACCCCATTTTCAAAAACAATGTAGGAACTTAGGAGTCCAAGTTTCATGAAAGTCAATGAGAGTTAGGCTCTGAAGTACCCAAAACACTTTTGAAAATGGGAATCAGGTTTTGAAGTCACTCAGATGCTTCTTGAAAAATTGACCCTAAGTGGCCAGATTTTCAAAAGTGCTCAGCACACTCCCATAGCCTTTCAGGACACAAGGGGTGGCACCAGACCCAAACTTCACAAGTAAAATAAATATTCCACTATGCCAGGCACAACAGAAACAGAAAATCTTCCAGAGGTGAATTCTAGGTAGGAACAATTAATCTGTCATATAAAAAAACCCCGTCCTTCTTCAGAATCAGAAGCTGGGCTTAATAGAAGCATTATGCAGATGTCTGACCCAGCACCACAAATTGTCTTACTAACATGGGTATTGACTGTGAAAGAAATAGCTCAAGGATTTGCTAGCGTCCTTATCAAGCAAGTTCAAATATTATTTTGCTGCAAGGAGGCAAAAGGATATTGGCAATTCCATGTTATACAGTTCTGTTACATTAATACAGTACATAGCTGGAAGCAACTTCTGTTAAAAAAAAAACATTCTGACATATACCTTTGGTGCTATAGAAATGTTTAAAGCAGTGACTTGAAGAGAATGGACTCTTAGGTGAGTCAATACCTTGAGCTTCACCTGTATTTGTAGTAAAGAAACAACATGATGATGTGACATCTGGACGTGACTGAATCCAGGGGCAATCTGCCAGCCAGAGATCACTGGAGCTCAGCGCATTCTGCTCTTGCCCCATCCCAACCTCAACAAGTCCCCTGCACTGGATGTGGGTGTGGAAGCTAGATTTGAAAACTCTAGACCTTCTGATGACTTCCTCACATAGGGGAAGTACTCAGCTGGAGAGTTGCAGCTACTTTCCACTTTATGCAGCCTGAGTGGCACAAAGGGAGCAGAGCTAGGGACTGAGATTTGGCTCAATGTTTTGAAATTAAGAGAAAAATTTGGCCCAATATATGACTCATGTGAACCTAAATTTTACACTTGTTTGATGAGGTGCATGTCTGCCAGTCTGATGTAATACTGGAAGAAAAGCTTAAATCAGGCAACCCAGGTGACCACCTGGGGTGCAGGGCTTGGGGGGGCGCCGGGCTTGGGTTGCTGTTTTTGTTGTTAGTGACAAAAGGGAAAATTGAATGTTTGAAATAAAATGTTTCAGGTATTGTGTGTGTGGATTCATTTTTCACTAACCACCTAGAATGTTCTGGACCTTTGTAGGATTACAAAGGTCCAGAAAACTTTCCAGACTTTCTGAGAACTACATTTTCCTGGAACCTCCTAGAAGATTGTCAGCCATGCCCTCGCAGGTATATAAGGGGCAGGGCATTGCCAGTCAGTTCGTGAGATATAAGAATGAAATGAAGTGAAGTGAGAGCCCAGCTGCGATATTATGAACCTTGGGTAATTGTAAAAGTGTACTTTTGTTTTAAGACTTGAAGAGTGTAAGTAGCGACAAGTAAAGGACATACATAATGAGATGCCAGAGATATCTATCAAATCCCTATCTATGCAATAGTATAAAAGAAAAAGTGTTACTTCTTTTGCCATTCTTAACAAGTGTGACAAAGTTCCAAGCCAGTATTGGTGGGTCCCGCACTTCCGGGTGGATTCAATGGCCTCAGAAGCTCGCTAAGGCCCTCAATGTGACCTCCCTTTCTTTGTGTAGCAGCAAAGGTCACAGCTTTATTGAGCTACTTTCATCACAGGCCAGTATGGGAGGTGGGAAAGGGAAATACCCCACAGTCTTTGTTGCTCCTTAGAGCTCAGTAGGTGCAGTCCTGCCTCCTGCCTAGACCTAGGCCTGCTTCCCCTTCTCAGGGGGTTGCTGTAGAGCAAGGGGGTGAGGGGAACCCAGGCCCACGCTCTACTCTGGGTTCCAGCCCAGGGACCCTAATAGCAGCAGCTGTTGGTGGCTTCCCCTTCACCACTGGTGCTGCTTTGATTCCCTGGGCTACTTCCCCATTGTCCCCTTTTCCTAGCTGCACCCTTGCTTTGGATTCAGCAACACTTCCTCTCCTCCAGCTCCTTCCACCTGGGCTCTCTTGAGGGCACTGGAAGGAGAGCTTTTAAGCACTATGTGTGGGGCCTTGATTAGTTCCAGCTGTCTCCATTACCCTAATGGCCTTAACTGGGTTAATTGACATCAGGTGACTTCATTGTCCTGGAGTAGCCTTTGTTTGCTTGTTTGTTTGTTTGTTGATATATTTGCCTTCCACTACTCTTTTATAGCCTTCTGGTCTGAGTCCATCACACAAGTAATGTTTGATGATTTTCTAAGACTGGGGAAAATAGACTTTTGCTCTCCTTAATACCACCTGTTTTCCCCCATAGAAAATAAAAGATACCCCCCTGAAGAAGACTTCAAAAGCTCAGTATAGCGAAAAGCTCAATTGCAATCTAGTTTGCAGCAAGGGGCAAATTTGATGGGAAAAATATCTGAAACAGAACATAGACCGGGCTTCAGGCAGTAGCAATCTTCCCAGTGCAGAAGAAATTGAGAAGCGAAGTGTAAATTAAGAAAGCCCTGTTACTGAGGAATGTTGGTGCACAGTTCAATTTCTTGATGTTAGTACATTCCAGTTATTCTTAAAATTAAAAAGTTTCTATAAACTTAGAGAAAATGAATTTTTCTTATTTGCTTATATACGGCATGAATAAATACAGATTTACAGATCCTAATGTGCAAATGTATTGTCTTATATGACAGGGATAAATCATGCATGCAAATTGTGCATCAAAGTCGTAAAATGGGCTACACATGCAATAAAAAATAAGAGATTAAAAAATGTAACAAATGGGGATGGTGCTGAAGACACTCCTTGTCTGGGGTGCCATTTGGTCTACGGCCAGCCCTGGCTAAAATAAAACCCTTTGGCACCTTTTTTTTTTTTTTTTAAGTAGAGACATTCGCCTCTAAAATGTATAACACTCTCAGCTTGTTTCAGAGATTAGTGAATTATCTAATTGAAATGATATAACCAGACTGAGATGAATGTTTTGTGTCCATACATCAACTCAAGAGGAAAACACCAGAGATGAAATCCCAATCAACTGAAGTCAAGGGGAGTTTTGCTATTGACTTCACTGGGGCTAGGATTGCACCCCAGGTTCCTAAATTTAGAGAAATAGGGAAGAATAATTCCCTCTACTGTCAAAATTACTGAGTAAAATTCTATGGCCATTGGCCTCAACAGGAGGTTAGATCAAATAATCATAGTATTCCCTTCTGGCCTGAAATTCTATAGCTCTATAAATTATAATGTTAATGAAAAGGTTAAACACTATGACCCACTTCACTGTTAATGGTGGAATAAAATGATGCAATGACATACTACAGTGCTGACTGACAAAAATTCAGCCAGGGAAACTGAAATGCAGAATTGGACACAACCTGATTCACTGGATGAAATAAACTAGTTCTTGAGGCTCTGGGTATTTTATGAGAAATCCATAAAAGATGATGATGAAACAACAGCTGTTTGTTCACAAATAAGGAAGAGTAAGAATAAATAAGAGTTCTGGAACCTTAAAATTCCTTCTATACTGTGGGGCTCTCCTGCCTTTCATGGTGAATGCTATTAAAGAACACTGACTTCCTATTAAAAAAAAAAAGGCCTTTTTTTCCTGTTAGGCAAATGGATTTTAATGCTCCAGCACTGTAGCAAAGTTAACCAAATCTTTGAGAAGTTCAAATCAGAACATCATCATTCTGCTTCAAACTTCCAGTTCCAAAACTTCATTGTGTGGTCATAGAGAAAGAAGCCATTCTGGAAGCAGAGTCTGTTTTAGGACAACATTAAGAAGTACATTTTCAAAGCATATTTCCAATTTTAATCATGTGGCTGAATCTCCACACAGTGGCTCGATAGTCCAAGGTATAGTCCAAGTGCACCATGAAAGGGTTTAGACTCTGAACTGCCATAAACATTAATGGGAGTCTTTTGGCTAAATCTCTCTCCATTAAGTTGAAGATTTACCCCTCAAGATCAGATACACCCAGTGGCATTTGGAAATATTAAAGTATATTTTCAAAGGACTACTTTGCCACAGCAAAATCTAGCTGTTGAGGTTGTAAATCTTACCAAGCGTACTATGACTTATAAAGACCATTGAGTACTGCAGTAGCTATGAAAAATACACAATCCAGACAGATTCTGTACATATTCTGGTGATAACTACAGACTCGATATGACTTCACTATTTGCTATAAAGTTGCAAATATTAGTGTGGTAGTAGATTATTTGAGTCATTCTAGATCTGTACTTCTGGGGTGTTTTTTGGAGGGGATACTCGGGGGTACCCATTTTGACCCCTTCACTTATCTTCACCTCACTCAAAGGTTCTCTCTGTGGCTAAGAAAGTACATGAGTATATCTTCATATGGAGGTCACCAGTGCCACTCTGAGCCTCATAGGAGTTTACTCACACAAGGTTCACCAACTAGTCTGCCACAATGGATGAGTGTTCCCTAGAGCTCACTGCCACTAGACCACCAGGCTAGCTCTGAGGAATATTTAAAAACATAATTCCAGAAGTGCAAGTGAAAAATTCAGGGACACACACACACAGGTACAGATTTAATACTAGTGGTGCTGCAGTAGCTAACAGCTTCTGCCTCTCACAGCTTTTGCACAAAACTAACCACCCGCACTGTTGGGGTTCTGAGGTTACAAAACTATGGTTTCCTTAAAGGGACCCATCAAATCACATAATAACTGTACTGTATGACCAGTTGCTTGGAAAGTGACAACATTCTCTGAAGAAGCAAGAAAGAGGTGGGTAATTGGATTTCCTTCTGCTTCAGTTGTCAGGAACACAACACTCAACACAGGAGATTGAATGTACCCACTGGAGAAGATGCAACTACTAAGTCATGGTAATTTGTTTAAGATGACCTAAAAGGAAGCTTGCCTCAAATGTCTGCGAACAACAGGTATCAATTTATGAAAGCTCTTGATTATGTTACCAATGCCTAACAAAGCAAAAGATGTAACAGAAACATACTTCAGACATTTAGGGCTGATACATAGAGACTCATTCTGATTTTATTTATACTGGGTTTACACAGTTATAACTCTATTGACAACATTAGAGTTTTTGCTGAGTCACAGCAGTGTTTCCTTCATACTATCTTCCCTGAGCAAGCAAAGTTAGAATCTCCCACATCCTAAGTGAGTACCCTGAGCTAAAGGCTATAAGTGAAGTCTGCCTCTGTTTTGTGTGGAGTTCAGCAACCTCTGAGGACACCTGCTGGATTGGGCCCCCACATGCAACTTTGGTGACCAAATGCCTATCTTCCCAGGTTTGTGAATTGCTCTGGCACTTAGGTGGGAGATTGGTGACCAGATTCCTAGAGGGAGGCAGCAGTGCATGTGCTTAGGCAGGAGATAGAAGCCTGGGAGACTTAAGTAGGGCTGTGTGGCACAGGTCCAGAGACAAAAGTTTAGGCACTGAGTAAGTTTAGTGCCTACAAGGTTCGGCAGCTGCTGAGCAGGAGTCTTGTGGATTGCAGTGGTGCCTGAAAATGGGACTTAGATATCTCAGTGCCTTTGTGAATCTCACCCCCAACTGCCCAGTTTGTTCAGGCAAATGTTGCTTGCTGGTGCAGCTTTCAGGGACTGCTTGAAGCCATTTGGAAAGTTAGCCTTGACCTTTCTGATCCTAATACTTACAGAACCACAACACTTCACACTGTGACTTCTTACATTCATGAGCCCTATACACTGATACAGTGGAAAATGCCAAGGAGTATCAGTATTTCTTAGTAGTTACCACACTGTTATTTCAGTTACTTCCTGTTGGATAAGGAATAAGGAAAATTGTGCACTCTCACATACTGCTGGTAATTGGTGGTTTATAAATAGCAAATGCATACCTAGCTGAGATGACCAGTGCCATTAGGATGTCTCAGTGAATGGCTTCAAAGCATGTATGACAAATGAGAGCTACAGAAAAGGATCCATGCGATGGTTACTACTGCAGAGCAGGTAATGAAGCAGCAGGCCAACTCTCCGTTTTTTGAAGGTGAGGTTTGAGTATTTGAGACAGGCCTACAGGCTCAGTCCTGATGGCAAAACATTAAAATGACCAGTGATTCTTAAGTAATGCATTCCCTGTGTTATCAAAATTAATGATTTCATATCTGTTTTGTGATCCCTTGTTTCACTGTACACTCAACTACTTTTCACTTGGATGTTACTACTTAAACTTACTGGGACACACTTGTGAACTGTTGACCTATCAGAGATAGTCGTTCCACTAACATATTCTTCTGCCAGAGGAGTTATTTGGAAAGCAGCACTGGCACCATAATAGTAGAAGTGATGGCAGCAGCAATAGTTGTAAAGAGCTGCTTTCAAGAAGCCATGTGGCTTGTATAACAACTTTTCAGAACTTACATAATTATGAACAATGCTACATATTTTTACATGACAGTAGATGGGGCTTTTTATATTAACCATAGATATGTAGGACTGGAAGGGACCTTGACAGGTCATCTAGTCCAGCCCCCTGTGCGGAGGCAAGACCGCCGACAAATACATGTAAAGCTACTGATATATGTACCTTTTCTATAGAACTCATCACAACAGCAAGAATGAGCACTCCTCTACTGACTCCAGGCCTGATACAGTGTGGATCAGGTCCTAACTGCAGATATTTCTCCAGCTTACTGGAAGGAGCACTTGGAAACAATTTGTGTTTTGTAAGTAGCAAAGTCAATCAGGAGTCAAGGAGGCCACAGGCCACTTTCCCACCATTGTAAATTAATGTTTGTGTTTGCATTTAAAACTAATCTTAGGTCAGAAAAAAACAGGTACCTCCTCAATTGTGTCATCTTGTTTTTCTTTTCTTTGTCTTCATAGATTATGTCTGACAACCTCCAGCTGACACGTAGGTGTGTACAGAGGACTCAACAGAGGGAAAATGCACAAAGAAAAGTGAAAGGTGATTCCAAGAGATGACAGAGTCCTGTTAGTTCTGTCAAAATAATTTGTTCTTTTGGTCTTTATTCCACTGTTCCTGTCAGTTTCAGGTTGGTGGCTTGGACTTTTACAGAAGTCCTTGTCAGAATAATAGAAACAAAATTATAGAAAAGGAAACAAGGGAGACAATACTAAAAGTGTCTCAAGTTTAATTGTAAAACTGCATTTTTTTGTATGTATTTTTTTGGTTTGGGGTTTTTCTGCCAGTCTCAAACTGATACCTTGATGTTTGGAGATTACCACATAGGTTGACCAGACAGCAAATGTGAAAAATCGGGACAGGGGGTCGAGGGTAATAGGAGCCTATATAAGAAAAAGACCCAAAAATTGGGACTGTCCCTATAAAATCAGGACATCTGGTCACCTTATTACCACAGCAGAGGTAACAGAAAAAGAGAGGGAAAGTCTTGTGAAGAGATTTTTCAAAGGCACAAAGAGGAATTAAACTTTCAATGCGAGTTGGGTGCCTAACTGCCTTTTTGCCCTCAATAAATAAATAACCCTCAAAAGACATGTGGGGAGATAATGTTTGTGTTTTTGTGTATTTGCATATGTATGAGTAGGGTCCACAATGTAATCAACAGTCCCTGTCTCTGCTGTATTCTGATAATTCAGAGATCAAAAGAACATCCTAGCATTTAAATTAATTGTAAACATGGGATATCTCTGTACTCATCTCTCTCTGAGATGTATAGCAAATAATCTGTGAATGGTGGAGGAACAAGCAAATTGCCTTATGTTAATTCTATAGCTAAGTACCGATGATGGACCTCCATGCTAATTACCTTTTGAACTCAAACTTATCAAAAAGGACATGAAATTGGATAAAAGATCCTTGGTTCCTGATTCTGTTATCTCAGATCTGCTTAGGCTTCATCAGGGGAAGTTTGAGCCGCAAGACTGAGGTCCCAATTATGCTGGTACGCCCTGAATATGCTACTTGGACATTGGACTATAATCAATGAACTATTTCTAAAAGAACTCTTTGCAACTAGAAAGCTCACCATCTCTGCTATGAATCTGCACCTCAATGAATTGAACTCATGTCTGTATGTATATTGATCTTTTAACCATACTCTCTCTCTTTTGTTTTTTAATAAAGTTTAGTTAATAAGAATTGGCTGTAGGGTGTATTTGGGTAAGATCTGGAATATTCAATAACCTGGGAGGTAATGTGTCCGATCCTTTGGGATTGGTAGAACCTTTTCTTTTATATGATGAAATAAGATATGATGAAAATTTCATCATATTTGATGTGGGTACCTGGATGGAGGCCTGAGGCTGGATCACTTTAAGGGAACTGTGTTGTTTGGACTTCTGAGTAACCAGTAAGGTAATAAAGAAGCTGTTTTATGATGGCTTGGTAAATCTAAGTATTGGAATATCCACCAGCTTTATGGGGATTGTCTGCCCCAATCTTTGCAGTTCACCCTAATTGAGTGACCATAGCTGGCCCTCACTAGGACTACAGTCACAAGATTTTCCTCAAAAATTCAAAAGTGCAAACAACATGCATATGCTGTCCAGATATGCTAATAATCTACAAGCACCAAAGAATCATAGAATATCAGGGTTGGAAGGGACCTCAGGAGGTCATCTAGTCCAACCCCCTGCTCAAAGCAGGATCAATCCCCAACTAAGTCATCTCAGCCAGGGATTTGTCAAGCCTGACCTTAAAAACCTCTAAGGAAGGAGATTCCACCACCTCCCTAGGTAAGCCTAGTGCTTCACCACCCTTCTAGTGAAAACGTTTTTCCTAATATCCAACCTAAACCTCCCCCACTGCAACTTGAGACCATTACTCCTTGTTCTGTCATCTGGTACCACTGAGAACAGTCTAGATCCATCCTCTATGAAACCCCCTTTCAGGTAGTTGAAAGCAGCTATCAAATCCCCCCTCATTTTTCTCTTCTGCAGACTAAATAATCCCAGTTCCGTCAGCCTCTCCTCATAAGTCATGTGCTCCAGCCCCCTAATCATTTTTGTTGCCCTCCACTGGACTCTTTCCAATTGTTCCACGTCCTTCTTGTAGTGTGGGGCCCAAAACTGGACACAGTAGTCCAGTTGTGGCCGCACCAATGCTGAATAGAGGGGAATTATCACGTCCCTCGATCTGCTGGCAATGCCCCTACTTATTCAGCCCAAAATGTCATTAGCCTTCTTGGCAACAAGGGCACACTGTTGACTCATATCCAGCTTCTCATCCACTGTAACCCCTAGGTCCTTTTCTGCAGAACTGCTGCCTAGCCACTCGGTCCCTAGTTTGTAGCAGTGCATGGAATTTTTCCGTCCTAAGTGCAGGACTCTGCACTTGTCTTTGTTGAATCTCATCAGATTTCTTTTGGCACAATCCTCTAATTTGTCTAGGTCCCTATGAATGCTATCCCTACCTTCCAGCGTATCTACCACTCCTCCCAGTTTAGTGTCATCTGCAAACTTTCTGAGGGTGCAGTCCACGCCATCCTCCAGATCATTAATGAAGATATTGAACAAAACCGGCCCCAGGACTGACTCCGCTTGATACCGGCTGCCAACTAGACATGGAGCCATTGATCACTACCAGTTGAGCCCGATGATCTAGCCAGCTTTCTGTCCACCTTATAGTACATTCATCCAGCCCATACTTCTTTAACTTGCTGCAAGAATACTGTGGGAGACCGTATCAAAAGCTTTGCTAAAGTTAAGGAATAACACGTCCACTGCTTTCCTCTCATCCACAGACCTAGTTATCTCCTCATAGAAGGCAATTAGGTTAGTCAAGCATGCCATGCCCTTGGTGAATCCATGCTGACTGTTCCTTATCACTTTCCTCTCCTCAAAGTGCTTCAAAATTGATTCCTTGAGGACCTGCTCCATGATTTTTCCAGAGACTGAGGGGAGGCTGACTGGCCTGTAGTTCCCCGGATCCTCCTTCTTCCCTTTTTTAAAGATGTGCACTACATTAGCCTTTTTCCAGTCAACCAGGACCTCCCCCAATCACCATGAGTTTTCAAAGATAATGGCCAAGAGCTCTGCAATCACATCCGCCAACTCCTTTAGCACCCTCAGATGCAGTGCATCCAGCCCCATGGACATGTGCTCATCCAGCTTTTCTAAATAGTCCTGAACCACTTCTTTCTCCAGAGGGCTGGTCACCTCCTCCCCATACTGTGGTGCCCGGTGCAGAAGTCTGGGAGCTGACCTGGTTTGTGAAAACAGAGGCAAAAAAAGCATTGAGTACATTAGCTTTTTCCATATCCTCTGTCACTAGGTTGCCTCCCCCATTCAGTAAGGGGCAAATACCAAGGAGGAAGAGGACTTGATAGGGTGGCTCAAGGAGCTATAACTAGGACCTTGTTTACAGTACCGGGGTAAGTCAACCTTAGTTATGTTACTCCAGCTATGTGAATAACATAGCTGAAGTCGACATAGCTTAGGTATCTTCACTGCGCTGGGTTGATGGGAGACACTCTCCTGTCGACTTACCTTAATCTTCTCAGGGAGCTGGAGTACCGGAGAGCACTCTTCTGTCGATTTAGCGGGTCTTCACCAGACCCACTAGATCAACACTTGCTGCATCGATTGCAGCAGTGTCAATCTCCCCAGTAGTGAAGACAAGGCCTAGGATTGATGGGATTTAATAAAGCCAAAGAATATTTGGGCTGAAAACTCAAAAAATACTTCTTGACAGTTAATGAAATAGTCTCCCCAAGGGATGTGGCAGAAGTCCCCCATTGCTTAGGATATTTAATCCTAGACTGGACAAAGAACAAGAAAATTGTGAAGAAAACCATGCTAGTTGGTAGGAAATGGGCTATAAGAGGGGGGTTCTCAACTATTTTGTTGTCTGGACCATATGTTAATAGTGATGGGTTTGTGAAGCTACTCTATACCTATTAGTGATCACACATATCACTGCTACTCCTGCACAAACTGTCTCCCCTCCTATTTTCAGTTGCATAATGTCCACCTGCTAGCTACAGCAACTGGTTATATGGAAAAGTGATATTAGGAAAACATATGGACTTTTAGGCATCTTTTAATGTACTTAACACTGGAAACAAGAAGGAGAGCCAGCAACATGAGACCATCTGCAAGCATTCTGTCAATCACCCACGGTCCAGGGACCAGAGTGGTAGCCGTGTTGGTCTGTATTAGCAAAAAGAATGAGGAGTACTTGTGGTACCTTAGAGACTAACAAATTTATTTGAGCATAAGCTTTCGTGGGCTAAAACCCACTTCATCATGGTCCAGGGACCATAACTTGAGAACCACCAGGTTATATGGTCCAATTCCTTTTGGACTTCTGTGGTTCAAGAAAGTACAGTACCATTTTGGCAGTGAATATGCCTTATTAATACATGAGTTAGAGATAACCGCATAACTCAAGAGTGGAAAAGCCATGGGCGAGTAGTGCTTGAATATCTATGATACATGGAATGAAAGGATATATTATTAGCACAGCCATACACAAAGTACTCTCTTTATATGACTGTGATGGGGTGTCCATCCCACACAAGGCCTGAAGGGCTAAATTAGACCAATTAACCTACAGGTTGCACCTGCAGGAAAACCAGGGAATGCTAAGGCCTAATTTCTGACTAAATCCAGCTGTGGGAGGAGCTGGCCAGGGTTTATAAAGAGAGGAAGTTGGCAGTAGATGGGGGCTGCAGCGAGGAAGCCTGCAGTCACACTCTTTGATATAAGGGAGAGAGTAGGAGCCCAAGAAAGGCAGAGTAAGAAGCAGTCCAGGGAAGGAGCAGTAAGATCTAAGAGGGATAGACCTAAACTGCTGGTTTGAGGGTCTCTGGACTGGAATCCAAAGTAGAGGGCAGTCAATCCAAAGTGGTGCAGTCAGCACAGAGAAGATGGAGACTGCCTGAGACTTTGAGAAAGGAGTCTCTGATAATACCCCCGAAGGGGAGGATGATAGTGACTTGGCCAGAGGGCTAAGCCATGAAGGAGAGACACTTCAGCTCCTGATAAGTGAGAGAGGGACTGCAGTGTGAGTGACTGAGGCGACCACTGGACAGGGTGCAGACAGAGGTGAGAATTCCCCAGATGAACCACAAGGAGGTGCTGCCAAGCAGTGAGTAGGATGACCCCATGACAACCACACAACACAATCATTTTTAACTTGGTTATATTGTCCTCTTCTCTTTTAGTTGTAAGTTTCCTTGCAGCAGTGATAGTTACAAATGGGGACAGATGGAGATTTCCACTGATGAGTTACTTAGAAAGAGGCCAGTTAGAATATTAGCAAGAAGAAAAAGATCTCTTTTTGGTGAGAAAAAGTGTCTTCAGGCTGGACTTTTGTATTGCGAGCACATAGATACATCAGATGGTCTTAGCTGATTCTTAGCAGCTCTCATGGCCCATTAACCATTTTTCGCCTTTGCATCTCAGTGCAGATAATTGTTATACAAGTGTTAACGGGTTCCACCAAGCAGACTGTGTAGGTTAATGCGAGCTCCAAAACATTTGGAGATTTGGCAGAGAGCAAGAGAGGAATTTATTACTTTGAAAACAATACTGTTTTCAATTTGTATAGGATTCTTGGGATTTCCTCAGCAAACACTACTGCAGAAGGCAGTATACATTGTCAGAGCCAGGGGGCTGACACACTTTGTAATGAAAGATTTTCAATCTTGTACTTGAGTCAAGCATGGTGAAAATGGGACTATAAAAGTCTCCTGTAACTAATGGAAGATGAATGGACAATTGGAATAGAGTGGTTACACCAGAACTACCTCATCCAATAGTTTTTCCAAACATCATACCCCAGCCAAATCAATGTTGCCTCCATTCAGAAACCACAGTGAGTGGTTTACAGGATGTATCATTTTGAGCAATCCAGGGCATGTTTATCTTTTCTTGTATGTAACAATGTAACACATTTTCTTAGCACTTACTGACACAAGGAAGAGAAGAGTAAGTGTACATTGCTGTGCAAGAACACATGTAGGGTACATTGTATCGGTAAAAAAAGGAGACATTAGTAGCAATTAGTCTGGAATTGAATCCTTGAAGGTGGTGGAGGCCAGAGAAGATGCTAAATTTGGTGCTAGTGATATTGACACCTCAGAAACCCTGCTGAAGGACACATAGGAGAAATTATTGAACTTGCAGTTGTTGGAAGTGAAATAGAAAACTATGAATTTGTCAATATTCCCATTGCTAATTGCTTTGAATTGCTAGCAAGGAAAGTGTAATCAAGTCATCTTCTTGTATCTTCATTGTAAATGGAAGTAAAGGACACAATACTTTACATGTAACTGTGTGGAAAAATACTTGTTATGGGAAACATGTGGGAACTAGGTTGTCAATCATAGGAGAGCTGAATTTACACTGATGTAGATTATGCTATATGGCTTGTACTTGGCTGGATAGAGTGGTCAGCATGTCCTAGGAGCTCTGGAGGTTGGATGGTTTGCAATGGGGACACCCACAATCTCAGTTAAAAGAGCCTGAAGGGATGTTATTGTCCTTTCGAAAAATAGCTTAGTATTCACTGATTATGGAGATCAAAAGTGTATTTATATAGGTAGGTAGAAATTAGGTAGCTGGGGGAAAGCTTCCTTTCTGAGTAGTATTACTTAAAAAAAATCACCCTGGACAATAAAAGATTTTGCATATCCTCTGTTCTTTGAGAGACTGTGTTATTTGAGTCTAGTAAGCTACATCATCTTTACTGCACAACATGCATAATCTCAAACACTGGGAATAAAGTAGAAAGTTTGCACCATATATTGGATGGAAGAAACTGGAGAAGAAAAGTTTAGGAGTCAGTGAACTTAAGAGTAGACATATATGGGCAAATAGCTGGATATTCAGAATGAGTGAAGTGGCAAGGACACTTAGGTAATGCATAGCTCATAATGATGAGCTGAAAAAGGTCCCCAGGAAGAGTTGGGTTTTCTCATGAGCAGGAGGCAGTTTCAGCAATGAAGTATCTGAAGAGCTGAAGTAAAATCCCCTTAAAGAACTCTTCATTGACACAAGCAGCCAGCAAAGAGGTTCACACGAGTTGTGGCAGCTTATCTGAAAAGCATTTATGTAGTTATATATTGCAGCCACTGGAACATCCTTAGGGACAATTTGCTGCATGGCACCAAGCCTGTAGAGTCTGCTATAAATTATTCATTGCTACTTGGATGCTTAAGAAATTAGATATCTTGTCACCATGTCACCCAAGCAGTTACACCTAGATAAGAACTTGAATTTTTCTTCTATGCCATTTGAAAGCTGGTTTAATGCAGCTAATTTTAACTTATCAGTTATGAAAATAATGGAAGTGGGAAGTGCTTCCCTCTTGTTCAGCCTTGCCAGGAATTTTCCCAGCTTATAAAAGAAAATTGCTGGGAAAATACTATGCTCACTTCAACTATTCACATGGCGATCAAGGAGGAGCGGCTCTAATTTTAGTACATTCAACTTTTCCAGTAACTTAGTGTCCTTTTTGCCATAACACATTTTCTGATTACTATAATAGTTTGTAATATAGTTTGGTTTGTAATTATGATCTCTTTCCTATGAACTTTGAAAACTATTAAAACACACATCTTTGTATCTATATGTAGTTCTCTTTTCCACAGTAACACAGTTACTGTCAAAGGTTATTTCTTCTTGACATAAACTTCAGTTTGATCGTTCAATGACAGCTTTACCCATGGATCTTTCAGAAGGAAGTTAATCAAATGTCATTGCTTTAGTACAGTGGTTCTCAAACTGTGGGTTGGGACCCCAAAGTGGGTTATGACCCCATTTTAATGGGGTATCCAGGGCTGTCTTAGACTTGCTGAAGCCTGAGCCCCACCGCCCGGAACCAAAGCTGGAGCCTGAGGGCTTCAGCCCTGGGTAGCAGGGTTCAGGTTACAGGCCCCCTGCCTGGGGGTAAAGACCTTGGCATTTGGCTTTGGCCTCCTGGCCTGGGATAGTGCAGATTGGGCTTTGGCCCCCCCACCCAGGGCGGTGGGGCTCAGGTGGGCTCAGGCGTCAGTCCCCCCTCCTGGGGTCATATAGTAATTTTTGTTGTCAGAAGGGGGTCGCGGTGCAATGAAGTTTGAGAACCCCTGCTTTAGTATCTCTATCCCAGAACCTGCAACAAGACTGTCATGGGGACCTCTACTTTCTGTTGGTGGTGTCTCCTTCTGGCTGTATCTGGGGATTAGCTCTGCCAACCTGATACCCTCTTCTCGCAGTTCTTTGGCTCATTGTCTCTCTCTCTCTCTCTCTCTCACTCTGCAACTCCTGTCTTGCTACTCAGGAGCTGCCACACCTCATCTTCATTGCTTAGCCCTCCAGCCAAGTCACAATAGTCTTCCCCTTCTGGGGTACTATCGAAGGCTATGTCTACACTAGAGACCTTACAGTGGCACAGCTATACCGATGCAGCTGCGCTGCTGTAAGATCACTTGTGTAGTCGCTCTATGCTGATGGGAGAGAGCTCTCCCTTTGACCTAATTAAACCACCTTCAAGGACCAATGGTAACTATGTTAGTGGGAGAAGCTCTTCTGCCAACATAGCACTGTGCACACTGCCACTTATGCCGGTGAAACTTATGTCACTCAAGGGGGTGTTTTTTCACACCAGTAAGTGACACAAGTTTTGCCAACATAAGTGGTAATGTAGACATGGCCTAAGTCTTCCACAGTCTCAGGCGGTCCTTAAGTCCACTGCCCTGACTAAGCCACTCCCTCAATGGCTAGAATGAATGGACCCGGACCGTCTTCAAGTTCACTGCCCAGATTGTGCCACTCATTCACTGGCTGGTAGGGGAACCAGCTGGGTTCCAGCACAGAGGCCAGCTAATGTCTGTAATATCATGAACCCTCCTGCCACTCCCTGGACTACTTCCTACCTTGCCTATTCCAGGATCATATTCTCCACCCTTTTAGTTAAACCCCGGTCTGCTAGACAAACCCTTCCTCTTGGGTCCAAATCCCTTTCTCTCCCTTGTCCCAGGACAGTGACTGCAGCCTCTTTCTGCTACCAGCTCCCTGGCTTTACAGAAGCCCCACCTGTTCCTAGACAGGTGAGCTTCCCTTCCTTAGGACTTTCCTCTCAGCCAAATGTCCTCTGGTTTGCAGCTTAATAGGTTAATTGGCCCATCTGGCCTATGTTAACTCCTTCATGGTGAGTGTGGGGAGCAGACACTATCACAAAGACACAATAAATGTGCAAATTAATTTAGATGATTTCAACAACTATTAATAGTCTAATGAAATAAAGATATTACCCAACCAGTCTGACAGACACAGCTGAAAACCACATATTGCGCTCTCTCAGACACAAATGATATGTATGTTATCCACAGGATTTCGGAAGGGCACTCACATTTCTATCTGTGATAACACTCACATCACCCAGAGACACTATTTTAGCTATGATAATATTGTAGAAATTCTTTACATACTACTGAGAGCACAAACTTTCATTAGTTCAGTCTTATTTCCCTCCAGGATGCCCTCAATCTATATCCATTGCTCTACAATGTGAGATTTAACATTCCAACTTCACAACAATGTCTGGAGTTATATGAAGACAACCCCACACTCTTGTAATAATCTGTTTAGTCCTTTTTCATATTATCATGTTCCCCTGAAGTCAAATTTGTCTCTAGAGGAAATGAAATATGAACATTACCTTTCTCAAAGGCAGGTGCATTTTTTTTTCCAATTGCAAAGGGTGGTTTACTACATATATGTCCCAGGAATGTAATGAATATGCATCTCTGTGAGTCACAACTAGCAGTTCAAAATGAAACCCAAAACACAATATTCGTTTGGACAGCCCCCCAAAACCACTGTTTACCCTACAGCCTTCATACTCTGGGGAAAAAAAAGATGCAGGGAAAAAATTTCAACTGCTTTTAAGTCAATAGGATTTAGGCTCCTGGGTCACTTAGATGCTTTTGAACATTTTCCAGAGCTGGGAGCCAGGGCCTCCTACGTTATAATCCCATTCATTCGCTGTTACTGCAGGAGAGTCTCTCAGTTTTCCTGTCCACATTTCCCTATCTGTACAATGCATGTAATACTATTTAATTGCCTCACGGAGGCATTGTGAAGATTAATAAGTTATTTGTACAGTGCTTTTGAAATATAAAGTGCAGTAGAAGTGGCAAGTAGTATTATCTGGGTGCTTTTATGGTACAGAACACACTGCAAAATACAAAGCAGAAAATATTAATTTAATTGCTAACATTTTGAGCAATACATAAAACAAGTGACATTACAAACATCACTATACATGAAAGCAAAAAAAACACCTTTCGAAGACCTCTTCCAAAGGGAGAACACCCCAATCCGTCTACTAAATTCAATGGGACTAGCTGCCTGAAATGACTTAAAGCCTAAAAAAGACACAAAGCTAATAGTATTATGAGTCACATTGTCAAATTGCCTGGCCTCAATTTGTGCATGTGCAACCTTGTATATGCAAGAACATGCACAAAGCCATTTGCATGCATGCTGAATGTGCAAATGAAGTGTATAGGAGTAAATATTATCAGTTGTCTGTACAAGTGACAGTTTGCAAAAGAAAATGTGCACAGATTCATTCATACAAAAGAGTAACATTTTAAAAACTTGGTCCTAAATCTACTATATAGTGCCCCATGGCTATGGAAAATTGCAGATGGAACTAAATCTAAATATACAAACTTAACCATATCACTATCTACTACTCAGACAATAAATCTGAGGGGACGTGTAAGAATTCAAAATCTGTTAAACTGTTTAATAATCCTTGAATCTCAATCTCTGCGCTCTTAAATTTTATGTATATTTTGGTTCTTAGTAAATTGATGGACGGATAGCACTGAAATGAACCTGACACTGAACAGNTGTTTAATAATCCTTGAATTTCAATCTCTGCGCTCTTAAATTTTATGTATATTTTGGTTCTTAGTAAATTGATGGACGGATAGCACTGAAATGAACCTGACACTGAACAGACAATATGCAAGCTCCCACAGAAAGTCCCTCATCTTAATCTTGATCTATGACAATTTCAGTATTCTAGTCCCGGCAGGGACCTGTGTCAAACTGTTTGATGGAGTTTTGAGGTGAACAAAAATCCAAAAGGAGCCTCAAAGAGTACACCAGATCCATTTCCTTTGTGCCAGAGGTGAACAGCCTAATGTTCTATCCTACTCATTCTCTAAAGATGAAAGGCTAGTGCGCTATCTTCAGTGCCAATATATCCTTACTCTTTTTATTTTGTGTATGTACCATATCTATCATTGGTATTTTAATGTGTCCATCACTGTAGTTTTAAAGCACTATGAGCTTGATCTTGCAGCATGAAAGTTTTTCCACTGATGGGAATGACGACAGGATCAAGCCCTACATATACAAATTAAAAGTATCTGCTCATTCTCTAAGGACCCTACTTGCCATTTCTCCTCTGTTTACTCTGCTTTCTTCAGATGGATGTTCTTGCTTTACCTCCATGAAAGATTCTGCTGCAGTGACATTCTGGAAGGAAGGCTTAGCCCCAGAGATGCATCTTGTATTGCATTCTGAAGGTAGCAAGATTTGGGCTAAACATGTTTTCCTATGGTAGAGAATTCCCTTGTGTATAGACTTCCACAGCTAAGAACTGCCTCTGAGGACTTGGCAACTAACCAAAAATGAAAACTTTTCTCTCTGCATTATTTAGCCCATTTCTGGATGGCTTCTCACAAGTGTCTCATCTTAAAGCTGAGATTTCCAAGGTTCTTAAGAGGGTTAGGGCCCAGATCCTCAAAGCTATTTAGGTGACTCACTTCCATTTATTTCAATGGGAGCTAGGCTCCTAAATATGCTTGAAGATTTACACCTAAGTGTCTAGCTCCCATTGACTTTCAATGGATGCTGGGTACCTACCTCCCCAGGTGTCTGAAAATTCCAGCCTTAAGCCACATTCTCCAAGGAACTATACTTGATGACTTTTTTCTACTTGTTTTGCCTTGTTCACCACTTAAGCACTTCAGGTGAAATTTTCAAAAGCTCTACATGATTTTCAATTTTTATGTCCTTAAAATCAGTTAGGTACATTTGAAAATGCCTCTCTTCTTACTTTTCTGTTTTCCAATAGCATTAACGGCGTAAGGCATGGAAGCAATGGCCACCCTAGCACTAGCTTAATCTATTATACATGCTCTTATGTACATGTATTTAGACCAACTACACCTCTACCCCGATATAACGCGACCCAATATAGCAGGAATTCGGATATAACGCGGTAAAGCAGTGCTCCGGGGGGTCGGGGCTGCGCACTCCGGCGGATCAAAGCAAGTTCGATATAACGCAGTTTCACCTATAACATGGTAAGACTTTTTGGCTCCCGAGGAGAGCGTTATATCGGGGTAGAGGTGTACCATGATGCTAAGGAATAAAAGTGAAATCCTGACCACCCAAAGTCAATGGCAAAACTCCAACTGATTTCAGTAGGACCAAGATTTCATCCTAAGAGAGGATTACATCTCCTTTTTAAACAGGTGGTTTTGGTTTAAAAAAGAAAAAGGACAAGGGGAAAAAAAGAACTAGAATGCAAGAATGTTTTGTGCCCTTTATATTGCCTGCAAAATGACAGAAGACTTTCAAAGTCTTTGCAGTTATTGTAGAATAGAACCGGAAATAAAAAACATGCTTTGCCTCAGAAAGAAAAATATGGATTTCCCTTACCTTTTCATTTAAGCCTTCTGAATTCTTTGGCACCAGTCAACATAACGTGTTTTGTTTTGAAAACTGCACAATTTTATTTTGTCTTTTAAACTTTGCTCTGCAGGAAAAAATATTCTGTAAAAAGAAGAAAAAAAGGTAAATATAGGTAACAAGCAATGTTACTATTTTATTCTCTTCCATTTTATTTTCAGGGCATAAGAATACATTTTAAATATTAACAATGATACATCAGAAACAGATGATGCAAGATGATATTAAGCACACATATCCAGAAACCATAACCCTATTTCCAAAAATGTATTCTGTTGTTTATATACATGGAATGATACCTTTTCTAAGAATCTTAAACCTTTCTCAAGGTGAGCAGTCATTACACATGAATAGAACTACTTACGTAAATAGGACCACTTGCATAAATAAGGATTCCTCCTAGGTGTGATCCAAAGGCCTTCAAAGTCAACAGAAAGACTCCCACTGACTTTAACGAGCTTTGAATCAGGTCTGCCGTGAGCAAGTTGCTGCAGAACTGAGGGCTTGATTCAAACAGCAGAATGTCAAAGCACACTACTGAACTTGTAGTGCGCAGCTGCAGGGTCCACACAGCCAGTTACTGCATGGCAGGCTAGTGCACTGCAGATTTACACCCCAGCTTGCCCTGCACTAATTCTCCATATGGACAAACACTGACACCTATATTTGGTGAATTCATTCAGGTATGTACTTTCCATTTTTCAAGCATCAGTTACTATCAAAACTGCTATCAGAACATTTTGTTGCAGTTTACTAATATTAGATACATTAACTAGGTTCTGTAGTAAAAACAAAAATATTCTAAAATCCAAATCATGCTAATTCTTGCAGGGAGTAGTAACTATGATTACTTTTGCTTTCAGCAGCTGTTTCTTTCATTAGCAGAAGAAAGTGTAAGATACATGTAAATAAGGCGACACATGGAAATGTCTGCTTGTCCATTCCCATTTGGTGGCACAAATGCTTATATTTTAAGCAACTGTCCCAGAAACAGTCGGAACACAACCATAAGAATTGCATAAGTTCCTGTTATTTGGGGAAAATCTGCTTATCTGTATCTGGAAAGAGAGGAGCCTTATAGGGTCTGTCTGAGGATCACCCATGTTGCATTAGCCACAGTAAAGCCAATTACTGTTTCATTGAACGGCAGCCAAAACCAGTGCAAGATAAGTCAAAGTGTGCCTGTCTGTCCTTGTGTAGTGTTGCAGTTATACCCTGGAAAACTGTGCCCACTTTTTAAGCACTACTTGAAAGAAGCCTTGAAAGAATGAATCTCTTTCCTGTCACTTGCCATATACATGCCTTTTTTCATTGCTAGCACTTGTTAGTACTGAAAGTTATTTAACCAGACTATCACGGCTCTAGGGTGACTCCAATCAGCCAGCCTCAAGGTCAATGCACTATTTTCAGTTTCCCAGATTTCCATTGAGAACTTAACACTTCAGACAGCCTGGCTTCAAAAAAGTGCCCCAGGATCCTTGCCTTTGGCGCTTTCCATTTGATCCACTATATTAGCAACAATTTTATGTATCTTTTACTATTAGAGAAAGAGAACAGACATGAGTCTCTGGCATTTTGATTTTCTATTTGCATGCTTTGCCCCATCCAGAAACTCCAAAGTACATTTCTTGGTTTCTTGCATGGACTCAACATCCAAATGCTATTTTTTTTATCTATTGGTTCAACGTAAGGTTCACATTTTGAATTCTCACCTTGCCAAAGCCCAAATATAGTACACAATGTAGTACAGAGCCAAAATGAAGGACATAAAAATACTGTAGAACAAATTCATGTATTAATTTCTCTAACCTGAGAAGAGATCAATGTGGATCAGCTTCATAATCCAGCATTTCTCATCTAAATCACAATAATAAAAACTCCAGACCCAAGTGGGTAAATTTAGGCCTAATACCAAAGACAGCTCTCCAGATGAGAGACCTTTGGTATATGCAGTATGTGTCTGCCTCACTTTGTTTCCTAGGCTAGATAGTGGATGATATCACAGAATTTAAGTGAATAAATAGCTGGACTGTGGAATTTTTGCATCCTACTCCACTCACATGGTATGCATAAAATAAGTCCTTGAATTATAACTTAATTAGAGAAAAATATGCCATATTCAGAGAAGCTAGGTTGTTCCAGGAGTTAACCAATGTTCTGTAACTAAATACTCTAATGTGTTGATATTAGAGGTGGTCAGAAAATAAAGATATGTTTTGCAAAAAAATTTGCTGAAATGTGTCACTTTTTTCAAATAAAAAATTTTGAAACTCAAAATGTGCCAAGTGACTTTACTTTCTATACAATATTTCATAAATGCTAAATTGTTGTTCTACTCTGAAAAGTGGGTAGTTTCTTTAATTACCCAAAGTCACTAGTTGCTTTTCAAAATTTTATCCAATGTATGTACTGTAAAAGAAAAGCTTCTAATAGGAGTTCATATTTGTGTATTAAGAGACAAGGTGGGGGAGGTAATATCTTTTATTGGATCAACTTCTGTTGCTGAAAGAGACAAGATTCCGAGCTACAGAGTGATTTGGTTCAAAATTTTCATGCATATTCAGCATTTCATATGAAGTGCAATTATACTGGAGGACTTTGTGTAATATTTCACCTTGAGTAATTTTTAGATTTTCTTAGANTGGATCAACTTCTGTTGCTGAAAGAGACAAGATTCCAAGCTACAGAGTGATTTGGTTCAAAATTTTCATGCATATTCAGCATTTCATATGAACTGCAATTATACTGGAGGACTTTGTGTAATATTTCACCTTGAGTAATTTTTAGATTTTCTTAGAGCAAACTTTTGCCCTCAAATATGGGCATGCAACCCCCATGGATATCAGTGGGAGATGAACTTGTATATTTGAGGGGAGAAGGCCACTTTGTATTTTGCTGGAGAGTCCCCAGAAGATTACAATTTGAAATGAACACATAGTGACATCATCAAGTTGCATCCACCTTTTGCATTTTCTAAGATCAGTGAGTTCTTGCCATTTTCTTGTCTTTATTGTGTTTCACCTGTCACAGTTTCTGAGTAACTGCTGCACCTATTTTCTCCCTCCATGGTCCCTCAATGGCAACCTCTTAAAAGTTTTTGGCTCCCAGCCATCACCTCTCTTGGGCAGAGACCCATGTCTCACTCCCTCCTGACAACCATCAGTCTTACCGGGCTCTAGTAGGTCAAGTACTTCCAACCCTTCCGCAAGGATTGGGGCCCCCACTTGGACAGAGGGGCCTGTCCATTTGTTGGATCAGAAAGATGGCCCTGCATGGGAATAGTTTGGGGGGAGTACAGAGGGGACAGAGATGAGGTGCCACTCCCCCGTCCCCAGTTTCTGCAAGTGCCAAGCTGCCCTCCAGGGGCCTCTGGCGAATCCAGTTTGAACTAGAATATGAGAGTCTCCCGTAGAGATGCCATCCCTCTGGGTGGGTTGCAAGCTGGATGGTTTGCCTTAATCATCCCCCACTGTTTTTAGTTCCTGGAGGAACTGTAGTAGCCCTACCCCAAGAAGTAGAACACAGTCATATATAAACCACTCATTTAAAACAATAGACTCCAACGACACTGCGTGGGGTTGCAATATCTGTCACATCACCTACCGAGCTCTACTTAAATTATAGTTGGGGATATTGATATTAATATGTTAATTACCTGAACATCAGTTTTTTAAAAATATGCCACTGAATAGCACAAAGTATGTGGGTACATTAAAGGTCTTTTACTCAAATCCCTAAATTCTTCTAATCTCACGAATACCCTGGAACACAAAAGATTTATTTGTAGAGAGAACATGTTCTTATTCAGGTTCTGTTTGTTTAGGAAGATATTAATGTAAATGGAACTTCCAGTTCTTTTAGCTTCAAAGCACCTTTATAGGACAGATTTTAGCAAACTGATTTTCAAATCAATAGGGTTTATTCACTAAAAATAAATCTGTAAATTTGTAGGCAAGGCTCTTGCCAATCTCAGCCAAAACCCACATAGAGGGTTGACACTTTGCTTTCACATCTCTGTGATAATAGATATTTTGTTCTAATTAATATCTTCCATCACACTAAAGTTTTTGCTTGATTCTACAGGGTTAAAACTAGCCTATCTGTATTTCTCCAAAAGCATTAGATGGTGGGTTGCCAGGGCAAAATCCACAAGAGACAAAGCAGACTTCCCTCAGATGATTTCAGAAGAAGCTGTCCTCCCAGTCTTCCTTACAGTCAAACATTAAAGTATAGGACATGATGTCACGGGGCTTGGTTTAAGCTGATCCTTGATGTAGGGGCCAAATAGTGAAGACCAGCTAAAATACATGGGCATCCTGTTATACCTCTGTCATCCTTTCAATTTGGTCAACAAAAGCCATCTATAATAGGATATGTACAATGTCAATAGATGTATGTGCACAAACAAGCTATGCCATGGTTCTGCTTCTTTCATTCTTCCTGTCATTGTGACAGTTTCATAGTGGATGATGATATTCCCTACCCCTCTGTTTCCAGAACCACAAAGATCCTCTGTTAGACACCAGCAACTTACTTTTCAATTTCCTCCAACATACTAGCCTCAATGGGCCCAATCCTCAGTTAGTGTCAATCAATGTAGCTCCATTGAAGTAACTGAATTACACTAGCTGAGGATCTGGCCCATATCTTTAATCAACATTCTTAAAATATAAACATACTCTTAAAGAGAACCATATCAGTGCTGTGATCAGACACTGCCTTTTTTGCTTCTGCAGCCAAGCTTTGGTAGTATGCCAAGATCCAGTTAGTAACAATCTTGTCTGTGCTGCAAGTCTATAACTCACATTCCTACATTCATTGCTTTCGTTTCTGTAACAAAGACAGCAAGGCCTACTCACATAGGCAGGATGAGAATATTGGAACAAAGCTGTAGGAAGTACTGAGATGTCATACTGAGACACCTCTTGAGGTGTGTGCTCTTTCCAGAGGATCCTCTGTTCTTACAACGTATTTTTCTCAAATTATTTCTTCTGTCTCCTTTACATCAGAGCACTCTTTTTCACTGTAACAACATCCAGAAATTAGAGAAATTAGTTCTGTGCTTTTGCTTGTTGCTGGTTAACTGTCCTGACTTCTGTCATTGCCAGGTCCCACCATATAAGTCACCTTTTGCTCCAGAGGAGAAAGATTCATCTTGCCTTTCACATATGGTACAATATTGGGAATGGCTGGAATTAATATAATGCTTGTGAATCTCCTAAACATCAGTAATATTTGACCATCTACATTCAGCCAGATAATTTCCAGCTACATTCAGATAGCCAAATATTTATTCTATCATTACGACTGCTGCTGAGAGCACCAACCCTGTGCTAGGAGAGAGTTAGAAAGACCTTACCTATTCCTTCAAACACACGAGGAAAGGAGGAGAGAAGAATATATACATCTCAGGCAATTTCTTATCTTTGCCTTGGGGAGAAAGGAAAGAAAAGAACTCTCCCGCCAGCAGCCACCAGACTCTGGTGGGAAGAGAAGAAAATAAACTCCTTTCTTTGTATCTTGTGGAAAACTAAAAGCAGAACTACTCTCTCCCAAGTTTAATGGGGAGAGGTAAGAGGACTCCCTACTCCTTACAGACCATAAGTGGCAAGGTGCTGCTGCTATGACTTACTTAAATTCAAAGCTGTTTGTAAAATGGCCATGTGTGTCCCCCTTAACCCTAATGGTTATAGTGGCATGGGGAACACTCAAAATGAGCCACCACTGGTAAGACCATGCTTAGAGTCTCTTTCTCTCTCCTTTCCCTGGAGGCCCTAGTCTTCCTTGGCCAACATTGTTCTTCAGGCTGTTATCATGTCCCTGTGTTCTCATGGGAACATGATAACATGTTCTCATGTTTTGTCGGAGATCCCAGATACAATTGGATTCCCCCACCCCCAAGTCCAACCTGTACCTCATCATGGTGGAGGGAGTGTAACATCTGAAGTAGGGGATTGCTCGTTGGAGCTATGCCATCAGCGATGAAGGCTTGTCTGAAATATTGCCTTGGGCATTGTGTGAGGTGGACAAGTCCAACGTGAACCCTGAAAATGGTGGCTAGCACAGGCTGCAAAGATGCAGGGCAGCAGCTGCACTTAGCTACCCGAGGCAAAGGATGTTGCTGAGAAAAACTCAACGGTTCGGGTCGCACAGCATGAAGCCAGTACTGGTAGACCAGGAAATGGGTCACGTTACTGCACCTCCGTCTCATCCCAGTGGCACAAGCTATTTCCCAGGATAACCGTTCGCTCTTGTTTATTTGACCATGAATAACCTAGTACTCAGCACCAGGGTTAAAGCCCCTACCTTACTTTCAGCTGTAAATGCCTTCTCGGTGCCGTCTCCGCTCGGTGCAAACATGACGGGTTTGTGCCAAAGCCCCCCTGGGGACATGCGTCCTCTGATGTCAGCAGGCACGTCTGCAGTACATTGTGACAATGCATCCAGTTGTATCTGGGACATACAAAATGATGGAGTCTAAGTTAGCTGTTACACTCAAAAAAGAGATCTTGGAGTCATCGTAGATAATTCCCTGAAAACATCTGCTCAAAGTGTCCGAATGTTAGGAATTATTTGGCCTGGGATAGTAGAGTAGGGTGGCCCTACATGCCTGAACTTCAATGGCACAGTATTTATCCCTCCGGACAAATAGATAGTTCAGTGTGGGGGAAACCTGCAGTTGCATCTGAAGAAGTGGGTTTTTTTACCCACGAAAGCTTATGCCCAAATAAATCTGTTAGTCTTTAAGGTGCCACCGGACTCCTAATTGTTTTTATGGATACAGACTAACATGGCTACCCCTCTGATACTTGGTTTTGCTGGTAAACTGATAGCTTCCTTTTCCAAGGGTACCCCTCATGACCACTAAAGTTCAATTAAGAAAGCCTAATAAAGAAAGATTTAAATAATATTTCTCCTCCCCTCCCCTATTCTACTTTGTTTTTACTACAGATTCCTTTCATCTGGTGCATGGCATTCCCTTCTTTCATTACAAACTCTCTAGAGATCATCTTACCCAGTCATCCAGCAAATAAATTATTTTCATTTATGACTCCAAATTGTCTCTTCATAATTGTCAATATTTAATGTATTAGATGCAATCCTGAAAGGGCTCCAGACCACAAAACATATTTACTAAGCAATGGAAGACAGTGCAGTGGAGGGGGCAGTGTTTTTCCCTCTAGCACACATACTGTATTGTTTCATTTTGTCTTTTCTTTAACCATATTTCAGAATATATTTTATCATTATCCAATTTTCTTTGGGTATGACACATACAGATCTCCATTGCTGGCATGTGTGTACATCTTCAATACTGAGTAGCAGTTCTCTTGAAAGCAGTGAGTATATTGGTGTCATGTACATGCTCCCATGTGGTGCTAGAAGTTTAATGTGAGGAGCAATGGCCCTGACTCCATTCCTGTTCTGCTTCAACAGTGAGCCCTCATTCCTTCTTCCAGCCTCATGATGATTTATTTGAGACCCCAACTCAGCAAAGCACTTAATCATGTGCTTAAGTCCCATTGATGGGATAGCTGAGACCATTCTGGGCTGCTGTCAACTGCATTCTGGAATGCACTCTTTCCCTCGAACACCCTTGACAATGGATATCAACCATTCATGGCTCAACTGGGGTACATCCCGTGATGTTAGAATGTCCATCACAGATCAGCATAACCAATGTCATTCATGCCAGAGAGAGGGATAATCATTTAAAGGCCTATCTATCTACATAACCTTCTCTGCTTGGGCCCTCAGAGTAGGAGAGTCATCTGAATATATTCCTTATAGAAGAAACTCTTCAGCCATCAATTGTCAGGTCAGCATCTAATAAGTGACTGACCCAGCTTTGGCTTCAATGATTTGTCGCTGATGTAATTATGTCTCTTTGTTTGAGGCCTCTAGAGATTCTGTTTTGATAAAGGCTTTCAGAGAGTGAACTCTGTTCTCCTGCCAGGTTTTTTGTGTAGTTTTCCTTTGTGAATGTTGCGCAGACAGAATAATGGGCATACCTACATATATACGCACTTACAACCTACTCACACAGGCTAGGGCCACATTAATTAGGAGTGGTACAGCCACAAGTTACAGTAGAAATTATGTTTGCACTGTTGTAGCCATGTTGGCACTGACCAGGATATGAGACAAGGTGTGTGAGGTAATATATTTATTGGACCAACTTCTATTGTGGAGCTCGAAAGCTTGTCTCCTTATTGGACCAACTTCTGTTGGCAAAAGAGAGAAGCTTTCGAGATCCACAGAAGTTGATCCAATAAAATATATTACCTCGCCCACCTTGTCTCTCACATTAGAAATATCATTTCTATACAAGTTGAACTTAGACAGTCACAAATATAAAAATTAAGTCAGAATACAAAATTATAAAAACAATTAATTCTTCATTTGTAGCCTTGGGTCTAGTAAATTGGCTTTGCATAGCAGTACTCTTCTTCCAGAATTCTCCATTCCTGCCCTTCCCCATCTGCCATTTGCCTGCTTTGGTCCAGATTCTGTCTGGCCCTTCTGAGAATACATATGTGCAGGGTGGGTGCAATGAGCCTTCCCCTTCCCCTTGCCCAAACGCTAGGCAGAATCCATCCTTGTATTCAGGTGAGCAGACCCAGCACAGCATACTTCAAGGGGATAGGGAGTAGGTGAAGGCATAGCTCCACCCCCTCATTCCTTCACTGAGCTGGCTTTGCATTGAGAATGGAGCACAACACACCTTTCTAGGGACCAGCCCTATATAAATCGTTGACTCACCACACTAGTAGGTATGGTATGGTCAGAGTTAAGGCTGGAGACTGGCCATTAGGGATCAGCCAAAGAGAGATTTAAGCTCTGATCCAGCAAAACACTTAAATCCATGCTTAACTTTAAAGCTGTGAGTAGGCCATTTGACTACTTAAATGGGACTACTCACACTTAGAATTAAGTGTGTTGTGATGGAGGTGGAGCTGTGCTGTAACAATTTAGGAATACTCTATGCTGACAAGTCCTCTTTACTCCACCCTTAGCTCCAGAGATCCACAACTATCCCAATAAAATCTTAGCCCTGCCTGTGGGCCTAGGCTCACTCAGGTTACTTCACAAGGCCCTTATCAAAAGAGATGTAACAGCCACATCTGTTTTCCCTCAGATCATCCAGTGGAGAGACTCTCTGCTCTCCCCTAGGTCTCTTCCTCACTCAGCCCCCTACAAAGGGTCCTGACCCTCAGGGAAAAACAAACAGTCCTCCCCAGTCACTCTCCTACAGCTGGGCCTTTCCCCCCTTTAAAATAAAAAAAGACTCACACCATGCCCAGGTGTGGCAGAGCAGGGCTAATTGAACATATCAGGCTTCAAAGGCGAGGATAGCCCTGCCACAGGACCCAAGTAGGCCTAGAGAAGAGAGAGAAAGTTGGGCAGCTATTAAGATGCAACTAAGATAAAGTAGGGGAACTATGAACACTTTGCAAAGAGACTATAAAGATATTTGGGTGAGCTCCAAAGCTTAGTATGGTACAAAATATGTAATAGAATCCACCACCACCCAGCAAATATTCCTAATGAAGAGGAAAGTACCCCTGCCCAATGGTATAGGATGGAGGATGTGTTTCCAATGCTGGGAAAATGTACTTACATTAACACACAGGAATTTGACAATTATTCTAACATTTGGAGATTTACTGTCTTCTATTAGCTATGCAGGGAAAGCTCAGCTCTCCAGATTGCAAACCATGACTGAAAAAAATCATTCTTTGTTTTTCAGTGAGAGTGATCAGTGACTTATCATTATAAATCCTGTGCACTGCTGTTCCTCCTTCTTTATGAACCTTGGGTGAATGTATCTATAGCACAATCATGAATTAGTTTGTTATTTATGTCTGAAAAAGTAAAAATAAATTTAAACAAAAAACACTGCTCTAGGCTGAAATTCAGTCTACAGTCCACAAGTAATTTTCTTTGGAAATGTTCAGAAATAACCATTAAGCTATTTTTACAATACAACAATGTAAAAAAACAAGTATGCTTACTAGCTTTAAATGGTCTAAATTACTTGATTTTTTTCTAAAATAAAATATTGCAGTCCTTCTCATGGTTTAATTATTATTTCTATAATGCATTTATAGGACTTTGAGTGTACATACAATTAATTAAAAACCCATCACATTTTACGTGCTACATTGAAACACTAATAGCCAAATTCATTCCTGCACCTGGGAAGCTGGACGTTACACCTGCCCTTCTGCTTCTTTGAAGTGGTGTAAAATATATTTTTCTGAGGGTCACAGGACAACAACAATTCTGGCTCTGGAATACACTGTATCCTACACAAATTTAGACCCTCCTTGTTCATCCAATTTTAATATCTTAGATAAGCAGGTAATCTTCTCAACGTAGCTTAAGGGCCAATACATGCAGACAATACATGTCATATACTTCCCCAATACATATGTGGGGAAGTGAGCTCCATAGTGCAGGCTACTGAGAATGCACTAGCATCATTTCCAAGATATATAAATCTAAGAATCGTAAGCTTGTGCACCCAAACTGATCTCAGTTGCTATGGCATAAGACGAGGAAAGAGACAATCTTTCAGATACACAGGACTCATATTATAACAAGCGTTGTAAGTTAAAACCAACAACTTTTATTAAACCCATTGGAAGCAATGTAACCTAAGAAGTCACCCTACAGAAAGTAACAAAGCAATTTTTAAACATTACCTATTTAAAAAAAAAATGTACATCTAAAAAATAGTGTGAAGAAGAAATGGGCTTTGATAAGAGACTTGAATGAGGAAAGGAAAAGAAGTGGCAGAGGGGGGTCAAGGAGGGAGTTTCAGAAATAAGGAGTAGCAGGAAAGAAGCCAAGGAGGTAGAAACAGGAAAAGAACATAGAGTGGACATCCAGGCAAGCAGACCTAGTGAAGAATGGGGAGATGGAGAGGGAGTAGAAGGATCTAACAACTAAGAGGTACAAAGGAGATGAATTGTAAAGGGCCTTGAAAATGAGAATGAGGAACCTGAATTTAATTTGTGAAGTAAACGGACACTAGTGAAAGAATTTTAAGAAGGGCCAAATCAAATTATTTCTGCAGCAGCTAGATAATTTTTTTAGCAAAGTCTGGTATAGGTTGGAGGGTAACGAGGGGAGAAGGGTACAGAGACAGAAGCTGTAATAATCAATGGATGTGAGATTTTCCAGTGTGAATGGAAAGGAACAGGTAGATTTTTGAGATATTGTGGAGATACAACCAGGAAAACGTAGAGATGGTATCTATAGGAGAAGAAAGAGGAGCTGAAATAAACATGGCAGTAAATCTTTGCTACAGAAGAGGTAAGGGACTCTGAAAGGAAAGAGGAGGAGTTCAGTTTATGAAATGTTGAGCTTGAACTGGCAGGAGGACATACAGAAAGAATAAGAAGTGTCAGAGAGGCCATCAAATATGACTTGTCTGTGCAGTAGATGGAAAATTCACAATGAGAAACACTCCATTGTATTTCAGTTGGCAATCACCAGACTATCTGCTGTTGTAGAACTGCAACAGTGCTGCTGATTGAAACACAGCACATGTTTTGGTGGAGGAGAAGAAATCTTTAGTGCCATAATATTGATGAGATCATTTTTACTTGAAGAACAATCAAAAGGAGGATGGCTGAGACATTGACATTTAAAAATCCACTGACTGGGCATGCACTGTAACTACTATTCCTAAAACTCTCACTAGGCA
Organism: Platysternon megacephalum; assembly: GCA_003942145.1. Classification (NCBI taxonomy): domain Eukaryota; kingdom Metazoa; phylum Chordata; order Testudines; family Platysternidae; genus Platysternon; species Platysternon megacephalum. The sequence continues at coordinate 1,214,526 of QXTE01000011.1, forward strand.
TTCAGTATTATGAATCTGTAAAATAACATTACATATTACAGATCCATACTATTTTAAGGCATACTGTTCCTCTCAAAAATATTGTGTAAGAATAATACATACAGTTCAGCCAAATCTTAATGATTAGCTGATACATTTCTGATTTGAGGGTGCTCTATTGCAGTGATTTCCTGAACTGGGCACAACCAGATGTTTTAGGAAGTTGAATTATAATCCCACAAACACCAAGGTTATATATGATACCCTACATTATTTGAACATAGTTTTTGTTGCAGTTTAATTGTATACTAGTTACTAGCTTTGTCCACGGTTATGTGTATTTGACTAACTCAGGGGTAAGCTTTTCTACCCCACCCTCCCATCTCAAAATCTTGTTTATTCTCCTGGCATGATACATCAATGGAGGCTGCTTCGCTCTGTGATGCTTTTATTACATTAAGCATAAATATCACAAATCCTTTCTTGTCAGCTTTCGATTTGCCAAATATTTGGCCAAGCCAATGAACAGATTAAGCTCACTATATATTACCAGATGGCCTTATGGGTTTGTGTCCCCTCCTGGGCAAGTTCTGCTGTCATCTCTGAGCAGCTGCATGGAGCCCAGAGGGATCTGTGTACTTTTCATTCATTCAGCTGGGTCACTCATCATTAATATTCAGAGGTAGAAGAGGTGTCAGACCAGAGAATTGGTGCTGGCTCATGTTAACACACTGACATGTCAGTCATTAACCCTAGAGGCTACCAGGCTCAATTCAGAACAAGAGTAACTGCTGGACTGAATGCATCGCTAATGGGGATGAGATTTCTTCGTCTCAACTAAACATTCACGATATAGTAACATAATTAGAACCTTACCCACCAGCACTGCCATACGATGCCAAACAGGATCTACTTTGAGATAAAATCCCTGATCTAAGTCAAGTTCAAGTGATTCTACTGCAGTTATAGAGTGTTCTCAGAATCAAATTGTATTTAAAATATCTTTATTAAGAAAGCAGTAAAATGCAGCTCCATGGTAGTTCTAGATTTGCTGGAATTTCTTAAATGACATCTTGATCATATAAAAGAGTAGATTTTTTAAATTAAATACAGTCGTCTTGGGGAAAAAATAGCAACAAAGTAATCCCCAGAGTGTTTGATCTCAGTGCAATGTCCCACTAACTACACTTGTGATGGCCTCTGAGTGCACCCTACTGGACTCCCTAAAGAATGCTTCCTGCTCTCATGGAGCAGCTTTGATGGGAAATGTGTGGCTAAAGTGGCAAACTTCATGTGGGTTGAAGATCTCACTCTAGAAAAATAAATTGCAGTTATAATAATCCCCCAAATCCTCTTCTTGTTGAATTTTTGGCATCTTGAATTTCCAACTGTTAACCAAATGTTAGCAACAGCAATTATAGCATCTCCTATAGAATTAGAATAATAGAAATGTAGGCCTGGAAGGGACCTCATTATGTCCAGTCTACTGTGCTGTGGCAGGACCAAGTAAATTTAGACCAGCCCTGACAGGTGTTTGTGCAACTCCTTCTTAAAAACCTCCAACGATGGGGATTCCACAACCTCTCTTGGAAGCCAGTTACACCATTCAAGTTAGAAAGGTTTTCCTAATATCTAACCTAAGTTTCCCTTGCTGCAGATTAAGCCCATTACTTCTTGGCCTACCTTCAGGTAGATATAGAGAACAATTGATCACAGTCCTCTTAACAGCATCCCTTAACATATTGGAAGACTATCAGATCCACCCTCAGTCCTCTTTTCTCAAGACTGAATATACCCAATTTTTTTAACCTTTCTTCATAGGTCAGGTTTTCTAAACCTTTCTTCATTTTTGTTGCTCTCCACTGGATTCTCTCCAGTTTGTCCACAGCTTTCCTAAAGTATGGTGCACAGAACTGAACACAGTACTCCAGCTGAGGCCTCATGAGTGCAGAGCAGAGTGGGACAATTAACTCCTGTTCCTCACATAGGACACTCCTGTTAATGCACCCCACAATTATATTAGCTTTTTTCTCAGCTGCATCACATTGTTGACTCATATGAAATTTGTGCTCAACTAGAACACCCGGATCCTTTTCGGCAGTACTACCACCTAGCCAGTTATTCCCATTGTGTAGTTGTACATTTGATTTTTTCCTTCCTCTATTAAGAACTTTGCCCTTGTCTTTAATAAATTTTCATTTTGTTGAATTCAGAGCAATTTGTCAAGGTTGTTTTGAATTCTAATTCTGTCCTCTAAAATGCTTGCAGCCCCTTACAGTTTGGTGTCATCTGCAAAGGTTATAGGCATATTCTCCACTCCATTATCCAAGTCATTAATGAAAATATTGAATAGTACCAGACCCAGGACTGATCCCACTAGAGAGAAGGCAAGGTAGGAAGTAGCCCAGGGATATACCAGTAAGGTTCAGGACTGTGCAGACATTGACTGCTTGTGGTAGGGTCCATGGGCTGGAACCCAGTATAGAGAATGGGCCTGGGTTCCCTTATCAGCCACTGGGCAGTGGCACCATTAAGGAGCAGTGGGAGGAAAGACTGCCCGGAAAGTGGGTCCCATGAATTGGGAGCAGTAAAGTCCCAAGCAAGCAAGACAAGGAGAGTGATGGAGTGCAACTGCAGGAAGGGGCATCGGCCTGGTGATGCTAATCCCCAGATGCATCCAGAAAGAGGCACTCCAGCGGTGAGTGAAGCCTCCACCCCCGTGACACCACCTTATAGTAATTTCATCTAGACCACATTTCCCTCATTTGCTTATGAGAATTTCTTGTGAAGGCATGTCAGAAGCCTGACTAAAAAACAAGATATCATATCTACTGCTCCCCCCACCATCCACTAGGACAGTAACCTTGTCACAGAAGGAAATTAGGTTGGTTTTGCTTCATTTGTTTTTGAAAAATCCATGCTGGCTACTTTTTATAATAGTGCTTACAAATTCATTGTTTAATATTTTTACAGTATCTTGCCAGATATCAAGATTATGGTCTATAATTCCCTGGGTCTTCTTTGTTCCCCTTTTTAAAGACAGGTGTTATGTTTTCCCTTCTCCAGTCTTCAGGGACCTCACTTGTTCTCCACAAGTTTTCAAAGATAATTGCTAACACTTCTGAGATTTCAGAGTAATAGCCATGTTAGTCTGTATCCACAAAAAGGAACAGGAGTACTTGTGGCACCTTAGAGACTAACAAATTTATTGTAGCATAAGCTTTCGTGGGCTACAGCTCACTTCATCGGATCTTCCTTCTGTATTTTCCACTGTATGCATCCGATGAAGTGAGCTGTAGCCCATGAAAGCTTATGCTACAATAAATTTGTTAGTCTCTAAGGTGCCACAAGTACTTCTGAGATTGCTTCAGCTAATTCCTTATGTACCCTAGAATGAATTTCTGCTGACTTGAATACATCTAACTTACCTAAATATTCTTTAACCTGTTCTTTCCGTACTTTAGCTTTCATTCTTTCCCCCTTGTTGTTGTTAATTCATGACAACCAGATACTCAATACAATCTTTTCATCATTCATATCAGTTTATCATCAATGAGGAGAAACTTCATTTTGTTCTAGTAGATAGTTTAGTCGGCATTGAGCCAGATGTAAGAACAAGCTCTGTACTATCTACCTCTCAATGATAATAGAGGAGGACCCAAACTCAGTCAAGCTATGATGAAGTTCAAAACTGGATCTGATCATTAGAGCTAACCTCTTCTCTACCATGAGTTGAAGTAAAACCCTGACTCTAAATCAGGGATCGGCAACCTTTGGCACGCAGCTCATCAGAGTAAGCACCCTGGCAGGCCGGGCTGGTTTGTTTACCTGCCAATGGGGGTTGCGGGAAGCAGCGCAGGCCAAGGGATATGCTGGCCGCCGCTTCCCGCAGCCCCCATTGACCTGGAGTGGCGAACCACGGCCAGTGGGAGCCACAATCAGCCAAACCTGTGGATGCGGCAGGTAAACAAACCGGCCCGGCCCGCCAGGGTGCTTACCCTGGCGGGCCCTGTGCCAAAGGTTGCCGATCCCTGCTCTAAATGTATCTTGAAGGAAGTCAAGTATGAATTTTACAAGTCAACCCCACCTCGATGAAGTATATTTTCTAGCTTTCAGTGATAGTTCAACGTAAAACTTCCTTGGACCAGAGACTCAATTAGTGTAAATCAGTGTCGCTCCATTTAAATCAATGGAGATATACTTATTTACACCAGCTAATGATCTGGCCCATTTATGTCTACTGTGAAACTTGTCAGACATTTGTTTTCTTCTATTACTCTTGCAATTATTTGCTGTTTTCCATATATGATGTGCACAGTCCATTCTGAACGTTACTCTTGTTTAGAGGCTTGAAAACATTTCACCTTTGGTTTTTCTCACACCAGATGGTAACTGATCCATTTGCTTAATTTATCTAATTAGGGAGAAAGAAAATGTCTTCAAGTGTCCTTAATGCATTCACACCCTCCATCTCAACATTTGATTATATCATGAATGATGCATCTCTGCTGTGACCTGACTTTTGCAACCATTTCTTTCTGGCCTGCTAAATGCAGCCCAAAGTATATATTGAATAAAGTAATTTCTACATTTAAGGTTCTGCAAAACAGCCATATGACAGGATCTACCAAGTGATGCAGTTGAAACACAAGAGATTTCTCCTAAACAACATTAAGAGAGTGACAGTGATCTACAATAACTAATTTCTCTTTGGGATGTACTTGTAACCTGTGCTGTGTCGGAATACTGGCCCTGATTTTCCTCTTACTTAAACTGNGAAAGCTTATGCTACAATAAATTTGTTAGTCTCTAAGGTGCCACAAGTACTTCTGAGATTGCTTCAGCTAATTCCTTATGTACCCTAGAATGAATTTCTGCTGACTTGAATACATCTAACTTACCTAAATATTCTTTAACCTGTTCTTTCCGTACTTTAGCTTTCATTCTTTCCCCCTTGTTGTTGTTAATTCATGACAACCAGATACTCAATACAATCTTTTCATCATTCATATCAGTTTATCATCAATGAGGAGAAACTTCATTTTGTTCTAGTAGATAGTTTAGTCGGCATTGAGCCAGATGTAAGAACAAGCTCTGTACTATCTACCTCTCAATGATAATAGAGGAGGACCCAAACTCAGTCAAGCTATGATGAAGTTCAAAACTGGATCTGATCATTAGAGCTAACCTCTTCTCTACCATGAGTTGAAGTAAAACCCTGACTCTAAATCAGGGATCGGCAACCTTTGGCACGCAGCTCACCAGAGTAAGCACCCTGGCAGGCCGGGCTGGTTTGTTTACCTGCCAATGGGGGTTGCGGGAAGCAGCGCAGGCCAAGGGATATGCTGGCCGCCGCTTCCCGCAGCCCCCATTGACCTGGAGTGGCGAACCACGGCCAGTGGGAGCCACAATCAGCCAAACCTGTGGATGCGGCAGGTAAACAAACCGGCCCGGCCCGCCAGGGTGCTTACCCTGNATCCACAAAAAGGAACAGGAGTACTGGCACCTTAGAGACTAACAAATTTATTGTAGCATAAGCTTTCGTGGGCTACAGCTCACTTCATCGGATCTTCCTTCTGTATTTTCCACTGTATGCATCCGATGAAGTGAGCTGTAGCCCATGAAAGCTTATGCTACAATAAATTTGTTAGTCTCTAAGGTGCCACAAGTACTTCTGAGATTGCTTCAGCTAATTCCTTATGTACCCTAGAATGAATTTCTGCTGACTTGAATACATCTAACTTACCTAAATATTCTTTAACCTGTTCTTTCCGTACTTTAGCTTTCATTCTTTCCCCCTTGTTGTTGTTAATTCATGACAACCAGATACTCAATACAATCTTTTCATCATTCATATCAGTTTATCATCAATGAGGAGAAACTTCATTTTGTTCTAGTAGATAGTTTAGTCGGCATTGAGCCAGATGTAAGAACAAGCTCTGTACTATCTACCTCTCAATGATAATAGAGGAGGACCCAAACTCAGTCAAGCTATGATGAAGTTCAAAACTGGATCTGATCATTAGAGCTAACCTCTTCTCTACCATGAGTTGAAGTAAAACCCTGACTCTAAATCAGGGATCGGCAACCTTTGGCACGCAGCTCATCAGAGTAAGCACCCTGGCAGGCCGGGCTGGTTTGTTTACCTGCCAATGGGGGTTGCGGGAAGCAGCGCAGGCCAAGGGATATGCTGGCCGCCGCTTCCCGCAGCCCCCATTGACCTGGAGTGGCGAACCACGGCCAGTGGGAGCCACAATCAGCCAAACCTGTGGATGCGGCAGGTAAACAAACCGGCCCGGCCCGCCAGGGTGCTTACCCTGGCGGGCCCTGTGCCAAAGGTTGCCGATCCCTGCTCTAAATGTATCTTGAAGGAAGTCAAGTATGAATTTTACAAGTCAACCCCACCTCGATGAAGTATATTTTCTAGCTTTCAGTGATAGTTCAACGTAAAACTTCCTTGGACCAGAGACTCAATTAGTGTAAATCAGTGTCGCTCCATTTAAATCAATGGAGATATACTTATTTACACCAGCTAATGATCTGGCCCATTTATGTCTACTGTGAAACTTGTCAGACATTTGTTTTCTTCTATTACTCTTGCAATTATTTGCTGTTTTCCATATATGATGTGCACAGTCCATTCTGAACGTTACTCTTGTTTAGAGGCTTGAAAACATTTCACCTTTGGTTTTTCTCACACCAGATGGTAACTGATCCATTTGCTTAATTTATCTAATTAGGGAGAAAGAAAATGTCTTCAAGTGTCCTTAATGCATTCACACCCTCCATCTCAACATTTGATTATATCATGAATGATGCATCTCTGCTGTGACCTGACTTTTGCAACCATTTCTTTCTGGCCTGCTAAATGCAGCCCAAAGTATATATTGAATAAAGTAATTTCTACATTTAAGGTTCTGCAAAACAGCCATATGACAGGATCTACCAAGTGATGCAGTTGAAACACAAGAGATTTCTCCTAAACAACATTAAGAGAGTGACAGTGATCTACAATAACTAATTTCTCTTTGGGATGTACTTGTAACCTGTGCTGTGTCGGAATACTGGCCCTGATTTTCCTCTTACTTAAACTGATGTAAGTTAGAAACAAATGAGAAAAAATAGACCGTTGTATTCAAGTAGTCATTCTGATTTCCAGAAATAAGATAAAATAAAATCCCTGGCCTTTCTTGTTGTGTTATTTTAGTATTCAAGCTTCTAACCACTGATTGTTTGAATGACAGCTTTTACTATACATCTTGAAAATATGGCATCATCTTACAAATAAGTTGACTACAAAGACAGCAGTTTTATAAATTTTTAACAATACATTTTGATCACTAGTAACTCCATTTTCATTTTGTACATTAACAGGATGAACATCCAATACAGTGGCACCTACATTAGTTTTATGAATGTTGTGTGTTCTGATGCACTATTTATATTAATAATACTACCTTAAAATAGTGTGTCCTTGCTGTAAGTTTGATGATTCATAACACAAGCCATAGAACTTCTCCCAAAATAATTCCTAGGGCCTATCTTTTAGAAAAACATCCAATCTCAAATTAAAAATTGTCAGTTATAGAGAATCCACAATGCCCCTTGGAAAATTGTTCCAATGGTTAACTACTCTTACCATTAAAAATTTACACCTTATTTCCAGTCTAAATTTGTCCAGCTTCAAATTCCAGCCATTGGATTGTGTTAAACCTCTCTTCTAGATTGAAGAGCCCATTATTAAATATTTGTTCCCCATGTAGATACTTAGAGACTAATCAAGTCACCTGTTAATTTTCTCTTTGTTAAACTAAACAGATTGAACTCCTCAAATCTATTGATGTAAAGCATGTTTTCTAATACTATAATTCTTGTGGCTCTTCTCTGAACCCTCTCCAATTGATCAACATTCTTCTTGAATTATGGACACCAGAACTGGACACAGTATTCCAGCTGTGGTCACCCCAATGCCAAATACAGAGGTAAAACAGAGATAAGCCAGTAAACTCTTTGGCCCAGATGTTCAGCAATGCCTTTGGAGCAGGGGTGGCCAACCTGTGGCTCCGGAGCCGCATGCGGCTCTTCAGAGGTTAATATGTGGCTCCTTTCTTAGGCGCTGACTCCGGGGCTGGAGCTATAGATGCTAACTTTCCAATGTGCTGAGTGATGCTCACTGCTCAACCCCCTGCTCTTCCCCAGGCCCTGCCCCCACTCCATGGGCCCTGTAGACATAGCCTTAAACCACAGCAAGCCAGGGTGTAAATCTACCTCATACTAGTCTGCCACACACTAAGTGTCCATGTGGACGCTGCTACCATGCACTAGAAGTTCTGCAGTACACTTTGATCTACCCCACTTTGAAATAAGAGTAGATCAAAGCACACTAGGGAACTTTTAACATGCAGCAGCAGGGTAAACATGGACACTTAGGACATGGCAGGCTAGTGTGGGCTAGATTTACAACCCAGCTTGATTTGAACTAAGTGTTCATATAAATAAGCCCTGATTCTCTTTGGGCCTCTGTTCCCCATCTGTGTAATGGAGATAATAGTATTTCGTTACCTCACAACACCCCTGTGAGGTACTCAGATACTATAGTAAAGGGGACCACACACGTAATGTAGATAAATTGAACTGTAATGGCTTCCTGGAGTAGCACCCCCTTGTGTACCTTTCCGGTGTCCTGCCACGGCTGCAGGTCTCTCAGGGGGTCAGAGTCATGGAGAAAGTCTCTATCCCTTGTGTTTGTTGGGCTCTTCTATAACCTTTACCCCTTGGCAGGGGAGGGAATGTGTGGAAGACTGGAGGGGTATGGACCCACAATGGCCTCAAAGTAAATAGTGAAGTCCACCCACTACTGGGTGTTCTCCAGTCTCTTCAACAATCTTTCCCAGTCAGAGGCATAGTGTTTCTCCCTCAGTGGCTGTTCCCACTGTCAGGCTTGTAGTAAAGCTCCTCTAATGCAGAGGGGAAAAACTGCATCCTGCCTCTTCACCAGTCACCCCTGAACTGAACCAGATTCTTTCTTTTTCTTCCTCATCCAGGCATGGCACCTCCTCATCAATTATTGGGAGTGGACCACATCCACCCTGACTAAAGTGGCCTTCAACATTGGTTCTCCACTTCTAAGGTTACTCCCTTCTCTTCATGTGCCAATATATATATTTATATGCCTGTATCTGTAATTTTCACTCCATGCATCTGAAGAAGTGGGTTTTTTACCCACGAAAGCTTATGCCCAAATAAATCTGTTAGTCTTTAAGGTGCCATCAGACTCCTCATTATTAATATGGCATTGACTTTTCTGAAATTTATGCAAAAATGGGTGGTCCCATTGGTCTTAGGGATCAGTACTATTTGGCTTCTTCAGTTGCTAAACAACTCTTAATTACTTCCAGCTCTAAACACTGATTGGAGCTATTGCCTCAGTTTCCCTCAATTTCTGAGGAAGGGACCATTGGTTTTCTGATCCTATGTCCAGGTTTGGTCTGGATATCATGGGCAATTAAATAGGTTTGCCCAGATTGGGTAGAGAATGCTGTGGAGAAAGCAGCTATCAATTGCTGGGCCTGCGCCCTTTGTTCTGGAATTAGGTTGCTTCTGATTTTGACCATTCCCAGCTTCAATGCTCCAGTGGCCTGCAGGCCTAATTCAGGTTCTGGCAGGTAGGGGGCTATAAACAGGCTTTTTTTACCCTTCTGTGGCTTTAAAAGAGTCACATGGTAGATTTGCTGGAGTCTGTCTGGTTGTTGTATTTCATAATTCCCCAGCCCCACATGTTGTATCATTTAATATGGCCCTTGCCAGCAGGCTAGCAGCTTTGATTCTGAGCTGGGCAATAGTGAGAACTCAATCTCTGGGTTGAAACACCCAATGGCAGGCCTTTTTATTATAGGCTGCTTCTTGGATGCTCTGGGCATGTAAGAGGTTCTCTTTGGCAAATGAGCCTAAAGCTTCCAGCTTCTCTCTCAGGTTAAGGATATACTGTACCACATTATTGGCATGAGGTGACTGTTCTTCCCACATTTCTCAAATGAGGTCTAAAATCATAGAATCATAGAATATCAGGGTTGGAAGGGACCTCAGGAGGTCATCTAGTCCAACCCCCTGCTCAAAGCAGGACCTAATCCCAACTAAATCATCACAGCCAGGGCGTTGTCAAGCCTGACCTTAAAAACCTCTAAGGAAGGAGATTCCACCACCTCCCTAGGTAACCCATTCCAGTGCTTTTTCCTAATATCCAATCTAAACCTCCCCCACTGCAACTTGAGACCATTACTCCTTGTTCTGTCATCTGGTACCACCGTGAACAGTCTAGATCCATCCTCTTTGGAACCCCCTTTCAGGTAGTTGAAAGCAGCTATCAAATCCCCCCTCATTCTTCTCTTCTGCAGACTAAACAATCCCAGTTCCCTCAGCCTCTCCTCATAACTCATGTGCTCCAGCCCCCTAATCATTTTTGTTGCCCTCCGCTGGACTCTTTCCAATTTTTCCACATCCTTCTTGTAGTGTGGGGCCCAAAACTGGACACAGTACTCCAGGTGAGGCCTCACCAATGTCGAATAGAGGGGAACGATCACGTCCCTCGATCTGCTGGCAATGCCCCTACTTATACAGCCCAAAATGCCGTTAGCCTTCTTGGCAACAAGGGCACACTGTTGACTCATATCCAGCTTCTCGTCCACCGTAACCCCTAGGTCCTTTTCTGCAGAACTGCTGCCTAGCCACTCGGTCCCTAGTCTGTAACAGTGCATGGGATTCTTCCGTCCTAAGTGCAGGACTCTGCACTTGTCCTTGTTGAACCTCATCAGGTTTCTTTTGGCCCAATCCTCTAATTTGTCTAGGTCCCTCTGTATCCTATCCCTACCCTCCAGCGTATCTACCACTCCTCCCAGTTTAGTGTCATCTGCAAATTTGCTGAGAGTGCAGTCCACGCCATCCTCCAGATCATTAATGAAGATATTGAACAAAACCGGCCCCAGGACCGACCCTTGGGGCACTCCGCTTGAAACCGGCTGCCAACTAGACATGGAGCCGTTGATCACTACCCGTTGAGCCCGACGATCTAGCCAGCTTTCTATCCACCTTATAGTCCATTCATCCAGCCCATACTTCTTTAACTTGCCGGCAAGAATACTGTGGGAGACCGTATCAAAAGCTTTGCTAAAGTCAAGGAATAACACATCCACTGCTTTCCCCTCATCCACAGACCCAGTTATCTCCTCATAGAAGGCAATTAGGTTAGTCAGGCATGACTTGCCCTTGGTGAATCCATGCTGACTGTTCCTGATCACTTTCCTCTCCTCTAAGTGCTTCAGAATTGATTCCTTGAGGACCTGCTCCATGATTTTTCCAGGGACTGAGGTGAGGCTGACTGGCCTGTAGTTCCCCGGATCCTCCTCCTTCCCTTTTTTAAAGATGGGCACTACATTAGCCTTCTTCCAGTCATCAGGGACCTCCCCCGATCGCCATGAGTTTTCAAAGATAATGGCCAATGGCTCTGCAATCACATCCGCCAACTCCTTTAGCACCCTCGGATGCAGCGAATCCAGCCCCATGGACTTGTGCTCGTGCAGTTTTTCTAAATAGTCCCGAACCACTTCATGGTTCCCTCATCATCCCAAATCCCTCATCATTGTCTCCCATATAACAGCTTGAATGGCAAGAAGCCAGTGGAAGACTGCACTGTCTCTTGTACAGTGAACAGGAGGGGAGGGAACAATTGATTCCAGTCTCAGATATCAGTAGCGATTAATCTCCTTAGACTAGTCTTTAGTGTTCTGTTGAATCATTCCATGAACCTGTTCATTTAGGAATGGTGGACAGACATTCAGGGGGTCCCTATTTTCAGAAACTGACATTGTCTGGGACATAAAAGATGAGGGAACAAACTTTATAATCTCACCTGGTACTCCAACCAAGGCAAATATAATTATAAGTTCTGCAGCACCCACTTTGGCATTCATGGAGCATAGTGGTATAGTCTCAGGATATCAGGTCACATAGTCCATCACTACTAAAATGAACTGGTAGCCTGCAGTGCTCTTTCTGGGGGCGGGGGGCCAACTATGTCTGTCTATTCCAGTGTGCTCAAAAGGTATGCTTACCAGCGGGAGAGGGAAACCAAGGGAGTTCTCTCTGTTGGCCAAGGGGCCATGAGCTGGAACTCTGGGCATGAGGCACAAAAATTCAAAATGTTGTTAGACTCCAGGCCAAAAAAAAAAAAGTCTGAAATTTGAGCCAGTATTTTCTCCTTCCCCAGGTGCCCCCTCAAAGGGCATGACAGGGGCCCATTGCTGGAGGCCTCACAGCCCTGCCTCATCCTGCCCCAGAAAAGAGCAGAGGAGAAGTCCTCCAGGCAGCCTAGAGTGGCTGCTTTCCTGAAGAGGGGCTTACTGGAGTGACCAATCAGGGGCCAGAAGGTGCCATATAAAAGCAGCAGCAGAGGCAGAGCAGTCAGTTGCTGTGTGGAGCTCAAAGACTGGGTGCCTGGCAGAACAGCAGGACCATGGACAGCTCACTGCAGGTAGGACTGAGACCAAGGAAGGCTGCAGAAGACTGGGTACTGGCTGGCTGGAAGAGCAGCAGGACCATGGACAGGTCATTACAGGCAAATTGAGCCCAGGCAACTGAGAACCAGAACCTAGCCAGACCAGGTGAGGGTACCATGATGGGCCCTGCTGGTCTGGTTCAAGACTGACCCGGGCAAGGGCCCCTGGTGGGCTGTTAAAGAAGGCAATGCCACCAGGAAGGAAGCTTTGCTGCTATTGCCCCATACCAGAGCCATGAGAAAAAACTAGAGACTGTATACCCCAGAAGGGAGGGCAGTGTGTGTGACTCAGTTGGAGGGCTGAGTTGCTGAAAACCTGCCAAAAAAACATCAGCCAGGGGGATGCTCATGAGAGGCAGGCGCCACGCTATTTAAAAACTGAAAGAAAAGCAGGGTTACACCTGACCAGAAAGCAGGTGCCAGCCCCATTCAAAACTGAGTGATTGCAGGCATGTATCAGCCAGACAGGGGGCACTTGTGAGAGGTGGGTGTCGACACCATTATACCTCCCAACACTGGACGGCTTCCCCCACTTCCCCCTGTAAGGGAAAATTGAGTAGGCCCAAACTTTGACCAAGATAACTTTGATTAAAATAACTGTGTACAAGGGGCAGGAGGAGAGAGAGAATGAAAAATACATTTTGCAAGATTGGCAACTGTAATTGCTAGAAGCCTTAACTGCAAAAGTACAACCTGATAATAAACAGGAAAGCTTGTTGCTTTTGTATTCCTATTAAGGAGCTGTTTTTCTGTTTAAAAGGATATTACGAATGAAAAGTGTGTTTGACTAAACGTGGTTTTAAGCAATATAAGCTTCTGTGTTCCTTTGTTAGACAGACCAGCTAGGCTGGCTGTGTCTCCCTGCATGCTTGTAATAAAGTGGGCCTCAGGCTGTTCTGATCCAAACACAACGCGTGGTTAATTTTTCCACAACACCCCGGAGTGAAAGGAGCTACAGTATTCTCCAAGCTGGAGGCAGTGAGCAGATTTTGGAAAATTCCTTTAGCCAAAAAGTGCTAAATTGACAACATTTATCACACCCTTTGTTTGGGAGATTTTGCTTTTGAAGATTACCTTTTAGGATTACCACTGCACCTGAAATTTTGCAAACAAAGATGGCAGAACTGTTGACGAACACAAATGGAGTTGTAGTTTTCATGGATGATATTTTGATTAGTTTTTGATGGAAGAACCCAATAAAAATCTCAAAGTCCTAAGCCTAATCAGTCAGTTTGGACAGAACACACTTTTCCTTGTTTTCCAAGTTTTTGGGACAGACAATAAAGATGGAATCAGTCCTACCCTAAGAAAATAAAAGCAATTTGAGAATTTAATGCACCAACGGATATACCAGAATGGACATGCATATTGGGGATGGTAAATTACCTTGGTCGATACCTACAAGACCTTTCTACAGTGACAAAACCACAGTAAACTGTTTAAAGTCCAATACACACTGGTTATGAGGCCCAAATCAAGACATTGCCTTCAAAACAGTAAAAAATGATCTCAACAGCTCCAGTTCTCAAGTACTATGATGTTAACAAACCCACAATAGGCAGTGTGGATGCACACAGTTGTGGCCTAGGTAGTATATTGTTGCAACAACATGGCTCTGAGTGGAAACCAGTTGCATTTTGTTCTTGCATACTCACAGAAGCAGAAAAAATATGTACAGATTGAAAATGCGTGCCTGGCAAGTACATGGGCATGGAAGAACTTTTACAAATATCTGTGTGGATTGGATTAGTTTAAACTGATAACAGACCATAAATTGCTTGTAACCCTCATCAATGGAAAAGACCAGAATCAAGCACCTGTCTAAACAAGTTGATGGGCACTAGTTGATATTGAGGTTAGTTCTTTTCTTCTCCCCTCTCTCTCATTGCGGTTAAAGGGTTATCAATTTACTTCCTATTGCCTTAACTTATGGGAAAGGAGCATCCATGTAAAATCTTTCATTTGATTAGTTATTTTATATCATTGCTTTATTAGTGGTGCTTCCTTATGGACTAACCTATGAAGGAAGTATTGGTAATAGGTAATTACTATACTTGTAATGTTTGGGACCCAAGGGGATGTGGTGATCTCCAAATTTCACCTGATCCGGCCACCTCCTCTGGGTGTCAAGTATGTACTTTTGAACTGTTTTAAATAGATTCTTATTTCTGATTGTATGTCACTAATGTACATTTCTCACTCCACTCTTTTCCATTTTTTTCTTATTTAATTCCTCTTTCTGCCCCCTTCCTGTTACCCTCCCATGCTCAGAATTTCCTTCTCCCTCCCGCAGAATATGTACTGAGAAGTGACACCCTATCCCTGGATTATATAACTTTTGCTGCTTAGCTATGCATGAACTGTATGCTGCGCAGGAAAATTTGCAATTTCTCATTTATTCACAAAGCAACTTTATCCAGTATATTTTAACAATGATGGCCCTGATAATTAAATGCATCTCCTGGAATATAAAGTGTTTTAATAACCTTATTAAAAAAGGGAAAAATATACTCGGTGCTTAAAGAGAATGTTGACATAGTTGTCTCCTGGATCATGGCAGGCAGAACTTGAAACTTCTAAACTGAATAGAGATTGGGTCAGCCTCAATTTCTAGTTGCTTTAATTCTAAAGCGAGGGGCATTGCTATACTAATAAGTTGAAAGTTAATACTCTGAGGTCTGACAGTGAGGACAGATTTACTGTTCTCAAGGCTGAAATTGGCAATTCTGTAATCATTTGCCAATCTTTATGGGCCAAACCAGGATGATCCCATATTTTTTCATAACATTGAGTATAAATGAAATGGGCTGCCATCCTACTATAGCTTGAGACTTTAACAAAGCTCTAGACCCAGTCATTGATAAATCTTCTCCACCTCCATATAAAAACATTAATACTTCATACATACATGGCTGATTTAGGTGTACAAGATGTGTGGAGGCTGGGTAATCCTACAGCCAGAGATTATAGGGGGAGGGGGTTCTGCAGCTCATTCAACATATTCAAAATTGGACTATTTCTTGATCATTCTATCTCTGATGGTGGCATTGGTACTATTGTTATAGCTGACCATGCTCCTATACATGCCTTTTAGGGCCCCAGCGTATGGGACCTGTCATGCTGTCTGGAATGGATCACAACGGTGAGTGCCTACCTCATGGTGGACTGTTAAATTTCACCAAGCCAGTAACAAATGTGAACTCCTGGATAACTGTACCAGTCTTACCATAGAGTCATAGACAGTCCCCTTAGACTCTCCAGACTATCTTGCCACTCAGACAAACTGAACTTTGTGATAAAAGGCCACTTAAACCAAAAATCACACCGTATCAGGTTTCTTTCAGTCCCAAGAGACCAGTCACTTACCCTAAATCAATTGGTACTTTGGATCTTACACCAATAACACTGGCAGCCAATTCTGTAGTAAGCTAATGAAAGGTTTGTTAGCTAAGAAAAAAGTTAGAGAGGTTAAAGCAGGTAAAATATATGTACAGGTGAATCAGTTTGTAACTCTATATGGTGACAGTGATGTAATAAACTCCCAGTTTCCCAAAAGTATTTTAAGGTACCCAGACAGTCTCTGGGGATCTCCATTTTGCATCTGGTGCACTTCTCTGTAAGAGTCCAAACAGTTAAGAGAAGATCTTTCTTTGAATCCATATTTATAGCTTCTTCTGACAGAACAAGT
Organism: Platysternon megacephalum; assembly: GCA_003942145.1. Lineage (NCBI taxonomy): Eukaryota > Metazoa > Chordata > Testudines > Platysternidae > Platysternon > Platysternon megacephalum. Next base: position 1,230,743 of record QXTE01000011.1, read on the forward strand.
TGACAAGCTACCCACATGGGCTTGTCTTTTGACCTTAGACCAGCATATATAATGGCCAATTGCTTTGAAATTAGCATTTTCTGTTGAGTCCATTATCATTTCACAAGATTTCTTTGATGGGTTATTTAGTTACAAGGGTATACACAATGTAAATGTTTATTATTACATTATAACACAAACAGATAAGTAAAAACACTGCAAATAACGTCTCATAGTTTTCATGAAGTTTAAACACCCAATATATTCTTAAACATCTAACCATTACTTTGATCTACACTCAAACTAAATATGAGTCAACAGTATAACACTGTTGCAACAATGCAAACATCATTCTAGGATGTATTAGCAGGAGTGTTGTAAGCAAGACATGAGAAGTAATTCTTCCACTTTACTCCACGCTGATTAGGCCTCAACTGGAATATTGTGTCTAGTTCTGGGTGCCACATTTCAGGAAAAATGTGGACAAATTGGAGAAAGTCCAGAGAAGTACACCAAAAATGATTAAAGGTCTAGAAAATGACCTATGAGGGAAGATTAAAAGAATTTGGTTTGCTTATTCTGGAGAAGAGAAGACAGAGGGGACATGATAAGTTTGCAAGCACATAAAAGATTGTTAGAAGGAGGATGGAGAAAAAATGATTTCCTTAACCTCTAAGGATAGGACAAGATGCAATGGGCTTAAATTGTAGCAAGATCCGTTTAGGCTGGACTTCAGGAAAAAATTCCTAACTATCAGGGTAGTTCAGCACTGGAATAAATTGCCTAGGGAGGTTGTCACTGGAGATTTTTAAGAACAGGTTAGATAAACACCTGTCAGGGATGGTCTAGATCAGGGGTCTCAAACTCAAATGACCATGAGGGCCACATGAGGACGACTGCATTGACCCGAGGGCCGCATCACTGACACCCCCCGTCGCTGGCCCCGGCCACGCCCCCACTCCACCCCTTCCATGAGGCCCCGCCCCTGCCCCACCTCTTCCCACCCCTTCCACGCCCCATTCCAACCCCTTCCCCAAAGTCCCCACCCCAGCGCTGCCCCCAGGGGGTGCAGGAGGTGTGCAGGGTGCGACGGGGGCTCAGGGCAGGGAGTTGGTGTGTGGGGTGCAAGAGGGTGAGGGGTGCAGCAGGGGGTCAGGGTGCAGCAGGTGGCTCAGGGCAGGGAGTGCAGGAGGGGTGTGGGATGTGGCAGGGGGCTCAGGGCAAGGAGTTGGTGTGTGGGGTGCAGCAGGGGATCAGGGTGCAGCAGGTGGCTCAGGGCAGGGAGTGCAGGAGGGGTGTGGGATGTGGTGGGGGCTCAGGGCAGGGGGCTGGGGTGCAGGAGGGGTGCAGGATGCAGCAGGGGGCTCAGGGCAGGGAGATGGGGTGCAGGAGGGGTTCAGGGAGCGAGCTCCAGCCCGGCGCCGCTTACCTAGAGCGGCTCCGGGGTGGCAGCAGCACGCACTGGGGCCAGGGCAGGCTCCTTCCCTGCCCTGTCCCCCTGCACTGCTCCATTCCAGGAAGCAGCTGGAACCGTGTCCCTGCCGCCCCGGGGGGAGAGGGAGGGGCTCAGGGTTGCGTGCATGTGCTGCTCTTGCCGCTCCTCCAGGTACCTCCCACGAAGCTCCCATTGGCCGCGGTTCCCTGTTCCCGGCCAATGGGAGCTGCGGGGGGCGGTGCCTGGAAGGAGGCAGTGCAGGAGCCCTCTGCCTCCTTCCCCCTTCCTCCCGGCCCGAAGGGGCTGTGCTGCCGGCTGCTTCAGAGAGCACCATGGGGCTCGCAGCACCACAGGGGGCAACCCCGCGGGTAGGCAGAGGAGCGGGGGGAGGGGCACGTGCGGGGAGCTGGGCGGGCCACACGCAAGAGCCCTGCGGGCCGCGTGTTTGAGACCCCTGGTCTAGATAATACTTAGTCCTGCCATGAGAGCAGGGGACTGGACTAGATGACCTCTCGAGGTCCCTTCCAGTTCTATGATTCTATAGTATAATCCCATTTACCCGAAAACCCTATTATCCAAACCTCTGCATTATCCGAATCCCTTCCTTGTCCACCGCACAAGATACATGCCCTCAGCAGCATACATCTCATGTTGAGGAACAAGGAAGGGATTTGGATAATGCAGAGGTTCAGACAATAGAGCAAAGGCCCTGGCCAGGACTGTGAGGAGGAGCTGCTGCCCATGGCCACAGGGGAGGCCACCCTGCTATGAATGGCTTCTGCAGCAACACAGGGAGTCCACTGCAGCCCTGCTGTCATGGGACTGAGCGAGAGGGACCATGACAGCGAAGCTGCAGAGGGCTCCCTGTGCTGCTGCAGGGCCAGTGACAGCCAGTCTCAGCAGGTAGAAAGTGCAGGGAAGGCTGTAGTCTGGGTGAGGCAGAGCAGAGCCCTGGCTAGGGGATCTCTGCTGTGACCCACCAGGACCACAGACAGCCCCACCCTACACCTGCAACGATTGGGTGCCTGCAGGGATCAGATGTCACTGGCCCTGCAGCAGTGGCGGGAGTCCACTGCAGTTTTTCTGTCATGAGAGCGAGTGAGTGGGGCAGAGCAGAAATTCCTACGAGGAGGATGTGCCCCTGTCCCAATGTTGAATGGTTCTTGACCTCTCGTTTATCCAAACTCCCAGTTAACTGAATAAAATCCATGTTCCCCATGCTATTTGGATAAGGAGTATATTGTATTCATAAAGGATTTGTCAAATTTTGAAATTTATTTTCCCTTCACCTGTGTGTGTGATTTTTATTGAAATCTATGCAATGCAATTGGTCCTTTCAGTAATTCATTTGCATAGGTTGCATTTTCATAATTCATTTTATGAACTGGGACAAAGTTTTTAGAAGGCTGTCTGCTTTCATTTACATTATTCTCTATATGCTCTATGCTCTCAAGTACATTATGTCTAACAGATGCTAAATAATAACCCAAAGAGCAAATTATCTGTCACTTTAAAGAGTGACTAGAAATCAGTTTATTATGAAACATTCTATCTGCTACCAGATGAGAGTGTTGTACATACACAAAGCAGGGTGATGAATATGCGATACTGTTCACTTGAGTTTTCCACACATAACAAATTGCACGAATAAAAGAGACATACCAGTGTAACCCAGAAAGCAGCAGTTTTCAAGTCATACTTTAAACAGGACATTATATAAGTAAACCCAGTCAAAGTTTTGATGTAGGCATGTAGTGTCCAAATGACCTAAAAGGTGAGTCTAAAGTTAATGGCCAATTACAAATCAGCACAGATTTCTGATTATACCCAGGCTTCTTTGAACAAAGAAAATAGGAAATAAAGTCAATAAAGTTTGAGAATGTTAAAACACAGTGCCATACCTACAGTGCAGTGACTATCAATACAGAGCAAAACCAAATATGCTAATATTATTAAAATACATTTTAAAATGGCTCGCTATTAAAAATAGATGTAAAAATGTGGCCTTTTCCAATTGGGGTTTGTAACAAAGTTGTGCCCCTTAACTGTAGGCTGATAACCTGGTCAGTCATCCACAGCTTCATGATGTCTAATCTGCTTCTCGCTGTACTTCGGAATGAGAATGTGGAGTTAAAAAACCCTTCAGCTGATTCAAAACACTGCCTCCTGCCTCCTTTAAAAACACAGGCCATAGGGTGACCAGATGTCCCGATTTTATAGGAACAGTCCTGATTTTTGGCTCTTTTTCTTATATAGGCTTCTATTTGCCCCCCCATCCTGATTTTTCACACTTGCTATCTGGTCACCCTAACTGGCCACTAAGAGCTTAGCACCCCAATGCTCTTCTCACTACACAGACTCTCAAATGAACCAAGAAAACAAGTAAATTCCAACATATAGTCCTCATCTTTGTGGATGTTCTGCCCCTTTCAATGAACTCTGTGCAGAGCCTTACTTTCATTTGTTCCAGTTTATTGCCAGAATAATAAGAATCACCACAGCAGATAGACATAGTTGTGTTTAAATCAGCTCCCTTTCTCTGCTGGGTCCAACTATAACAATGGCAATGAAGATCTTCTATCGCATGAGTGTCCAGTGTTCTCACTGCCTGAACAAGAACAAAAGAAAAGACGTTCACCTAGAAACAAGGTGCCAGACTGCTGCTTTTGCTGCAGGAGTAGCATGGGCTGGCCAGCAAGAGAGGGGGAGTAAGCAACAAAACAAAAACAAAAGGAGGAGGCAGCTGCAATTTTGGAGGTGCTGCAGACAAGCAGTGACCTCTGATGGAGAAGCAGCCATGTTGGCATCATACAAGCACAAAAGAGTCAGTTGTAGCCTGCACTGACAGTGTACAGTCAGAGAGAGCTGAAATGTGGCCAAAGGAGGAATTCTGCATGTTATGTTTGGACTCAGCAGAGAAGGAGATACAGCACAAAACTGTTTCTATTCACTTTATTGTTCTAGCTGCAAAATTGAAACTAACACAAAAGTGCTAAAACATTTAGAAGGACAGGGAATCACATTCCTCCAAACCTACTTATAAAAACTTTCCAAACACATACTTTATTGGTTACATGGCTAAACACTAAGCACTGTATAACTAAAAGTTGCAAGTGGACTACCAGTGACTTTTAAATTGCAAGGATTTGTCTGCCCTGGAACAGCAACTCACTAACTAAAAACCTATAAGTACAGGCACACAAATAGTTCTCACTCTCTTGGGATGGTGGTGTGGCAGTGTCCTGAACAGGAACAGTTGGTGGTAAGGAATCAACTGGATCTGGTACCAAAATTTCTCCTACCACATCAAAATTATGAGTTGTAATGGAAGGAGGTTCAATTGGAGGAATAGAAAGTCCTACTGTATCAACCCTGGACTCTGGTACTTGTCAAGGCTGCAATTGGTCCATATGTCATATCAGGATGGTGCAGGTCCCAACAGGTATGCAAAGATTGCTTCAAGAAAAGAATTGCAGGTCACTCCAGGAGAGTAGCATGTGGTGTGTTTCTGTAGACAAGCAAGAAATGGTCCAGTTTCTGCTGATGACTCAAAATAGACTTGCTAGGTCTTAAGGCAACTGACTCAAGTGTTTTTACAAAGAGTTCTGTTAGTCTATTCATAGCAGGAGGGTAAGGAGCAGAGCACTGGTGCTGAATTCCATTTGAAACTAGGAACTTCTGAAATTCTTCATAACAGAAATGAGGTACAATGTCACTCTCCAACTGTAATGGTAAACCAAATTGGCTAAACAAGGTACAAAGATGTCCAATTGTCTCTGCAGCAGAAATCATTTAAAATGTCTGGCCATTTTGAATGGGCGTTGACTGTGACCAAAAACATAATCTCCTAAAGATCCAGCAAAGTCCATGTGAATACGTGTCCAAGGACACTGAGGCTACAACCAAGGGTGTAGATGAGCTGGGCCAGAATCATGCTGTATTTGCCAACATGTAGTGCAGCACTTCAAAGATATTGAGAGGACCTAACTCCAGGGTATGGCCTTCATCCTTGCAATGCCAAAAGGACTGTTGTGAAGAGCTTCCAAAACCTGAGATTGAAGTGATTTCAGAATGATTTCTTGCATTCCCCATAAGATGTCAACATGAATTATCTGTGTATCATGATTGTATGACATGAATTGTGTCAACTGGGAATTTCTTCTGATTCAACACCGTACCCTGTAATACCATTCCTTTCACAAGAGAAAGCACATCATCCTTAGTGGTTTCTTTGTAGATGTCTGAGCTAGCAATATATAACCTATCCATCAAATTGCTATAAAACAATGTGTTCAAATTTTGGGGGTGACAGTCCATTAACACTGCTGTGCAGAGTCCCTTTAATGAATTAAACAGTATAGGAATGATCTCAAAGTAGCGATCCCCATAATTGCATATGAGCAGCAGCTAATAATGGAATTCCATGTTTCAGTCCAAAAATTGAAAGTAAAGGGTGATGATCTATCAGCAAAGTAAAATGTCTACCTTAAGGATAGGTATGAACTTCCCAGTTCCGAAGATAATGCTGAGAGCTTCTCACTCTATGTGCACATAGTTCTTCTCAGGGGCGGTGAGTGTTCATGAAGCGAAGGCAAGGGGTTTCTCAATGCCATAAGGGAAAATGTGGAAAAGAACTGCTCCCACTCCATATAGTGAAGCATCACAAGCCAATTGCAATGGTAGCAAGGCATCAAAGTGCGTAAGAACTTCAGCTGATGTCAGCTTCTTTTGAGTCCTTAAATACACACTTACATCCTTTAGTCCATTTCCATTTTTTCTTGGCTTGTAACAGTTCATGTAAAGGTGCCAAAATAGGTAGAAATTTACTGTAGTAGTAAAGCAGTCCTAAGAATGAATGTAACTGTGACATTCTCTGGAGGGGGCACTTCAAGAACTGCCTTCTCTTTCTCTAATAATTTCCTTAAGCCCATAGCATCAATTACATGTCTAAAGTATTCAACTGAATATTTGAAAAACCTCACATTTGCATCAATGTACTCTCAGTCCATGGTCTTCCAAATGTTGCACGACAGCATCCAAATTTCAAAGATGATCCTCTCGATCCTTTTCTGTAATAAGGATGTGATCCAAATAGCTGCAAACTCCATTCAGTCCCTTCAAATCTCATCCATCGCTTTCTGAAACACAGCACGTGCCAATGTGCTACCTAAAAGCCTCCTGTTGTACCAAAATAAGCCTTTTTGCATGATGATTGTGAGATAATTGCAAGATGCCGGATCAATCTCCATTTGTAGGTATGAATTGAGAAAATCCAATTTATTGAAACACTGTCCACCACTGAGAGAAGCAAACAAATCTTCAATACGAGATAATGGATACTGGTCTGGATATAAAATGGATTCCGTGTCGCTTTGATAGCTCCACAAATTTGGACTGGGCCATCCTTCTTGATTGTTCGATGAATGTAGCCAATTCACTGTGTGAAACTGGTGACACGACTCTGGTGTTCATTAAATGGTCCAAATCAGCTTGCACCAGAGGCTTCAGAGCATAAGGCACAATTCTGGGCTTGCAATATTTTGACTGCCTGTCAGACTTAATAGTGAGCTTCACGGATACATTGCTTATCTGTCCCAAGTTCTTTTTCAAATATTTGACGTGTCCGTCCAGTATTTTTTGAAAGTTTCAAGGTGCTTTTTTGATCACCTTGATCTCTGTTCACCTTAGCTTAAGCCAAGATCTGCCAAATAATGGTTGATACCCTTGTATGTATCTAAAAGAAAGTAAAACATCTTATTGACCATTGAATTGAACTTTCACTTGGAGTATACCTTAGAAAAGTTAGTCCCAAGACATACAAGTCTTCAAAACTACGGAGATTTCTTTCAGAGGAACTTGTGACAATGTCTGGAAATAGGTAGATACAGAAATCAGTGAGATGGGACCTCCAGCATTAAGCCCCATTCTGGTAGGAACTCTTGATCAAGGGTATCACCCAGATTCCATCTCCGACTCCTGATAACGTGCAGTACTAGGTCTTGGGTCAGTGTCACTAGAGCTCTGTCTTCACATTATGAATTCCTGACTTCAGTCCTTTCCTAGGTTCAGTCTTAATAGGTGTTTTCTTGGATGGATGGTTACTCTGTGTTGGTGGTCACTGAACTGTGCAACAGGTCACAGTGATGTATCCTTTCTTCTGGCACTTTTTGCAGATGACCTGGTGTGCCCTGCAACCCTTCTCAGCGGGTGTAGTTTATGCACAATGGCCACATGGAAATTCCTTTCATTCCATGATCTTCTGTCTCACCAGTTCAGAAGGTGAACTTCTCAGTTCACACTACATTTCAGAGAATCCAACTCAGCCTTTTTGAATGTAAGCACTGATACTGGTCGTTGCTGTGGGGGGAGCTGTGTGTGGTGGGCTGGGGGCAGTGGTGGGACAGGTGCAGGGTGTGTGTGGTGGGTTGAGGCGAGTGCTGTGGGGGGAGCTGTGTGTGGTGGGTGGAGGAGGTGGCTGCGCGTGGCGGGTTGAGGCAGTGGTGGGGCAGGTGCGGGGTGGCTGCGCGTGGCGGGTTGAGGCGGGCGCGGGGCTAAAAGCTGCGGGCCCATTGTGACGCGGCGCGGCGGTCACTGTGTTGATGCGCCGCGGGGCAGGAGCTGGGCCATGCAGCAGCCGCGGCGGCGGCGAGGGCCGGGGCGGTGTCTCGGGGCCGAGAGCGGCTGGCGCTTCCCCGCGGGCGTCTCCCTGGGTGACCGAGCGTCCAACAGAGGCAGCAAGAAGCCGCCCGCGCCCCGCAGCTTCCCCCGCGCTGAGCCCGGCTGCCCCGCGCCCCGCTCGGAGATGGCGCGGCCGGGCTCGGGCCGCTTCTCGCCGCCGCACTACCTGGACCCGTACGGCTCGGAGCCGGAGACGGCGGGCGGGGAAGGGGGCTGCAGCCTGGCCCCGACGTACCAGAAAGCGGGGCTGAGGAAGGGGCAGAAGAGCCGGGTCCCCGACCAGTCACGCCGCTCCTCCTCCTGGCAGCGGCATGTGCCCCCGGCGGGGGAAGGGTATGCGACCTCCCTGAACCCCTCCTGCACCAGCCTCTTCCGGGGGGACTGCCAGGGGCACCCCGGCAGCAGCCCCTTGGGCCGCGGCAGCCGGCTGGAGGAGGTGCTCAGGGAGGACCAGTGGGCCAGCCCTGTGCAGAGGACCCGGGAGTATGGCCCAGATTTCATCTCTGAGGCCAGGAAGCCCCTCTCCGCCTGCGCCTCCTCTTCCTCCTGCCAGCTTCAGACCGCCCCCAGCAAGCCCGGGAAGAAAGAGCTCAAGAGCGGGGGCTGGCAGGAGGCGTGTGAGAGCAGCCCAAGCCTGAGTGACCTGATGAACTCCTTTGCCAGACAGTATGAAGATGAGAATGAAGAGGATACACAGGCTGAAAACCATTACCACAAACACAACGTCCACCATCCCCAGAGGTCAAGAAGGAGAGAGCCCCAGGTCAGCGTCCAGGATCTAACTGATAAGAGATATGAGGACTTAATCCCTGAAAGGGACCGAAAGATTGCAGCTCTGATGCTGGCCAGGCATCGGGAGGAGCAGGATCTGAAAGAGAGGCAGCAGCAGACCTCGGATGCCTGGGATAAGATGAGAGGGAGGGAAAAGAAGATCAAATCAAAACTGGAAAAAGAAAGGCAGCACCATATTGCTGAAAGCCTGGAGAAGTGGCAAAGGGATAGAGAGCACAGGAAAGCTAGGCTCAGGCTAGAAGAGCAACAGCTTTTGAAGGCCAGAGAGAAAGAAATGATGTTACAGCACAAGAAGTGGGAAAAAGTAGCCGAGGAGCAAGAAATGAGGCGGAAGGAAAAACGTGAAAGAACTAAAGTCCAGGCTGAGTACAGGAAACACTGTCAAGAAAAGCAATTGAGAGAGAAAAGAATAGCTGAGAAGAATGCTAAGCAGTACAACTATAATCTATTAAAGGAAAAAATGGCGCAGTCCTTTGAAAAAAGACTGTTGAAAGAAATGGAGGGGAAGAAAAGGAGTCAAGATCTGAACCAATATGAAAAAACCAGACACAGGCCCCTGAAAGCGCAAATGGATCACCAAGTCAAAGCTGATGAGCTTTATAAGAGGCTTTCTATAGAACAAAAGCTTCAAAGATCTCAAGAAATCCTTGATCAGCTGATGGAAGAAAGGAACACAGAACTAAAAGAAAAATCTCTAAAGGATGGAGAACAAGTCCTATTGGCCAAGTTTAGAGCAAAAGAGACTGAGGAAGAAAAAAGAAGGCGTAAAAATATGTTGCTGCAGATAGCGGAGATGAAGATCCAGCAAGCCCAAGAAATTATGTCTAAAAATATCCAAGACAAAGCACAACGTAGCAAGGAAAGTAACTATTTAAAAGAAATAAACCACCACTTTCGAAAACAAAAAGTTGAAGATGATGAAAAATGTCACCTACAGGAAATTCAGGAAGCCATCAAAAGGAAAGATGAAAAAAGCAATAGAATTTTAAGGGACAAGGAAGCTGCTGTTGAAGACTCTAGAAAAATAGCCAGAGCATCTTATGACCTGAGAGAAAAAGTGAGAGAACTGATTAACAGCCATTCATTTGACTAGATGACTTTAGAAGTCCATCACAATGCAAGGCTTCCTAAAGGGATCTAGTAAGACTTGAAAAGAAAAATTGCAATCATTCGTGTGCTAAAATGATGGTTTGCAATACATTCATTTTGTGGCTTGTCTAGAATTCTGCATTGTATTACACTAAAATGGTTTCACCCTTAACCTGGGTGTGTCTCAATTGCACTGATCATTTTCAATAGGATTATGGCCTAAAGGATTTCACAGTGTTTATTTAAGTGCACCATTTTGCAATTGTATTCTGTTTATAAACTGAAAATGGGTCACCTGGAATCTATACTATTTAACTGATTAATGTAGAAGGTAGATCTTGATGGAATCCAGAAAAGGTTACTAAAAAAGCACGAATGCTATCTAATTGCAGGCACACTGTGAAAACATGGGCAGATACCTTGTCTTAGTCTGCATTTGTAAAGCACCTTACAGTATTAATGCTACATAAGCCCATAATAACAAAGGTCTAGGTTCCAAGATTCCAAGAACTGAATAATGCAATATCCACAAATATTAAGTAACTTGTTTTTTTCTGCCTTCAAGCACTTAGTAAATACCCTGATCATACCATATATTCGGTGAGAAAACATTACGTAAGTATGTTAAACATGAATCATGCCAGATTTAAACAATCTATGGATGCAGGTATTTTGAGACTGATAGTGCTTGGATACAGTGGAGTTCTCGCTTAGTTCTCACTGTGAGCCATATGCTTTTATTTTGTAAATATATAAAAGGTGTTCATTTCACTAGGGAGTTCCACATATTGACAGATAGAGGATCTGACCCTGATTGTATAAAGATTTGGTTGCTTTCATACTGAGCATGCATGTATCCAAACATTTTCTTTATTTCTATTTCTGTTGTCTGGGTATTTCCCCAACTGTTTAAAATCTGAACTTTTCAAGCACTGAACACATTTGGGTGTGGCTTTTATTTTAAAAAACAACACTATTATTCTATCATATCTGCATATGATAGACTAGATGTATGGCTAATGTTAGAGACTTAAGCCTTCCTCCCCTACCCCAATCTTTCACCAGTACTAATTTGACACTAAAAAGAATGCTACTGATGAATATATAAATAAAAATATTTACCAATAGAGTAAATATGACCCCACAAAAGTCAATGGGAATTTTGCTATTGACTTCAGTTGCATCTGGATTTCACCCCTCCTATAGCAGATTTTAAAGACACTCCTTTACAATCTGGTTAAGGGACTGCCATACTTCCACTGTCCCAAATGTGTCACACTTCAGCAAAAGGGTGCCCAAAGGCATCAAGTTCTAGTGCTTTCATCTTGAATAGGATTCAACTTGATTCACTTTGTAAAAATGCTTCATATCACATAAGGTTTCAAAACATTGAATTATATTAAAAATGGAAGGGGTGAAATCCTAGCCTCATTGAAGTGGGCTTGGATGCTTTCCCACCATGTCCAAACAAACATTCAGCTTCTAGTTTTCACTTGCTGAGATCAGAATATGGTTTTATTTCTAATTAATTGTATTGCTTTTGAAACACAGCTAAAGTTCCATTTGAACATTTAGTTGAATTTACTGAGATCTTAATGCAATCTAAAATGCAGCTCTTGTCCATTTCCTGTAGTTATGCACATTATGATGTTGATTTTAAAAAACTGACGAACACATTTGAGATGCAGTTTCTGGCACTAGAGTATTCCAAGAAGCTATTTTAAACAATGGCAATAGGAGGCTCGGGAATGCTGTGTGTATTTGAAAATCTAAGCTTTCAATTAAAATGTAAAGTTTGTATATTATGTTGTATAGTATTTCCCCCTTAGCTGAGCTTTTAAAGCACCGAACAAATTTGGGTACAGCTTTTTTAAACATTTGTTATAATTCTGCCATATGAATGCTACTTCAATCAGTAGAAAGCCATATGGTAAAGGACTGGTAATGATACAGAAGGCCTTCCACTTCGGGAACACTGAGTTATTCCCATTGGTAAAATTACCAATGGTCAGTTTTAGTTCTCAAACATTTATTTAATCAATCTTACATAAATACTCCAAATAATTCATATACTGAATTTAATTCTAGTAATATCTAAATAATCCAAAACCATAATCATTTTGGAAATATTCTATTTATATTTTAATATGTGGAATAATTTTGTTGTTCCTACATTGTACAATTAGTAGCTTTATGCAAAGAAAATGTAAGAGGTACTATATCGGAAACAGTTTTAAATGGAATTACTCATGTAAAATATATTAAGTGCTTTAAAGACTGAATAACATATTTTACTCTTCTAGAAACAGTGGATTATTTGATTTTATATCAGAATATTCTGAGTACTTCTAAAGCACTTAGATGTAGATGTAGAGTTTTGTGATGTGAAGCAATATTTGCATCAGGTTGAATACTACTGAAACTTAAAATTGTAAAACAAGATGTAGTAGACCACCTAAGAATAAAACTGCATTAGTGTTAGTATACTATCAGAAATTAGTATATATTTTTATAAAATTTCTGGGACAGTGAATCAAATCATTAAATGTTGTAATTTTTCTTACTGTATAACCTCTGTCCTACTGCGTTTATCTGTTTGAATTCATATTTTTCTTACAGTATGTTTGATTTTTAAAATGCAAAACATTTTAACATTCACAGCATGCTAGACATAAAAATACATATCATAATAGAGAGAGAAAAGGAAATGCCTTGATAATACTTGAAGTAATTATGGAAAAACAAGATAGAACCACCTGCATTCAGAATTTTGTGGGTTTCATTGTACAAAATACCAACCCTCCTGAAGGGTCCTGTGATGGGGGCTCTACTCACTGCTTGATGGCACTGTCTCCTGGTGGTTCTGGGGATTAGCTGTGCGAGGCCAATGCCCCTTCCTGCAGCTGCACTCTATCACACTGTCTCTTTCACCCTCTGCAGCTCCTCTTTCACTCCAGGAGTCGCTGACTCCTCTTCCTGGCTCAGCCCTCCAGCTGGGTCACTATGTGTTTTTACCTTCCTGGGATTACCCAAAATCCTTCCACACAGTCACCAGTATTCTTCTATGGCACTATCCTGAATGTGCCACTTTCCCAGTGGCCAATAGTGAATCTGGGCCCCCCACTACTCCAGTCCAGGGACAACTGTGGGTTTCCTCAGACCCTGTTGCTCCTTCCCACAGCTTCTAGTCATCCCCGCCCCACCAGGTGTACCAGCTCAAACTCCCTCCTCCCAGGAAGTAACTACAGACTACTGATCTCTGTAGCCTCAAACACACATCCCTTCTCCCAAGGAGTGATTGCAAACTACTTCCTTGCAGCCCCCTTCCTGTCACCAGCTTCCTGGCTGTATAAACCCAGCCCCGCTCCTCTCCCAGCTAGACTTCATTAGCCAATTAGGTCTTAGTGATCCTAGGCTCTCCTCCTTGTATATATACTAGGGCTGTCAAGTGATTAAAAAAATTAATCTCAATCGGACTGTTAAACATAATAGAATGCCATTTATTTAAATATTTTTGGATGTTTTTTACATTTTCAAATATATTTATTTCAATTATAACAGAATACAAAGTGTTCAGTGCTCACTTTATATTTTTATTACAAATATTTGCACTGTAAAAAACAAAAGAAATAGTATTTTTAAGTCACCTAATACAAGTACTGTAGTACAATCGCTTTATCATGAAAGTTGAACTTGCAAATGTAGAATTATGTACAAAAAATTACTTAATTCAAAAATAAAACAATGTAAAACTTTAGAGCCTAGAAAGTCCACTCCGTCCTATTTCTTGTTCAGCCAATCTCTCAGACAAACAAGGTTTTTTTACATTTGCAGCAGATAATGCTGCTTGCTTCCTTACAATGTCACCTGAAAGTGAGAACTGGCGTTCCCATGGCACTGTTGTAGCCGGCGTCGCAAGATATTTACATGCCAGATGAGCTAAGGATTTATTTAGAGAGAAGCTGGAGGCAGGTATGTGTACCTGGTAGTGTGGGCCCTTTCTCAGGGTCCTAAACATCAGTTTGATTTCTTGGAAGAAGGGATAGCTCAGTGGTTTGAGCAGTGGCCTACTAAACCTAGGGTTGTGAGTTCAATCCTTGAGGGGGGCCATTTAAATATTTAATAAATTTCAATTGGTATTCTATTGTTTAACAATGCGATTAAAACTGTGATTAATCACAATTAATTTTTTTTTAGTTAATCACGTGAGTTAACTGCAATTAATCGATAGCTCTAATATATATTATATATATTTTTTTTATTTTATTTTTTATATATAAAAAAATAAATGAACGGCTAAAGTGTTGATGTTTTCCAGCTCCAGACTATTGACTACTGAATTGAAGGGCGATAAGGATAAAAACATATTTGAGGCTACTCAGTGAGCCACAACAGACAATATTAAGCAAAAACTATTCTGTAGGATCAGATCTAGATTCCGAACACCAGATGGAGGTTGTCTACAATGCTATTTAGATGATAGAATTTTCACTTATTTGAAATACATTTTTATATAGTGTCAGTGCTGACTTATTCTCAGACTGATTGTGACAGTGGCATTACCATTCATATGAAACGAAGACAAAACTAAATATGTAAAATCAAGTGAGAGTCAGAGAAACTAAAAACAAGAAAGTACAAATGAGAACTGGCACAATATTTCAAAATAGAACACCGAGAAGAGCCTTTAGACGATGGCAACAGTAACAATATTTCAGTATGCTAATTTTCTTGAGAACAAGAACACTGCCTGAAAACTGGGTCAGTCTCATTTGTTGTTGGACAACCAAATGAAGTATTTTCTACCGATGAACAAGTGATTAGATTTTTTCCCCTTAGCCTAATCAGTGGATCCTTAGCAAAATGCCTAGGTCTTTGAAGGCCTCATTGAATATGCTCTTTATAAGCAAGCAATTTACTATATGAATAGAAAAAGTTTTGAATTGGTCTCTAAAAAAATTGTATAACTATGTAAATGTAAGGTCTATGGTCCTGATCCTGCTTTCAATCAAGTGTATTCTATGTTATCCTATTCTATATAGATTTTTACCATTCTTCCAGTAGAGCATTAAGCAACATGACTAATATCTGTCACATGTGGTTTGTTCTCCCATCTTCTTCCCGGGGGTGAGGCGAGGCGGGGGGGAGGACTGTGTTTGCAGTGAAGTGTTTTGTTTTGTTAGGTTTCTGTTTTGTTGTTATGTACATGTTGTTATGTGTTTAGGTTACAGAAGGCAGGTAGGAGAAGTTTGCCTTGCATTTAGAGCAGAAGGTGGGGAGGTTTGTGATGGTCTGTAGTTCTTAGAGGAGTTCCTGCACAGATGAGTTTTACCCATATTGTGGAAAGCACGATTGTGCCAGCCGAACAAAGTTGTCAGTCACAGTCCTCATGCTGGAACTTTAGGTGATCTTTTAGATATCCTGGCCAGGCCATTGAGTGCCTTGAAGATAAGCATCAAGAGCTTAAACTTGACTCAATATTCTATGGCAGGGATCATCAACCTTTGGCACGCGGCACGCCAGGGTAAGCACCCTGGCAGGCCGGGCCGGTTTGTTTACCTGCCGCGTCCGCAGGTTCAGCTGATCGCAGCTCCCACTGGACACGATTTGCCACTCCAGGCCAATGGGGGCTGCGGGAAGCGGCAGCCAGCACATCCCTCGGCCCGCGCCGCTTCCCGCAGTCCCCATTGGCCTGGAGTGGTGAACGTGATCGGCTGAACCTGCGGACACGGCTGCTAAACAAACCGGCCCAGCCCGCCAGGGTTCTTACCCTGGCGGGCCGCATGCCAAAGGTTGCCGATCCCTGTTCTATGGGAAGCCAGTGTAGCGAGTGGAGGACAGGTCTGATGGCCTCACGGCCACCTATGCTTTAGCATTTTGTACTGGCTGAAATTTCCTAAGGGCTGATAGCTTCATGCCCAAGTCCAGACAAAAGGTGATGAAAACAAGTATAAAAAAGGCTAGGTCATCATCTGCCAGGATGGGATGGAGTCTCCTGGCCAACTGGAATTGATAGTAGCAAAATACCCATTTACTTCAATAGGTTTAAGATCTGGCCCTATGACATTTCTGTCAAACAAACAAGAAATTCATTGCTGCAAATATAACCATTGATTGGCCATATTATGTTACTGATTTTGGGTGAAATTTACGTTTTTGCAGAAGATCAGCACAAGGCCTTGCACCACTCCTGACCAATGCCCTATTTTGCCTATTTTTAAGTGGTGCATAGATCTTGTCTAGGTCCTCTGCACAGGGTGAATTTCACCCTGTAAGAACATAGTCAAATGCTGGTAGTAATGTCATGGAAGCTTGTGAGCTACTTTTCCTACCTCATCATCTTCCTTTATTGCCCTTCATTATACCCTTTTACTGTGGATGGATGGATGGATGGAGAGAGAAGTGAGCTGAAGTTCAAACTCCCTCCTTTCTATAATAAACAAAGTTCAAATCTCTAAAGAGAGGACATTTTTAAATCCACAATTTTCAAATGGGTTTAAAATGTCATCTAAACAATTTCCTTACTGAATTCCTTTAAGAATTGCTGTTTATTCTGGCTAATCATAGAAAATGTAGGGCTGGAAAGGACCCTGAGAGGTCATCTAATCCATCCCACTTCATTGATGCAGACCAAGTATAGCCAGATCACCCTGACAGGTCTTTGTCTAACCTGTTTTTAAAAACCTCCAATGACGGGGATTCTACAACCTCCCTTGGTAACTTATTCCAGGGCTTAATTAACCTTATAGTTCAAAAACTTTTCCTAATATCTAAGATAAATCTCCATTCCTGCAGATTAAGCCCATTGCTTCTTGTTTTACCTGCAGTGCATATGGAGAACAATTGATCACCATCCACTTTATAACAGCCCTAAACATACTGCTAGAATTGCTACTAACTGATATTTATGGCCACTGGCGACCACTAGTTCAGAGTAATGTTGAAAGTTTTGAAATATCGTGTACACACACTAGGCTGGTGACTAAAACCTCAATCCTAAAATGAGATCTGCACAGATTAGCACAAAGATCATTGCAGAGTCAGGACCATAGACTAAATTCACCCCCTAATTGGCTGGATGGCTCTCAGTAGACTAGGAAATCTCCCTCAAGCCCTGCATTGGCATGATCACCCCCAAATATTTGGAAGCTGAGTATTTTCCAATTACAGTCTGAAAACCTTAACTCCCAAACAAGGCCAATAAGCAAGCTATGTGGGGTTTTTTTGTTTTTTGTTTTATTGGGCTCTAATGGATTGTATTACATTTATAAAACTATTTTAAAAACTAACACAAAATACACTTAAGATTTTGGAGTAATGTTCACTATTGCTTTGGATAATCTCTGCCTTTAGGATTACTTTCTTCTTTTTTTTAAATCAAATTGGGGGGGAGGGATAGCTCAGTGGCTTGAGCATTGCCCTACTAAACTTAACATTGCAAGTTTAATTCTTAAGGGGGCCACTTAGGGATCTGGGGCAAAATCAGTACTTGGTCCTGCTAGTGAAAGCAGCAGGCTGGACTCCATGACCTTTCATGGTCCCTTCCAGTTCTATGAGATAGGTATATCTCTATTTATTATAAAACATTATTTGGGGGATGAAGAACTCTCTGACTTATCTATTCTAATCATTGTCTTTCTTACTTCCATTTACTTATCTTTACATCATATGAAGGCAAGCTAACCCACATAAATGTCTTGTAGAATACAAGATCCCATGTACAAAAGGAAGACAGATGGACAGCATCTTATTAGCACACATTGCATAACACAAAGAAAGAGAGTGAGAAATAGGACTTACATTTCTCCTTATCAAAGAGGATAAGAATGCCAGAATTATCCCCCAAAATGATTATGGACCAAATGAAACAAGAGGAAAAAAAACTTACAAGTTAGGCTCATACCTCTGAGGTCGCTATTGTGATTCAAATACAATGCACCAAAGCCATAGGCCAGTTAGCTGTTATCTAAAAGGGAGAAAGAAAAGGCTGGAGGCTGCAAGCTTCATTCATTAGTGAATTCCATGCTTAAGGGGAGGATGGGGGAGAGGGAGATAAGGGTAGCATTCGTGAAATGTTATAGCTAGGGCCCTACCAAATTCACGGCCATGAAAAATGCATCACGAACTGTGAAATCTGTTCTCTCCCCTGAAATCTGGACTTTTGTGTACTTTTACCTGATACTATACAGATTTCACAGGGGAGACCAGAGTTTCTCAAACTGGGGGTCCTGACCCAAGGGGATTCTGGGGGGGTTGCACGGTTATTGTAGGGGGTTGTGGTATTCCCGCCCTTACTTCTGCACTGCCTTCAGAGCTGGGTGGCCGGAGAGTGGTGACTGCTGCCTGAGGGCCTACCTCTGCAGGCAGCAGTGCAGAAGGAAGGGTGGCAATACCACACCATGCCATCCTTCCTTCTGCACTGCTGCTGCTGGTGGCGCTGCCTTCAGAGCTGGACTCCTGGCTCGCAGTCGCCATACTCTCTGGCTGCCCAGTTCTGAAGGCAGCGTCGCCGTCAGCAGCAGAGCAGAAGTAAGCATGGCAATACCGTGCCCCCCCTACAATAACCTTGGGAGCCCCCTCACTAACCCCTTTTGGGTCAGGACCCTTCCAGTTACAACACTGTGAAATTTCAGATTTAAATATCTGAAATCATGAAATTTATTATTTTAAAAATCCTACAACTGTGAAATTGACCAAACTGGACTGTGAATTTGGTAGGGCCACAGTTATATACATAGTGAATTGCTCTTTACTAGAAGGAATCTGTTTTATTTAAAGCTGACATTGTTCTCTAGAGATGAAATCCACTCCACCCACCTGCATAAATCTTGAGTATTGAGGCTCTATGGGGGTACAGTACAGAGATTATGGGGAGGTGATACCCATTCCTTAATGCAGTGCCAAGGGGGATGCAGAGTCCCTCTCCCCATCAAAGCTCCAGGAAAATATGGCTCCCTCAGCCCTTCTCCAACCCTGACTCTCATTGAAGCCTGTATCAGCTTATGTGGGACTGGCAGCATGCAGCAGTGCTCAGTAATTCTTTCATAGCTGTTCCAGACATGGAATCCTAATGCAGCCCTTGTTCAGGACTTAAGTGCTGTGGAGATTTTGAACTCGCCCTCCACACTGTGAGTGAATTTCACCCTGATACAATAATGAAGTAAGTCTCCAGGAATCTTCAAACACAGTGGTTCCCAAACTTTTTTCTATGGAGGATCCCTTTAAAATCTGTCTAATTGTTCTGAGCCCCTTTCATTTCCAGTACTATGGGAACACCCCCGCCAGCATGGGAATGCCCCCGCCAGTGTGACCTCTCACACATGGTGGATGTGAGGTCACACTGCACGGAGGATGCGATTTTGTTCTCAAAATGGAATCCTCCATGTGACAAAAGTGCTTGAACACCATTCTGGTGTGTTCTGGCCCTGGCTCAAGGGACAGAACCCCACATAACCTCCAGTAGACCTCCAGCTGTCCAGGCACCTCACTTTGGGAACCACTGCTCTAATAGATATAGTGGATATTTTTGCTCATTCTTCCACCATCCTGCCATCCCCTCCACCCCCACCCCCCAAAAAAGTAGTTGCATTCCTCCTTTGTTTATTTAGATTGGGGTGGGCAAACTTTTTGGCCTGAGGGCCATATCTGAGTATAGAAATGCCATGAATGGTCACGAAATTGAGGGTTGGGATGCGGGAGGGGGTGAGAGTTCTGGCTGGGGGTGCAGGCTCTGGGGTGGGGCTAGAAATGAGGCATTCAGGGTGCAGGAGGGGGCTCCAGGCTGGGGCAGGCAGGGGGTTGAGATGTGGGGGGAGAGGGAGCAAGAGGTGAGGGCTCTGGCTGGGGGTGCAGGCTCTGAGGTGGGGCTGAGGATGCGGTGTTGGTGATGTGGGAGGTTGCTCCAGGTTGGGACAGAGGGGTTCGGAGGATGGGAGGGGGATCAGGGCTGGGGTAGGGGGTTGGGGCATGGGAGGAGGTCAGGGGTGCAGGCTCCAGGCAGCACTTACCTCAAGCAGCTCCCAGAAGCAGCAGCAGCTGCTACGTGGAGGCGCAGCCAGGTGGCTCTGCACGCTGCCCTGTCCCCAGGTGCTGCCCCTGGAGCTCCCATTGGCAGTGGTTCCCGGGCAATGGGAGCTGCCGGGCAGCACTTGGGGCGGAGGCAGTGTGCGGAGCCCCCTGGCTGCCCCTTCGTGTAGAAGCCAGAGGGGGGACATGCTGCTGCTTTCAGGAGCCACGCGGAGCGGGGCAAATCCCCGCTCCCCACTGGAGCGGGGCAAGTCCCAGACCCTACTCCCCAGCAAGAGCTCGAGGGCCAGATTAAAATGTCTGGAGAGCTGGATGCGGCTCCCGGGCCATAGTTTGCCCACCCCTGGTGTAGGTAGTAAGCTTATCAGGGCATGGCTCTGCCCTTTTCGCTGCATGTAAAGTGTCATACATACCTGCTGCTATAAAAATAAAAAATCAGATGGAATTCTTTCAGACATACCTGGAGTAGTGAATTTTAATTGTTGTTCTGCTTTTTCATTTGCATCTCTCAAATGTTTCACTGAAAAGAACTACCAATACTAACACTTCAAAATAAGAAATTGATATCCCTTGAGATCTCAGTGCTATAAGATTTTCTCTCCAGATTTTCTCCACTTCCAGAAGAATTACAAGGTTGATGTTTGGATTGAAGAACTAACGAGTTGATGTTTGGGTAGTAGGGAAGCTACTTTCTTTTCTTTTTTTTTCCCTTTAAGTGTCTACAATAATATTTCCTTTTTGGGAGCAAAATGATAATTTTATTTCCTTAACAACAAAAGTGTTTAACTTCTTGACAAGTGAAAGTCATTTCCAAACTGGAACAGGGGAGGGCACTAAAGAGTTACACATTGATCCATAATCTCAGCAAAGCATTTCCCAAAATGTAAGTTTGGTAGTAAAATTATTATTTCGGATTCATTGCTTATACACTGACAAAACACCGATTCTGATTTACATTTTCGTATGAAATTAAACTGTTAAAGAGCTCTCGATGAAGCCTATATTAGATGTTTGAACCAACAACATAACCTCTGCTTTGGATTTAATTGTATACCTGCCAAGTATAGAAAAATATAATTCTGTCAAAAACTAACCAAAGAGATAGAAGGCCTCTGAGAAACAAAAACAGAAAGAGAGAGAGAGAGAGAGAGAGAGAGAGCCAGCCAGATGGTAATCTTTTTATATTATACTGTACTTTCAGGGATTGCTAATTCAGTGGAAGTCATTTATTAACGTATAAATATTTTCATCAAATCTTGCTCTCATCTGCCTTTAAGACTGCTGCAGGTTGAACTGAAGCTATGAAAGAACTGAAACATTTGGATAATAACTTACAAACCTCATAGTACTTCTAAAAATCTACTGCAACTTTACTATACCTGCTTAATTCCCAGAGAAACCAGAACTTGGCTCCTTTTAGGAGACAATTCATCTTTGTTGACAAAACTGAACACTGTGCACTCATTACCATAATTAATGACCATTAAGTCCACAGTGCAGTTAAAATGCTGAGACAATTTCTGCCTGGCAGAGGTGCACTACACATTCTAGGGGACACTCAGGTCCTTCTTTGTAGAAGCACATATGGATGTGAGCTCTCTCTTAACTGTAGCTGGACTTTTTTAAATGGCCAGATAAACTTGTAACCAATAGTAACATTGTAATTATGCATGCTAAAGTAAAGCGAAACAGATCTCATGCATTAGACAGAAAATGGATCTCTCCACTCTGACCTGCAAATTGTATAAGTAGGTAGGTGCTTTACTGGAGAAAGAGGAAGCTAAAGTATAAGGTATTGGCCACTGTTGGAATTATGGTACCAGACTTAGTGGACTGATGTTCTGACAGATATATTCCTGTGCTGACTCTCTTGCAAAATCCTCCACATCATTCAACATCTACTGGTGAGGAATATCTTGTTTGATTAAGTGGACGATTCGGGTTATTTTCAGCTGAACAGTAAGGAGAGAAAAATGCTTTCAGGTAAATTACACACGCAGTGGAACTCCATAGGTTTGACAAGTACTTGTATTCACTAAACATTTATAAGGTTTCGTTCTGAAATGCCTTTAAATTCTGTATTCAGTGTTGTTGTAACCATGTTGGTCCCAGGATATTAGAGATACAAGGTGAGTGAGATAATACCTTTTACTGGGTCAACTCCTGTTGGTGAGGGAAACAAGGTTTTGAGCTTACAGGGCTCTTCTTCAGGTCTGGGAAATGTCAGGGCTTGTCTACACTTAAAACACTGCAGTGGCACAACTGCAATGGTGCAGCTACGCCGCTGTAGTGTTTAATTGAAGATGCTACCTACACCAACAGGAGGGGTTCTCCCGTCGGCATAGATACTCCATCTCCTCTCCGAGATTTGGTAGCTAGGTCAAAGGGAAAATTCTGCCATTGACCTAGCACTGTCTACACCGGGGGTTAGGTCAGTTTAATGTGTTACTTAGGGATATGGATTTTTCATACCCCTGAGCGACATTGTTATATTGATCTAATTTCCACATGTAGACCAGGACTTAGATGGAAAACCTGGAGACATATCTCCACTGCTACAGTGATCAATACCCACCACAACACCCGTTTAAGGCTCCATGGGTCCTACACATGCTTATCACAACATGTGTTGTACCTCATTCAATATACTAAATGCCACAACAACAACTATATGGGTCAAACCAGACAATCACTACACTCTTGAATGAACTCACACAGGAAAATGATAAACAACAAAAACACCATAACACCTGAGGGCGAACACTTTTAACAAAACAATCACTCCACATCTGACCTCTTAGTCCTCATCCTCAAAGGAACTTGCACAACACCTTCAAAACATGAGTTAGGAGCTTAAATTCATAACTTTGCTAGACACTAAGAATCATGGACTGAGAGTAGACACTGGAGTTATGGCTTATTACAACAATCTGTAACCCACTAGCCCCCCCCCCCCCCATGTTGCCTCCTCCCCTTCCTTTTCCCTTTTTGACTGGAGGGATGTTAATGAGCCACTTCACCTTGAATGGTCTCTTGAAATATGTGTTAACTACTTATGCTAAACAATCTGTTCCACCTTGTATTTAATTGTGACACTCTGAGTATGTTTCCAGACCTGAAGAAGGGCTCTGTGTAAGCTCAAAAGCTTGTCTCTCTCACCAACAGTAGTTGGTCCAATGCAAGATATTACCTCACCCACCTCATCTCTTTAAATTCTGTGGAAGTGCAGGCATGGCTTAACTATGTCTTTAAAAGGCAGTAGCACTAAATGACCGCAGTGGAAACTTACATTGTTTGGCAATGCTGAACAAATGTACGATTGTGTTGATGAACAAGGGAGCCAGAAAGGCTTTTTTTCCAACGTTTCCCTACCATTGCTACCACTGGTGAAACTCCACTGATAATGGGAGCTCTAGTGCAGATGGGGCTCCAGGCAGCCATCCACATTTTAAATCGCATGTTGTCTAATATTTCTGAGGGGAAGTCTGCATAACATGGTGCTTAAAATTCCAATGACTACCAATGCGTTGTGTTCTCTAGCACCCCTACCATGGCTACTAGCAGAGTGAAACTGAACGGGTGGGATATTTTAGAGAAATAATCCTAGCGGACAGGTGTCAGGCAGACTAAGAAGGAGTATAGCATGCTGCCAGAGTAGGTAAGCTGGGAAAAGAGAGTGGGTATGGAAGAGAGAGGCTTCTAGGAAAGGAATCACACACTCTGAGAAAGCTTTAACTGGTACAAAACACAGCCGCCCTGCTGTTGAGCAACACAGGTCACCTTGAGCTCCTCACCCCAATGCTCTGCTCTCTGCACTGGCTTCATATTGTAGTACATACATATTCCAGTTTGAGGTCTTTGTCCTGAAATTCAAAGCTTTTCATAGGACTGGTCGTAGCTAAATGAGAAATTGCTTCTTTCATGCCGGTGGCTTCCCATGACAACTATATTGCACTAGAACAATGAAACCGTCAGCCAGTAGGGAGAGGCTCAACATGAGTATGGGAGACAGAACTTTCAAAGGAGCTGGATCTAGACTATGGAACTTACTCTCACAAGAGATAAGAATGGTTACAGAGCTCACCACTTTCAGAACTAAATGCAAAACTCTCCCCTTTGATTTAGCTTCCCTTCAATACATTTTCCACAGTTGAAAGAAACAACAACAAAAGTGCTATAATCACAACAAGAGAGTTACTGTTATTGTGAATTTCAAGTCTATGCAGGAGAAACTGGGTGTAGCTTTCTTTCAAAGCAACATCAGAAGCCTGCAATGATAAAAGTGAAGCAGACACTTATTCAGCTTATTCCTTTGTGGGAAATTGTTATTAGTAGTATATTAATGGAGAGCTAGTGCACTAGTTTAAAAATATAATCCTGTTTTTATAATCACTGTACACTTGTGTACTCAGTACATATAAGCCTTTTCACGAATGAATTGCTAATGTTGCTGCTATGAAAAACAAGCAATCAAAGCAAAGTTTTGGCTGCTTGACATCATAGACAATCTCAACAGGTTCTGCTGATAAATAGTATTTGGGAACTGTGACATAGGTTATTTCCTCACCAATATTCCCTACCCATTTTTGTTTCTTCCTCTTTAGTCTACACTCTGCTTTTGTGAGGCTTGAACTACACATTCTTTTTGTTCTCTTCATTACCATGCAGACAATATTCATCTGTTCTCAAGGAAGGTCTGGGGATCTATGCACTTTTCCCAGGCTTTCTTCTTTTCCATTAAAAGAAGAAAAACAACAAGGAGACTGTTTGGTGCTGTCTGGCTTAGCCATCGTCTGATAGTGATGTAAGGTGCAAAACCCACAGTGACTGGCTGCAGCCAAACTGGCCATGTTCTGTCCACACACGGAACAGCAATCAGCTTACAACTAAATCACATCTGAGCCCAAGCTGTCCTCACAAAGACAGCTAAAGGGAAAGCATTCACAGGCTAACAAAGCATCAGTGAAGCATGAAACCAAAGGCAATCTTGTGCTCAGCGAAGAGATTGTTTCCAGCTTTTATACTAATTTGGAGATTGTACGGATTGTGTAGTAAAAGTAGTCTAGGAGTCTTCAGTTTAACATTTGAAGGAGTAGAATTTTTTTAAAAATGGGGGAGATCAGGGAAGAGAGCACATAAGAATATAAGAATCGCCATACTGGGTCAGACCAAAGGTCCATCTAGCCCAGTATCCTGTCTTCTGACAGTGGTCAATGCCAGGTGCCCCAGAGGGAATGAACAGAACAGGTAATCATCAAGTGATCCATCCCCCGTCATCCATTTCCACCTTCTGGCAAACAGAGGCTAGTGACACCATCCCTACCCATCCTGGCTAATATCTATCCTCCCTGAACTTATCAAAATCCAGCAGTTCTTCCAATTGAGGAACAGAATGGAGACTTTTGTTGAAAAGCAGCTTTCCCTGACCAGGAATCAAACCCTAGGCCACAGCAGAGAGAGAGTGGAAGACTAACCACTAGACCACCAAAGGGTAAGAAGAAAATTGTGATATATTAAAACACACAAGACTAGATCTCTGCTGGTGTAAAAGAGTGTAGTTCCATGGACTTCAGTAGTAGTGTGGGGATTTACATCAGCTGAGGCTCTGACCCAGACTGTCTGGTTGCTGAAGACTGTTGAATTCTCAAAATGTCGAACAGTATGTTGATTGACAATTCTGTACACCTAGTAATTTAAATATATGCATACATATGATTTCCAGATTTTTCAAATCTCACTTTTTTCTTTCTAAGACTCTGAAAGACGTTTTCCATTAGAGGTACAATACTAAACACAGAAATGAAAAGACACCTAACCATGATCTCCTTATAGTGTCCTTACAGTCTGTGGGTTAAAAAGTGGTTTATAACTCTTTCTTCATGACATTTTTTAAAAACATGTAATTTTTTCTAAACATGTTGTGAAGGGGGACACTCACCAGCAGTGCTGCCTAATGGTCAGGCCAGGGTGTGACACCTTGTTTTCCATCTGAACACTCCCCTTTCTCACTGGAGCTCTGCCAGATGGGGGAGGGGGTCTGTCCTTTTAGCAACTCAGCTGTCCAGTCAGGTCACACATTCAAGTTCACCCCTTTTGGGGTATACATAAGGAGCCCAATACTGTGGAAGTCTTCAGAAGTCAGCAAGGGCTTCCCCTTGGTCTCTTGCACCTGCAGGATCTTCCCCAAGTAGGTACTCCACCAACAGATAGACTGCTGTCGTTATCCCATCTTTAGGGGCTGGTAGGGGAGCTTGGGCCCACCCTCTCCACCAGGCTCCGATCCAGGTCCCAATGGTAGGCAGCTAAGACCTGCACCTTGTGGTGCTATGCAGCTGCCTCCCCAGATTGCCTCCTACCTGTGCCCCCTCTTCCCACAGGGTAAAGAACTGAACACAAAATTAAAGTTTCTGACCTTTGAAAGTCACCAATCCCTCCTTTGCAGGTTTGGTCAGGTATCTCCAAGCTTCAGGGAGCAATAGCTCCTGTTGTGCTCCTTCCCAGGAGTTCAAAGTGCAAGTCAGCTCACCTCGCCTGCCTGCCTACCACTGAACTACTCTGCTTCCCTTTTTAAGCTCTCCCTCCAGCTTGTGTAGGCTTGCAGGTGTGGTGGGGCAGGGCCACCTGGGCCCAGAGCAGCTCCTTAACCCCATCTTCTCCAGTGTGGGGTTTTAATACCTCATCACACACCTGTAAAATGATATATATGATGTTAAAGTGCAAAAATCCTTTCTTCGGATGCCATTTTTCCATAGACCTGGTGATTTCTCATAATGGGCTTTTCAGTTGTAGCTTTTGAAAATTATTTACATTCTCATTACCATTAGTCATAAATGGGTTACTATGGAAAGAAATTCTACAGTTTTCGCACTCTCCTTGTATGATCTTGCTAGACATTCCAGAGAGAAAAGGCTTATTAAACATATGCGGCTGTCTCACACCAGAAGATAGTCAATACAATTTGCTGACCATTCTGTTGAGATTTGTTATGTTTGTTAAATAACTTCACCTTTTCATCCCATTCCCTCTCCCCCTCTAGCATCTCAAAAGCTGACTCCATTGGTGGCCCATTTGAATCTAGGCATTCACTGCTCACAATAGCTAGAGTTGCAGTCCCTTGACAGTTCTGTTGTAAATGGAAAATCAAATGAATCTCTGCAACTCATTTCTGGAGAGGCAAGACATTGATACTATACAACCAAATCTCCACTTTCAGAAGAGGTTGTCAGACTTTAATCCAAAGGGGGCCTGAACAAATGCACTGTATGTCCCTCAAGACATCTTGCTCCCTTTTGCTGGAAGATCAGGTTCTAAAGCATCAGAATCTTCTGAATACAACTTAATATCATATTAAATAATTATCATTAAACTTAATATCATATTAAATAATTATCATTAAATACAACTTAATATCATATTAAATAATTATCATTAAATAATAGATCTTTGGCAAAGTGCAGTTTAATCAGTTCAGGGTATCTCTCAAAGTCCCAGAACATCTCCAGACTGAAGCTTAAACTCAATAACATTGAACAGGTGGAAATTAATTCATTTATTTCTAATTAAAATAGAAATAAATAAATAACCATCCATTTGGTCTGAATGCCTTCATGCTAATTAAAACACAGTCCAAATATAAGTAGCCAATAAAATACAACAGAGCAAACTATCTCTGTACCTCAGACAAACACAATTGTGACCCCCCCACACACACACACCACAAAGACTAATAAAAAACATTCCAAACGTCCCCCGATAGGCATCAGACCCCTGAAAGGCATTCAGAATTGATTTGTGTTCACAGTTCCTACCTTCCATCTCTCAAGAGCACCCTGTCAGTGCCTGCTGCATACATTGTAGTGGCCCTGCATGCTTTGGCTTCTTAAAAATAAAGCACATTGTCATTCTACATTTCAGGGGGAAGCTATCCCATCCCTGACACTTCCTTGGTGGCCTTCTACGCCATCAGGTATCTCACTTCCAGGAACAGGTATTTACAGCCTGGTTCATTGAAAAAATGAACAAGTAGAACTACAGCCTTTTCAGACACTCACGCCTGAACCATTATTTAAATTCTGATTTTACTTTTCCCAAGGAAAAAATATTAATAATTATTATTATTTGTATTATTGTAGCACATAGGAACCCTAGCCATGAACCAGGACCACATTGTGCTTGGCACTGTACAAACAGAACAAAAAGACAGTACCTGCCCCACATAGCTTACAATCTAAGGGCATATCTACATTTTCAACTTGCTGCATGTTTTTGTGTATCTGTGTTAAGTGTTCTGCAACATCTTCTGTGCAAGTAGTCTGTATACACAGCAAGGTTAGGCAGTGTTTTCTATTACTATGGAATGGAGCAATGGAGAGTGTATACATACCCACAGGAATGGAAATGTCTAGCTCCTGAGAGGAAATCTCCATACTTTAGAAAGGGGAAAATGAAGAAGGGGCTTTAATTCTGATGTGAGATATTTGGTTTTTCGTTCATTTTGTCTGTGTGGATCCAGCTTGCATGCTGGGGTGATTTGTGAGTGAAACAGTTCTTTCTTGAGTATTTTATAGTCAATCATTCCAGTATGAGACTGATTTGGAAGGGGAGCAAAGGGGAGGTCATGCGCAAGAAAGGTTGTATTTCAAGACTTGCAACCAACTGGAACTGGGCTGTGGGAAAGCAGCGTCACATTCACAGAGATCCTGAACTTGGCCTTATGGAGTAGATAAGTGCTCCCTGTGCCTGCGGCGTCTTCTCACTGAGAACCACCACCTAGAAAATAAATCCTGTAATGAAAGCCGATTACCTCATAACATATCCCTAGAAGGGACTGATCCATCTAATTTCTCTTGCTTACAAAGTGCCATGAGGTTACCATAGTTCAGGCAGCCTCATTAGAAGCAATGCTAAACGTGTAGAGAATGAATGGAGATTAAACAAAAGCACTATGGATGGCTGTTACACATAATCCATTTGTTACTATGCTTCTAGCGAACAAAAGGCTGTATTGTTCAAGGGACTGATTTCTGCCAGGGGTGGAAAAAAACCTTAAATGATATTCCACTATGTTTAAAAGGAATAGAATGCCTTCTTCACAAAGCTAATAACTCATCATTTTAAAGGAATTGAGAATTAAGAGAGTAAAAATAAAAAATTAGATAAATGAATTAGTATCAGATTTACAGTAAAGTGGAATTTGACAGACCTGGCCCTCAGCACCTGGGGGCCCTGCATTTTCCAGGGTTATAAAGTGAGTGTGGTTCTCATGACATTTTACATGGTGCCCCATATAACTCTGGACCAGCTGTGGAGTTCATAGACAGTTTGCTTCAAGTTCACGATATTCTTCCCCCCATTTACTTCAGTTGGCTAATTTAGTCTATAATTCTTCAAGGTAATGGGTGATGAAGCCTCGCTAAGTATATATGTGAAAAACGATTTAAAATAAAAATTATAAAAGCATTTTTAAGAGGTTTTGTCTGAAGGTCAAATACCACAGTGGTGGGCACAAAACAAGTATCAGAATGAGAACAGAATAGAATAGGATCAAAATTAACTGTACAACCAAAGGGTTGGTTTAGTACTACAATGAAAAGGATGAAAATAAAAGCTACTTATAGTAATTTTATATGGCACACATGGGATTCTGCTTAGTCTTCCCCCTCCCTCCTGCACACACTTTCATAAAAAATATCTGAGCCCCTCCCACCCAATGTAATATGCAGCCTGTGCAATATTTCATCTTTAGAAATAGCTTAAGATACATAGCGTCATATTCTCAGCTTGACTTCACCGGAGCTACGCCAGTTTACACCAGCTGATGATATGACCTGCAGTCAGTTTCCATGGGTAAATTATTATTTAATTGTTTCTTGCTGATGATGTTAATTGTTTCGTGGAAATGTGTGCTTTAAGACTACATTGTAAACAGGTGTGAGTTTTTATATTGTTTATCTCTGAACAAAATATAATTACACAAGCAGCTGAGTTACTAAAAAGATCCTAAGCATAAGGTACACATTCTTATATAAATAGAAGTGTGCTTTGTGCACCTGACCAGGAAATAGCTGGGGATCATTCTCCAAGCGGAACACAGACAAGAATGGACAGAGCCAAGCACTGTGGCTTATTATGCGGAGTGTTGCTTTTTTTCCCCAAGCAGTTTGAAAGTAGTTTATCAGCTGAACATACAAAACAGCAGGGATTTCACAGGCACATTCACAACAGGATGCTTCATTTGTAGCAACGCAAGAACAGTCTTCTGACTGAAACAGAAATGAAAGTTGTGGCACTCCCGAGATACTGGTACAACTCACTCTGAGCTTGGAGTAAAAGGACAAGACCTTCCCATGCCCAGGCTACCTTCAGGAGGGAAAGAAAAAAGTAATTAAGAGACTTTGAATGCATGAGGGGCCTCAGAAGGGGAATTAAGCATTTGCAGGCAAAAAGATGCATTGTGCAGCTCAAAATATTTATTTTATTTTGGACTCACAAGGAAAAGTAGCTGCAATGCATGACCTTATGTAATCGCATGAAGACAGAATTAAGGCAGAGATGCAGTTTTGTGTGGGAAAACATCTCTCTTGAAGCATTCAGAACCAGTGACATGTTTTCACATGACTTTGCAGTCCAAACTTGGTACTCCACAATGTTGACAGAGTTGAGAGCAAACTGTCCTCCATGTAGAAGCAAGGCTTACTTACATTAGCACATTTCCATTTGATCCCACTGTAGATGAATTTGTATATAATAATATGAACATGACAAATATGACTATTGTACATAAACATTGCCGTCTAAGGTCCAGACCTTGCAATTGGCTCTGCTTGAGTGAACACATGCCTGCAGAGAGACCCAGGGACCTCAGTGTGGCTTGGTGCAGGTAGAGAGGTCCGCCTTCGTGAACTCTGTCATGTACTTCTTGTACACAGTAGTTTGCAGGGCTTTTACTAGCAGGTCAGGCTTCTGTATCAGATGGAGACTGACTACAGAGCTTACTTCTCAGAGAGATACATACCAGATGTGTTCACCACAAGATCCTTTACTACTCCTGAGGAAATGCTGCTCCAAAAAATTAAAACTTCTGTGCACAATATTTTAAAATTCTGCATATTTTATTTCTCAATAAATAAATGTGGAGACTCCAGCATAGCAGCGGGGAGTACAGGCCACTGGCTGCACAGAGGTGGGAGATCACCCTGCAGCCTTCCAGAACATGGACTCGGTGGTGACATAGCACAATGGCCAAACCTGCCCCAGAAACACCCCCAGAACGCTGCCCCTCCATGCCAGCTGCACCAAGATAGCAAGCAAGAGGGACAGAGTCTCGTACGCACACCCATCCCTGGCCCCTGATCTAGGTGTGGGGCAGGCAGGCTCAAGCTGGCAGGATCCAAGTGTGGTGGAGCTTAGTGTGGGGGGATCCAGGTGTGGGGTGAGAGGGTTCTGTGTGGTGAAATCTGGCTGAGGGCAGCTTGATGGGGTGTCTGGGTGCAGGAGGAATGGTTCTCTGCAGAGTGGTCCAGGAGAAGGTGGTTGGGACTCAACAGGGGGGGAACTGGCTGGGGGGGCAGGGATGGGGCTTGGTGAGGGCATCTGGGTGCTGGGGAGTGAGGCTTGCTGGTGTGGGGGTCTGGGTACAGCTGGTTGAGGCTCAGTGGGGTGGGGGTGCAGGTGTGGAAGGCTCATTGGGCTGGGCCAGGTGCAAGAGGGGTGAGGCTTGTCGGGGTGGGGGTTCAAGTGCAGGGGACTCAGCAGTGGGTGGTCTGCGTGCAGGGGTGCAGCTCCGGATGCAGGGGGTGAGGCTCAGCAGAGTAGAGGTTTGGATGTGAGGGGCTCAGTGGGAGGGTTCTGGATGCAGGGGTGAGGCTCGGTGGAGAGGTCTGGGTATGGGGGGTCTGGATGCATGGAGGTTGAGCAGATGGGGGAGCAGCTCCCTGTACAGTTATCCCTCCCCTCACAGCTGAGGCGTGATGGGGGCAGGAAGCAGAGAGGGGGGAGGTTTCTGGTGGCCACTTCTTGCAGGGGAAGAGGAAATTCCATCTTTCCCTGCCCCTAGCCCCGCCGGGAATAGCAGCTGATCCTGGCACAGGGTAGGAGCCACCGGCGGGGGTGTCTCCCCTCCTCCCCCCTCCCCCCACAGTGATTTACCTCTCTGCTAGCTGCTCTGGGAGCCCAAAACCACAAGCCCACTCTGCTGGGGAAGGATATGTGACTGCTCTTGTGGCCTCCCTTTGCTTCCCCATCAGAAGTCATTTTTCTGCGGGGAAGCAAAGAAATCTGCAGGGGACATGAATTCTGCACACACATGCAGTGGTTCAGAATTCCCCAGGAGTATTTAATGCTCTGCCAGGTATGACTAAGATTAGCCTAAATAAGGTATTTTACACACAGTGCCACCTAGTGGCTGAACGGTATACCTGTTTAGTATTCCATTGTAGGATCTGGCCTAAACATCTAGTTCAGGGGTTGGCAACCTTTCAGAAGTGGTGTGCCAAATCTTCATTTATTCACTCTGATTTAAGGTTTCGCGTGCCAATAATACATTTAAACGTTTTTAGAAGGTCTCTTTCTATAAGTCTATAATATATAACTAAACTATTGTTGTATGTAAAGTAAATAAGGTTTTTAAAATGTTTAAGAAGCTTCATTTAAAATTAAATTAAAATGCAGAGCCCCCCAGGCCGGTGGCCAGGACCCAGGCAGTGTGGGTGCCACTGAAAATCAGCTTGAGTGCCGCCTTTGGCACACATGCCATAGGTTGCCTACCCCTGATCTAGTTCATGTCTGGTATGTGTTGCTTATACAACTCCAGTACATACAGAAAACCAGGGCACTTAGAGTTCCAAACTCAAAAGAACACCATTTCTTCATAATGTGTGAATTCCTTATATTTTACAGTTTTAAAGGTGAATTTAAACTTCTTGTCTGTGCCTTCCAGGTAGCTGGGTACCCTCAATAAGATAGATCCTGAGTGGATGAAGTCCTATTGTAGTCAATGGAACCCCACACAGGAATAAGTGTTGCCTAAAGTCAGTGGGACTACTCAAATGCTTTGCTGGATGAGAGCCTAAATCTTTAATGTATCCTGCACACTGTATTCCATTGAATATTTTTTATTAGAATTGCTCCAATGCAAAAGACAAAAAGTAATATCTTAAATGTTGCAGCATTGGGTAAAAAGGGAAAGTCTTATTTGAAGTTAATAAGAAATATTAGGCCCAAGAGTGAAAACTCAAGTGTACTAGGCTCAGCTGAATTTAAAAGACGACAAGTGGTACCACTAAATAGCTGCCTAAATCAGAAGATGTAAGGTGCTGCTGGAATGAGCAAAGAACCCTGTTTAGCAACCAAATAGTCTCCAGCACCTATGCACACAGCCTGGTGGAACTCTGTCCAGATATATGCCTTAAAGAGCACATTAAACATGGCCTCCCAGTCAGGGTAACCCTTAGTCTGTAGCTTCTAGTGCCAGGATTTAAGAGAAAAACTCCTGTGTTCTAACAGTAGGAATCCACAAATTCCAAAAGTTTTATACCAAAATGTATTCTCTGAGTAACACTGCAAACTTTCCATAGTGACTGTACTGGGGAGAGTATTTGACACACACAAATATTAAGCAACAATTTTCAGCTGAAAGCTGAAAGATCCCAGAATCACAGGGAGGAAATATAAGTGATTAATGGATTCTCTGCTGAACAAAAACTACTTAGGCCTGTCACTAGATAGTTGCTATGGTTTCTTGATGCCTCCTGGCAGCAATTTGCTAGCTTAGCAGGGAAAAAAAAGATACAAAAGAATGCTATAGAAAAATGCTCCATGAAACACTAACAATTGTTCCATGCACAATTCTGTGCCTGTCCTGAATATCAAGCCTTGAATGTATACTTTCAATTAATTTCTTAAAACAAAGAGAGGTCTTTGTTAAGAACAGACAAACACCTTGAAATATATCTTGTTAGTAATAGGTAAAGCATATTGGAGAGTTTCAACTGGATTAATGTTTTCTTTTTTTTTCTTTTCTTTTTTTTTTTTTAAAACCCTCTTTTTGTGAGAATAGGTTAAACACTCTTTGCAATTTTTGAATTTTCCAAATGATGCTAGTGTAAAATGGACTCTCCATCAATAGATGGAAGTTTTCATGGGTATGAAACATACGATAAGGGGGAAGTTAATTCAGAATTGTTTAATAAAAATAGGTAAGAATGGGCCAAAGGTGGAAGAGTGAATTTTGCACCCTCACTCTGGCCTTTTTACACTGTGTAAAGGGGCCAGAGTGAAATAAAGGGGCTCTAGAAGTCCCAGATCCAGGTATTAGAGAATTTTCTCAGCACAGGAGCTGAGGTGGACAGCTATACGCTGTCCTCCAAGGATCCCTCCACTGACTTCCAGGATAATTTCGTATAGCATCATTAACTTCAAAACAGCTATGTCAATTTACACCAGCTGAGGATGTGGCCCATAAGAACTGTCACCACACTGGCTGATTACATAGGACAATAAACTGCTCAGTGATAACAATGAATTAATTAGCATATATTTATGTAGGTCATGCTGGATGCCAAATTATACAGTACTTGGATTCTCTCCAGGTAGTTTTGCCTCTGTTGTGCAAGAGATTGTTCTGAAATCTAATGAAATAATTTACAGGAGTTATGATGCGGATGTCAATTTTGTTGTCCACTATTGTACCACCCAAGACTGAAAATGTGATAGAGGAAAAAACCCAAGTGATTAGTTGTAATACTGTAGACAGCTACATTAATATTGCAACTAGACAGAAATATAGCTATTAAAAATAATTTTCAAGGCAAATTCTAAAAACTCCTAGAAGTATTTCTGCAGCTCCATTCTGTGAACAAAACTGCTCGCTCTCTCACTCTCTGTCAGTGGAGACTACCATCTGGTTGATAACATGGCATCAGCTTCATGTGATGATGCAGGGTGGGACTTAAAGAACCAGCTTGCCTATCAATAAAAAAAAGGATTGGAAATCAAAGTTTCAAGTTTTGGTAACAGAAATTAAGCATTTTTTAAAAATCAGATAATTCAACTTTTTCCATTGATTTCTAATAGGAAAGCGATTTTGGGCCATAGACAGCAATTTTTTTATGCACAGTAGTCAGATTTGCCATGTGCATATCATTATATACAAAATCCACTACTGTGGGATCAAGGGAGGCTTCACTCCAATGGCAGGAGGCAGGTAGCATTTGCATTGCCATCACCATGCCCTTTGAGGGATTATGCCAGGGAGAGCTGCTTTAAATTGCAACTGAGAATCTACAAGAAGTTAAAGCCCACTGGTGAATCCTGCACAAAGATTCAGTTCACCATCAGAACTTTTCCTAGTCAGGCTGGTCATGCTTCTCTGGTGAGCACTGCCAACCGCTGAGGCACTGTTCCCCTGCTCCAGCCCTTCCATCCCCTGCAACTGAATACTTACAACCAACCCCTCTCCCTCCCCCTCCCTGGCTAGATTTTCTGCTGTTTGGAGCCTTCTACTGGGGTCTGCATCAGTGGATAGGGTCCCTAGTCTGTACCCATAAATTACCAAGATGATGACAAGGAATTTGATTGTTAGTTATTCCTCTGATATTTAAGGTACTTAATTTGTTGGTGATTTACTCCGGTATATAATTAGCATAACATTTATTTTACACTGGACTGTTTTGCAGACCCACAGGTTGTGAAATGGCATGGCATTTACATTCTGTATGTTCCGCCAACATAGAAAATCTGCGAGAAGCCACATATCTGACTCAATTTGAAATCTCAGAGTCAGGCTGTCAACATGGCTCCTCACTGATATGCATCTCTAATGTTTTAAATCAATGTTGTTATGGCTCTGGAGTGAGCTGTCCCCCCTCTCTCTCTCCCAGTCTCTCCATATGCAACATCTTTCAAGTGACAGGCCTACAGGAATTCTCAGCATTCTCCCAAGCAACTGCTTCACTCCTAGCTGGGGCATTTCCCACCCTCAGACATGTGTCATACATTTGGCAGTACTCATTAACTGCCTCAGTTTCCCCACTCTTGGATAGAAGGTGATACACAGCACGCCTCTGCTGTGCCCCAGTTTCAGCCACAGTAACGCTCAGCTCTGCCTGAATTTCCTTGATAAGAGCAGGCAGTGAACTGACCTCCATGGGTACTGAATCTGGCCTCAGGAAGATGATATTTCAGCCAATGTGACTCACACCTAACACCTACCATGTGGGAATGGGAGACTTCCCTCCTCCCTACTCCAATTCATGTGCTTATTCACAGATGCTGGGGAAGTCACTTCCTTCCCATCACTCCATTTACATTTTGGCTTGCACCTTCATTTGCATTCATGCAACTTGCCGGCAGAGACTGACCCAGACCTTTCAAGGAAGGATTGGATGTTGTTGTAGGGTTATAATCTTGTTTCCAAGCAAGACATCAATAGGGATATCTTCTTAAGCTCCCACCACCAGCATTTCCAAACCTTCTTGGGTCAGCACAAGAATCTGTGCCATAGGCCGTGTTGATGCTGGTGAAACCACTGGTTTCACGTTTGGAAATGTTACCCCTCTTTTACAGTCTCTCAGCATTTGATGCAGCCTCACCACATGAAGTTTGACCAGTGTATGAGCAGAATCTTTGTCCTTCCACTCCTTGAACAACTCCCCATTAACTTCCATCTTCCACTCCTACTGGGTATCTGGTTCTGGTTCTGTAGTCACAAAAGTGCAGCATGAGATATGGCCAAATGACTGTGTGAACTCAGTGGCATAAACATTGTACAGCCCCTCTGGGGCTGTACTGTCCTGATTAGTGCGTTGCATTGATGTGATGGCATCCCAGCCCCATTCTGGCCAGGCAACTAGTAGGTTCCCCAGCTGTGGTTCATAGCCAGTCCCTGGGTGCTTGAGCCCTGTACAGTCAGCCCCGGTATGTCCCATCCCCAGGTAGTGATAATGTTTCAGATCCTTGAGATCTCTCTTAGATATTGCAAGAGGATTCCTGCCCCCAGTCCTCAGGGTCCCTATTTTGGGGTTGCCCCCAGATGTTTGCCCTCTGGTGACCCAAGCTTTGGCCAGTCAGCCTTGGGCTTTTTCACAGAACCAGCTTTACTATCCACAAACTCATCAGCTAAGCTGCCTATAGTACGCAGGTCCTTTGGGCTTCTGATCCCTCAATCACATTCTGAAATCATGGGGACACAAATCATAAAATTATCCTTATCAAAACATTTCTTGCAACTCATACAGGGTTGTGGCTCCCCAACATTTGCCTGATTTTCAAAGGTAATTTCCTAGCTGAGTTGTCAGCTTCAAATAAGTTACATGCTTGTGCTTTTGAGCCTCTTCAAAACCTTTTCCTGTAAGCCTCAGGAGTCCACTCAGATTTAAGGAGTAAGACTTTCTGAAATCATCTGTTGCTCAGAGAATCAGTCCCATCTATTTGGCTGTAAGCTTCTATGCCTTTCACACAGGCATCCCTCCCCTGGGACTAGACTGGAGCTGGAACCGCATTCTGCCACTGGTCAGTGTCATGCGGACACAACACCAGCTCGGACTTTTTAAGCTCTGCAACTTCCTCTCTTGGAACATTTCTAGTAGCTCATCTTTCCTGAACTGTGCATAATTCATTTTCTGATGGTCTCGTCTCACTCTCTTTCCTGAAAAGAACATAAACCACTTTTTTCTCTTGCTTCTTCTTTTGCAATACAGGTCTGTCGCATCTTACCCGCATTTAACATGCGCGATTTCGGCTTTGCGCGGTCGGCAAAAACACACACACACACAAAAAAAAGAAAAAATGCAATTTATGTACTGTCTGTAGTGCGGGCGATTCCGCCCGCCATTAAAGTCAATGGGATTTTGGCTATACGCGGTTTTCGCTTTACGCGCTGACCGCGGAACGTAACCCCCGCATAAGATGCGACAGACCTGTATTTGTTCTTACTCCTGTTGTGACTTATTGCAAAATTACCACTGCCACCAACTGTTAAAATTCTGGGGTAAACTGTATCTTTGCCCTTTCTCTCAGTCTCTCTGTGGACACTTTTTTCAAGTGACAGGTCTAAGCATGCACTTATTTCAGAGTGGAATCCGGAATTTGACCCCACTTTAGATTAGCTCACCAGACTAGAGCATTCGCTGTTCACCAACCATAAGAGATCACCAGGTCCAACTGGCTTTGGCTCCTGCTACAGACTTCTCTCTGGGAGCTGTGACCAGTTTGAAAATGCAGTGAGCAAGAGCAACATGTTCAAAACCAAGTATTATTTACTTCTTCATAGGAATGTAACAAGCCGAGTGAAAAGGTTTAAAACAAGAAAAGTCTAAATATATATTGTCTGGCCTAATCTTAGCATTTGCCTCTTATGCAGCACCAAGTACAGGGTTAGTGCTTAAAAAACCCCGATTACAGTAGAACCTCTGAGTTACGAACACCTTGGGAATGGAGGTTGTTTGTAACTCTGAACAAAACATTATGGTTGGTCTTTCAAAAGTTTACAACTGAACATTGACTTAATACAGCTTTGAAACTTTACTATGCAGAAGAAAAATGCTGCTTTTAACCATCTTAATTTAAATGAAACAAGCAAAGAAAGTTTCCTTACCTTGTCAAATCTTTTTTTGAAACTTTCCCTTAATTTTTTAGTAATTTATGTGTAACACTGTACTCTACTGTATTTGCCTTTATTTTTTTTTGTCTCTACTGCTTGACTGCATACTTCTGGTTCCAAATGAGGTGCGTGGTTGACTGCAGCGCCGGCTCCAGGGTTTTTGCTGCCCCAGGCAGCAAAAAAAAAAAAAAAAAAAAAAAAAAAAAAAGCCGCGATCGCGATCGCGATCTGCGGCGGCAATTCGGCGGGAGGTCCTTCGCTCCGAGCGGGAGTGAGGGACCCTCCGCCGAATTGCCGCCGAATCGCTGGACGTGCCGCCCCTCTCCCGAGTGGCCGCCCCAAGCACCTGCTTGGTCAGCTGGTGCCTGGAGCCGGCCCTGGTTGACTGATTAGTTCGTAACTCTGGTGTTCATAACTCTGAGGTTCTACTGTAATAATAAGAAGTTACATTATAGTCAATGGAATTACATAAGGGATAAATTTGGCCCATTGTGTTTAGATCTTACTATTCCTTCTGCTTACCTGGCAACGAAGCGCTTTGTCCAGTGTCACAAAGTAAATCTGTGGCAGAGCCAGGAATAAAACCCAGCAATCACAACTCCTACTCTTATGCCTTAATCACAAGCCCATTTTCCTACAGGTTCACCTACTAATATACAAAACATAATAGTATAAAGGCCATTATATAACACACAAGTCTTGTAACACATTAGGAAAGTCTCTTTTGTAGCATATAAATACAGTGAAGTGATGCAATCAAGAAAGGAAGGTTAATTCTGATTGCTGTTGTAAATCCCAGGCCTCTGTAATAGGAAAGGGGAAACACTGGAGATAGTGTTTCTCTTTTGTAGTTTCACAATTCTTCTACCTTAGTTTCAGTGGATCAGATTTTTGTGGTTGACACTTTTGTGTATTGCTGGGCATTAATACTGCTGAATTCATATAATATCAGAATTGTCTCTGCAGCAACTCATTGCAGTTCCTCCAGAGCTGTTTCCATACAGAATAAGACATGCACTTCCATTATCATAACAGCTTCCTGAAGCACTGATACAATCTCACTTCAGCAGATTAAGATACCATAGAGTTAAATAACTATTTCAGTCATTTTAAAGTCACAGCATATTTTATTTATATTTACACACGTATAAATCAGGAGCAACTCCACTGAATTGCATCAGCGTAAAAATGGTTTAAGTTACAGAAGAAACAGGCAGACACTCTTTGAGCCTTTTTGCATGTACAGAATGGTGTCTTCTTTCAAATATTTGTGTGCATAAGGCAAGCTGGAAATTAGGCCACATTGAGTTCTCACCCATACTAGTAGGCCTTTGAGAAGGGGGTCCTGGGTGTTATTCAACTATGCAACCCCCAATCCTGCAAATCAAGTAGTCACTGAGGGGATGCTATGTAATCACTCATTAGAATATTATTTGGTGGGGAGGTGGAACACAAGATGACCTCAGCTAAGTGTTGACCCATGATCGGAACCTGGCCTGTTTGAAAAAAATGAGAAAAGTTATTTACTTTGTACAGTAACTGGAGTTCTTAGAGATTTGTTGTCCATGTGCACATTCCACTAATGGTATGCATGCACCCTATGTGCTCAAGTTCAGAGTCTTTTGGCCAGCAGTGTCTGTATGGTGTGCATGGGTCATTGTGCTCCTCAGCAGGGGTATAAAAGGGTGGAGAGCACCAACTGCCATCAGTTTCCACAGAATCTAAATATAAGGAACTCTAAAGTGAAGCGATGGAGGTCAGGTTA
This sequence comes from Platysternon megacephalum, assembly GCA_003942145.1. Classification (NCBI taxonomy): domain Eukaryota; kingdom Metazoa; phylum Chordata; order Testudines; family Platysternidae; genus Platysternon; species Platysternon megacephalum. The sequence continues at coordinate 1,271,105 of QXTE01000011.1, forward strand.
TGGAATCTGCATATGGACAACACATCTCAAAGAACTCCAGTTACTGTAGAGGTAAGTAACTTGTTATTCGCCTTTGAGTGATTGTCCATATGGACATTCCACTGACGGTGACTCTCAAGCAGTGAACCCCGTGCACTGGAGATAGGATCTCAGAGTCATGGGATATGTCTACACTACCTGCCGGATCGGCGGGCAGCGATCGATCCAGCGGGGGTCGATTTATCACATCTAGTCTAGACTCTCCCATCGACTCCTGTACTCCACCGCCGCGACAGGTGCAGGCAGAGTTGATGGGAGAGCAGCAGCTGTCGACTCACCACGGTGAAGACACCATGGTAAGTCGATCTAAGTATGTCGACTTCAGCTACGTTATTCATGTAGCTGAAGTTGCGTAACTTAGATCGATCCCCTCCACCCCCTCAGTGTAGACCAGGCCTAGGAGAAGAGAGACTGGAGTACGCCTTTCCAAATGCAGCATCAGACCTGGAGGCTTTGGTAACTGCATAATGCTTAGTAAATGTATGAACTGATCCCCAAATAGCTGCTTTGTGTATACAAGATGGAGCTATTCTTCAATGAGGTTGCTGAAGCTGCCTGAACACTAGCAGAGTGAGTCTTAAGGATGGTAGACAGGTCCTTATTTGCTGCCTCATAGCAAGCCCTTACATTAGTAAGGCTTTTGACACAGTCCCACATGACAGTCTCATAAGCAAGCTAGGGAAATGTGGGCTAGATCAAATTACTATAAGGTGGTTGCACAACTGGCTGAAATACTGTACTCAAAGAATAGTTATCAATGGTTCACTGTCAAACCGGGAGAGCGTATCTAGTGGGGTCCTGCAGGGGTCAGTCCTGCGTCTGGTATTTTCAATATTTTCATTAATGACTTGGATAATGGAGTGGGGAGTATGCTTATACTATTTACAGATGACACTTAACTGGGAGGGGCTACAAGCACTTTGGAACAGGATTAGAATTCGTGAACTTGACAATTTGGAGAATTGGTCTGAATTCAACAAGATGAAATTCAGTTAAGACAAGTGCAAAGTACTTCACCGAGGAAGGAAAAATCAAGTGGACAACTACAAAATGGGGAATAACTGGCTAGATGGTAGTACTGATGAAAAGGATCTGGAGGTTCTAGTCGATCACACATTGAATAGGAGTCAATAATGTGATGCCGCTGCAAAAAAGACTAATATTCTGGGGAATATTAACAGGTATGTCATATGTAAGAGATGGGATGTAACTGCCCTGCTCTATTTGGCACCGGTGTGAGGCCTCAGCTGGAGTATTGTGTCCTGTTCTAGGTGCCACACTTTAGAAAGGATGTGGGTAAGCTGGAGAGAGAATTCAGAGGAGAGCAACAAAAATGATAAAAGGTATAGAAGACCTGACTTATGCGGAAATGTTAAAAAAAACTGGGCATGTTTAATCTTTAGAAAAGACTGAAGAGAGACCTGCTAACAGTCTTCAACTCTGTTGAGGGCTGTTATAAAAAGGATGGTGATCAGTTGTTCTCCATGTCCACTGATGGTAGGACAAGAAGTCATGGGCTTAATCTGCAGCAAGGGAGATTTAGGTTAAATGTTAGGAAAATCTTTCTATCTATAAGGGTAGTTAAGATCTGGAATAGGCTTCCAAGGGAAGTTGTGGAATCCCCATCACTGGAGGTTTTTAAGTACAGGTTGGACAAACACCTGTCAGCGGTGGTCTACTTGGTCCTGCCTCACCACTGGCAGATGGACTAGATGACTTCTTGTTGTTCCTTCCAGCCTGACATTTCTATGATTCTATGACTGTCAGAGATCCATCTTGACAAATATTGGGAATATACAGCCTTGCCCTTTTCGTGACAGCCACAAAGCATCCTTAGTGAACATCTGAATAGCTTTGTTCTTCACAAGTAGAAGGGCAGAACACATCTAACTAAGCTGGGAGGAAAAAAATTGGTGAACAGCAAATTCACTGAAAAATGCATTTTTCAGTTCAAATGAAACCAGGAATTCAGCTCAATTTCATCAAATAGTTTTGGCCAAAAAAAATTGGAAAAGAATTTTAAAAAGTTGAAACCGCTCATTTTGGCCATTTCAAAACAAAACATTTCAACTTTTCATTTTGAAACATTTCATTTCAACCATTTCAAAGTATTTTATTTTGACTTTGCACTTTGAAATGGTATTTTGTTTGGAAACGTAGGTCATTTTTAAAAAACAAAAAAGGTGAAAAATACCCCAAAATGAGCCAAAATGAAAGCCAAAAACTTGTTGGTTTAGGTTGAACAAACATTGTGTTTGACCCAAAACATAGGTTTTATTCATTTTTTGTTTGTTTCAGGCGTTAGACCAAAATAATTGAGTTCACAGTGTAAACTATTTACATATTGCATGTTTTCTATAAATGTGCAATTCCCACGGCAGTCATTGTACTTGAGGTGCCCATCATTGGCAGCCCTGTATGTTTTGCAAGAGAAACAGTACTTAAACCCCAGGGACCTCGACGAGGTCATTTTCATAAAGTCCAAATCAGCTGTTTGTGTTTGCTTAAAATTTGCCAGTGGGCAATAACTACTAACAATTAAAACTATAACCATAACTACAAAAATAGAGCTGGAGTACACAGCAAGCCCTCCATCTGGTTTCCAGAAGGCAACTGGGAGGAAATGATAGCAGTTTGTGCACTCTGCCCTTTTATATCCTTGCTGAGGTGCATGAGGAGCTGCATGGTGTATGTTCAGTGCACTGCAGCTACTGCTGTCCAAGACTCCGAACATGAACTCCGAACATGGGGTGTATGTGCACCATTAGTGGAATGTGCAAGTGGACAATCACTCAAAGGAAAAAAAACTATTCTTGCTTACCTTCTAAACTTTGGCTCTATAGATAAACTTAAAGCACTTTTCAAATCCACTATGTGGTGTAATTTGTCTTTTTCTGTTAAATATGGCTTTACAAATATTCCTCAAAATTAATCTCTAAATGTAGGCAGGAATAAGTAATTATACAAACCATGAAGCAAGAATCTTGTCTTACAAACAATAATCTTACAGAGGTGTATAAATTTATTAAGGCCAGAATGTAGTAATCGCTTCTCGGCTCCTTGGAGGTAAGATCAAGTGTAAGTAGTCTCTCAGCCTATCAAAGGCTGTGATCAAGTGTCTTGATGTTTTTGGTCTTTTGGCCCTGAGATGAAAGCCTTGTCTGTGTCTCCTGGACCGTGAAGTACAAACATTATCTTCTAAGTTATGTCCTCCCTCCTCACTGATGTTATGATTCATTAAAATAGCTACAGTCAGGAAAAGGTATCTAGTTTCCAGAATTTTCGTAGAACCAAAGAGGGAATTCAATAATTGCCTTGAGTCCCATAACTCCAACCTAAACCTGAATTAAATTCTAGGGGGAGTCAGCTTTTATACCTTTTTAAAAAATGCCTGAAGGATCAGACTTCATTCTATAGGACTTTATTTGCCCATGCAAAAAGAAAATAGCCACTAAGTAACCTGTATTGACACTTAAATGTTTCAGTAATCAATAATTAGAAGAAATTATTGAATCTGGGGGGGTTTTTTCTAGTCAGATAAAATCTGGACATTTCTATCAATTTCAAATATCAATTTTCCTGTAAAGCTTTGAGCCTGTGAATTTGTATCTGTTTTAGTTCCTTTCAGGATCAGGCATAACAGAATGACCAGTGGTGTCTTTGATTTACTAGTTCATTGTATATGGTTTATGGGGGGTTGGTCCTATGGGTCCTGCGTAACATTTAGATTCAGAAGCCTACAAAAAAGTAGGAGAAAAGAACAGTGGTGCACTCCCCTAAGGGGCTGGATTAAGCAGAATTGGCTATGGAAGGTTGAAAAAAAACATAGTTAACATCTCAACTGCTATTGTCATTGCACCATCTGCCTACGTTTCCTCTTGGCTTATATTTGCGCAACGTATTTTATCAGTGGAGAGTTCAGGTTCCTCAAGTGCATTTCCAAACAACAAAACCGCTAGAAATTCAGGAAACTACCAATTAAGCTAGCATTCACATCCACGTCAACTTCAATTCACATCTCGTACCATCTAAATATCAAGGTACTCAAACACACTCACAGAGTGCACAAGTAGCTCTCTTTAGTTTATTTTTTTATATATCCTGATACATCTGAGATTACCGGTAGCAGATCAATTGGATGGTAAGGAGTGTAAGGTTCTTTTACTTCCATTCAGAGGTGAAAGTAAGCCAGTCCAGTCCAGTACGCCGTGCTGGCAAGAGCCAGTACGCCGTGCCGGACTGGACTGGCTTCTCCGGCAGTGATTTAAAGGGCCCAGGGCTCCGACCACCGCGGAGCTCCAGCCCCTTTAAATCACCTCCGGAGCCGTGCCGCCGCTACCCCAGCCCTAGACCGAGCCCTGCTGCCCCGGGATAGCGGCGGCAGGGCTCCCGTGTGATTTAAAGGGCCCGGAGCTCCGCGGCGGCCAGCGCCCCGGGCCCTTTAATTCGCCGCTGAGCTCCCAACCACCTCTGCAGCTGGTAGCTCTGGGGTGATTTAAATGCCCTGGGGCTTCCAGCCACAGCTGGAGCCCCAGGGCCTTTAAATATTGAAAGGCCCCGCCTCTTCCGGTTGAGGCCACGCCCCGCTCAGGACTCCAGCGTACCGGTAAGTCCTTTAAGTTACTTTCACCCCTGCTTCCATTAGAATGTAATCAGACCATTTGCTGGTATTCATTCTAAATGATTTATTCCACTTTAAAGGGGGGGGGGGGGGAAGCCACATCTAGGCTGACAAAACATGGAAATTTTCAGGAAATATAATTTAAGAGAAATATTACAGTAGAAATTATTTGGCATAAAAGATGACGATTACACGGTATTAATATCTGTATTTCTATATTTTACACACCCTCAAAATATGAATGAAATGTTAATGCAGCAATTAAGTTTGTGCACAAATATTTTTTTAATTGTGAAATACGAGTGGTGAAGTTATCAGAGAAATGTTATTTTGGACAGATTGTTCCTAACAGCAATGGGAAAATACTACAAATGTATAATGTGGGTGAGTTTGCTTTCATAAGAGGACCTTCATTCTTGTATTTTCTTATTTTATTTTAAAAACACATCTTTTCTTTTGTATTAATGCAACTGCATCACTTTTATCTTAATGCAAAGACATACAGTTTGGACAAATACCAGTGTGATAGTTACAGGAATCCCAGCGATGCTTTTAAGAAGTCAATCATGCTGCATTCTGGTGTGCAAAGGCCAATGTATGGGAAAGATTAATAGAATGTGTGATCTCATGATCAAGCACATTCTAAACATTCACAGGAAGGAAGGAAGGAACACTGTCATAGTATGGAGGCCTTGTTTACAGAGAATAATTGAAGAAAGCCAGATTAATTTCTCTTACCTTTTTTTCAAAGTCCGTATTGCTAGAGTTGAGCATGTACAGGCACCATTTAAAATTTAATGAGATTTCCTATTGTGCATATTCGATGACCTGCTCAAATGTTAATAACATTGAAAGATTTGTTTCAGAATGCAAACTTAGCAAAAGCAAGCATTCCTCATTGGAGGATCCTTACATGACAAGTCTAAGGTATTTGAAAAAGCTAAGAATATTTTTTATTATTATTTTTTAAATTTCTTCTTCATAACCAGCAGCTGAAGGGATTTTCCCCTCAGACTTTGCAGAACAAATTTCACTTGTGGGTTGAGACATAACATGAGATGTTCTCCAACAGCAAAATCTATCTGTAAGTTAAGACCTCATGAAAAACAAAGGGGTTAATAATGGGAATAGTTTTGCAACCACAGCTATAGCTTTGGCTACTCATGAATAATATATGTATTAACCACAGTTCTCAAACTGTGGCCCTGAGCTCCATGGAGAGCAGAAAATGACTTCTCATTTCCATATGCTGAATTGCCTTCAAAGACATTTAAAATACTTGGATAATATTACTTTTTCATGCAAACAATAGCTGCAGCTGACTCAGGGAACAGGTGGTCTGTGCAATCACAAACCAGAGGAAAGGTTGTCCATGAGAAACTCTGTATTACAATATAGTTCACCTTATGAAAAAGTTTCAGAAGTCTTGTGATAGGTGCGCGTTTGCCTATATTACATAGATTAACGGGTGTTCATATCTCATTAGTGACTTCCATTGATTCAAACATTGATTTGTGTCTCTACGTTGTCAAAAAATCTGTTAATATAAATATGTATAAATCTGACATTATCACTAATATACACAGCTTTATACGGAGAAAGCAATGTCCAGATCCTCAAAGGCATTTAGGTGCCTCCCATGGTGTTAGTTGCCTAAGCACCTTTGAGGATCTGAGCCTTAGGGTACCATCTACACTTGGCGCTGGGGGAAAGATTCCCAGCTCGAGGAGACACTCACATTAGCGCTGATTGAGCTAGTGCGCTAGAAATAGCATGTAGCCATGGCAGTGCTGGTGACGGGACAAGCTAGCTGACCCAAATATGTACCCATCCTAGGCATGCGCTCAGGGAAGCTAGCCCATCCCGCCACTCATGCTGCTGCGACACGCTAGCTCAATTAGAGATAGCAGGAGTATATCTCCTTGAGCTGGGAACCACACCCCCAGCTCCAAATGTAGACATACCCTTTGTGCTGGATAGTCCTGTGTCCTTCAACTTTCAGTAAATATGTACAGATCACAAAGGTGTGTGTACTGATTGGGTGATAACTTGACTTACACACTTATACAAACATTGCTTTTTGCAGCATTACAGATTATAATCTAAACAGCGTATATATCGCCCAAGTATTCAAACCAAGGTGCCTAAAGTTAGACACTTAAACCCATACTTACACACCTGAATAAAAATGGCTTGTTTTCATAAGTACTGAGCAACTGCAGTGCACATTCACTGTAATGGCTGTCACTGGTGCTCAGGATCACTGAAAAATCAAGCCATTGTTATTAGGGTGTTTAACTTTAGACAAAGCAATTGGAAAATTATGGCCAATATATTTACCAAGAATAAAAGATTTAGGGGATCTAATGCCCCCCTGCAATTCACAGAGGATTGCCACAGGCTCCCACTTCAGCAGAATAGGGAAACAGATTCCTTAAAATACAGGCGACACAACATCAGTACTGATCACATTGTACTTCATCTCCACACTACCCCCGTTGGATGCAATCTGTATAGAAAGAGTGATCCAAATACTGCATTGCACATATCTGGCTGGTCTTGCAGTCCCCTTCACAGACAATGCTTTTGTCATAACTCACAATGAAATTATTGTAATATTGTTGAAACAGTTTGCTGTGTGGCACAGTTAATTGCTTTGCCATTTCATATAAATTTTCTGGCTTCAAGTCTTCAATACCATATTCTTTGGTCAGGATGTATTCTAGTTTCCAGTTTGATTCATTTTTCATGTTGGCATCTGTGAGGTTCAAGTAAAACTGCCAAAGATCCTACAGGTTTAAAAAAAAAAAAGAAAGGCAGGGGGCACAGTTGTATTGCTTTCTTGCTTGCTTCATTAAGTTTCTAGAATGATATATTGATTAGGAAGCTGTCACTGCTTATTATTCGCAACTGAATAAAAGGTCATGCCCCACCCCAAGAGTTGGGCTCACACCATAAGCTGGCACTTGCATTGCAGTAATGGTGGGGGGAAGAAAGACGAGAGAGACAAATGAGGTAGCTACATTATTGGAGGTGCTTTCCCTCAAAGAAGAGGGTAAACCAAAGTCCCTTATGCACATCTCTGGTGGCTGGCCAAATGAATGTTAAAACCAGATCTAGGCTACATATAGTGAGAAAAGCATAGTAAGGGCTGAACTCACTTTTCCCCAGGCACCATTTGGTGGCATATGGATAGGTGGCCAGTGGAGGCCATGGGAAGAATGTAGGGAAATGAAGACCTGCAGGAATGAGGGTCATGTGAGAAATGGGCAGCAGCTAAGCATATAAGCTTTGCCATTGACTCCAGTGAGGCCAGGATTTCACCCCTGAACCTTCTGGAAGTTCTCTTCCAGTGTTTTATACAGTGCCAGACTAAGTGCACCAAAGTTATTCTCTCTATCACCGAAGCTCACATGTGTCTAAAGAGAGACCTATCCATACGCGCCAGGATTTTACCTGCCTTTTCCACGGCTGAACAAAAGCTTTTTTCTGACTTTTATTCTGTGTTCTAGGGTTTAGGCAGCAGAAAGAAAATGGGGGGTGGATCTTTCAGGCCCAGGAAAGGCTGCATAGTTCCTATTTGAAGATTTTTCCCTTCCTCCTCCCACCCCTCTCTGCCTACCACTGAGGAGACCGAACCCAGCACCAATCTGGCAGCAGGACATCTAGTATGAAAAAGACTTGAGCTGTAGCTATTTTAATACTTAACACTAACACAATGCTTTTAATCTTCACATACCAACAAGCTATACTGAAGAGGATCGTATTGATACAGTCTGACTCCAGGATTGTTGGACTCTCTCTGCAACACACTTTTCACTGGAGTCACGGCAGGTGCCACAAACAAGGAATTTATTGGGTTTTCTGAAAAAACAAAATTGGGAAATAATCATTCCCTTTAGGGTAAATGCTTTTAGAAATGCATTATTTACATTTGAGAACAAAGAAGACAAGACCCAGGGTGCTTGGCTTAGGTACTTTAGGGATTTTTGCACAGGGGTAGCTATATCAGTGCAACCGCCCAGCAAAGAGATGCTGCGCTGGTGCAAACCTAGGTACATCTCACCCATATGAACTCCGCTTTACGTCAGTGCAATGCATCTACAATGGAGGCTTGCACCAGAATAGCTACATTGGCTCAACAATCCAGAATGTAGCCATGCCCTACGTATCCAGTGCATTTCTGTTGTTAGCATGGTGATGGATATGGCAATTTCCTGCACAACCTCATTGAAGAGACACAAAGTGGGTGAAGTCATTTTTCTTTTATTGGACCAACTTCTGTTGGTGAAAGGGATGAGCTTTTGAGATTCACAGAGCTATTCTTCAGGTCCTTATTGAATTAAGTTTATGTATCATTGTGGGCCAGGGATTGTATGCAATTCCATGGGGGATGGGAACAACAGTCCTCCAGGAACTAAGAACAATGGGGGAGTGATTAGGCAAATTTACTCAGGTTATAATACCTCCAGAGAGCTACCACCACCAGGAGAGATTTGCATATACTGATTCAGACTGGATTCTCTAGAGAACCAACAGTCAGAGAAAGGACTTTTGGATAAACAGCGTGAGTTTAAACTGTCCAAGGGAGGCTCCAATCCTTCCTTTTATTGTTTTAATATATTTTTTCTGTAATGCTTTTACCTTAAGAATAAAAGTGCTTGCTTAGAAAGAGCCGGGTGTAACTTAACTGTGGGCAATTATGCTGCCTATAGCCTCTGAGGAGAAGGCAAAGCAGGCCTGCTCAGGCAGTCTGATTTCCTGGGGAACTCAGTGTAGGCAGGGAGCTGTGCAGCCTGGAAATACCCTGGTCAGGATGGAGAGAGACACGTCCAGTGTTCCCTCTAATTTTTCCCATGCATGTGCAGAATGAATTTTGTTATGTGCACCAATATGGAGGTATGTGTGATACCTCCATATTGGTGCACATAACAAAATTCATGTGGTGGGGGTGGGGCCGAGGGGTTCAGAGTGTGGGAGGAGACTCAGGGCTGGGGCAGAGGCTCGGGATGCAGGGGGGTGCGGACTCCAGCTAGGGGTGCGGGCTCTGGGGTGGGGCCGAGGATGAGGGGCTCAGGGCGGGGGCAGAGGGTTGGGGGGTGGGCTCTCGGGGGGGGCCGAGGGGTCCAGAGTGTGGGAGGAGTCTCAGGGCTGGGGCAGGGGGTCGGGATGCAGGGGGGCGCGGACTCCAGCTGGGGGTGCGGGCTGTGGGGTGGGGCCGGGGCTGAGGGGCTCGGGGCGGGGGCGGAGGGGTGGGGGGGGGGCCGAGGGGTTTGGGGTGCAGGCTGCCTCGGGGCTACAGCGGGGATAAAGGACTCCCCCTAGCTCTCTCTCCCTGAGCAGCACCTGGGCTGGGGAATGAGGGGGGAGAGGCACCTCTCCCTGCCACAGCAGCTCCAGGGCTGGGGCCGTGGGATAGGCATCTCTCTGCGGATTGGGCTGGAGCCGGGGGAGGGGCGCCTCTCCCCCAGCTGCGGCAGGTCCAGGCCGGGGCTGACTTGGGGACGGTGGGGAGAGGTGCCTCTCCCAACCGCAGCCCTGAGCGCCTGCATGGCGCTTAATAGGCTGCTGCATGGCGGCAAAGCTTAGAGGGAACTTAGGACACGTCTCCACCCAAGACAGCTGATAGTTGGGGAGCCAGAAGCTTGAGAGTGGGTGCCCTTGCTGGACCACGGAGGGGGAATTCAGGTACAGGTGCCCTGAACTGTGACAAGCCTCACTAAAGGAAACAGATCAGAGCTATCTTCTACTTATGTCTTACATGCAGCTTCCTTTATGTTTTTTGCATTATCAGAAATGTCAGGAGCCTACAACAATTTGTCCCGAAGCCCAGACTATGAGAGAAATCCCTGCTGGCACCGGTTATGTCTACCCTGCTCTTTACAGCAAGTCAACGGGAGGATATTTGAGGACTTTCAGTAGCTAGAATACACAGGTATGTGTATTTAGAGCATCTCTATGAAGAAAGTTAGATATTCCTTTATGCAGCCAACATAACAGTGCAGAAGTCACAAGGCTGAAGGCCGCAAGTGAGTAGGAGCTCTGAAAGCTGAAGAACAGTGCTGGAAAGCCAGCAGACTCTTCTGAAGGAGATAAAATGGACTCTATCTCAATACATGGATTTTGGCTGCAAATTCCAATTGAGCTTGAATTCAGCGAAGCTTTGTCAATAAACAAATGCCTGAAATGAGAACACATTCTGAAAAGAGCAAAGTCATAGTGAGCAAGATTAGACGTACAAGTGCCTATTTTTGTCAGAGGAACAAGACAATAAAACAGATTTGGAAGCAGAGTGACTTGCACAATGCAAACTGCAGCGACAAAGCAGTAAGGCTGGTCTGTCCCCCTCGCTGAAGTTTGGATGTGTAGTCAGTTAATTAAATGTGCAGCCAGCCCTGGGAACATCATCTAGGCAAAACACTGCCTTAATAGACATGTTAAGAACAAACTCTCTAAAGGTGGTTCTCTCACTTGGTGCGATTCCTTCTTATTGGGTGTCAATGTGAAATTGGTCTATGTTAAGAGGACAGCAACTCAGAGTGAAGAGCTGATTCGTCGAAGGGTTTTATGATAGGTTTTATACGAACTTCTAAAAACAATTATAAATGTGGAGTCAATTATGGTAAGTTTATAGGTACTGTAGTGAACTCAGGCACTGGAGTCATCATTCTATGGTATAGACACAAATATTTAAACAGTGATTTCTATTAGAAACAACATCCTTTTTAGCCACTCTCACTCTTAAAAATAAGTGATTTCAGAGCACAATGCAAAACCTTCAAAGCTGGGTGCTTATCCCAAAGGGAAATCACCTGATCAAGGAGATGGCACAAGCAGAGATTTCTTTTCCCCACCCCCACCACTTATCTTAATTAACTTTGAAGCAGCAGGGAACCCAGCAGAGAGGTTCAGTAATGATGCAGGAAACACAAAAAGCAGAACATGTTTCCTTGGCCTGAGAACATTCCCTTTGACATACATAACACACAATAGGAACTGGCCAGTGTAATTTGACCATGTCACTGAAAGAGAGGAGAGGAAAGACTAGAGATGCTTGTCTAGGAATTATTGGCGTTCATTAGAAGTGTGATGCTTAGAAAGCCTCTTCTAATATCAGTAGAAAAGGAAAATGTGGACAGTCTGTCTTACGATACAATGCGTAGTTCTTCCACGCAGTTCTCATTACAGGAATTTGGGGAGAACACCATTTATACAGTGTTGTAGTAAGTGTTCAACAACCTTGATAAAAAATACATAAATAGCACTTTCATCCCCATTTCTTTTTAAGAATAATTCACACCAGAGTTTGACTGGCCCCCATATACACCAAAATTTTCTTTACTTGGAGCCAATCAGGAAAGGATGCAGCAAAGACACTTGTATTCTACAAACAGCATTACCTTTCTCATCCAGAAGGATCATAATGCTATCTCTGTGTGTGTGTCCAAAAAACTGTCCAGCAATAACATCACTATACTTGCGAAAAATCTTTACTAATCTCTCATTGTAATATCCTCTTATGGCAGTAGTGTTCCTTGCGAAAGGCAGATATCCTATTGGCACGTGTCCTATCACATATACCTAAAAGATCAGATAGATACAACACAATTAGCATCCTCATATGAAGCAAACATTTTCAGCTTAAGCTTAAGCCTAGAACTGATTAACACTATGAGTCTCATAATAATGCGGTCTTTGAAAGACTTTGTCAGTCTGAACATTGTAAGTTAGTTTTGCTATAAGCAAGTATGAGTAGTTAGTAACAGTGTGTAAAGTAATTATGAACCAATATTTAGTAACCTTACATCAGAAAATGAGCATAAGTGAATACATTTATTACAATATTAGGGAAGTGGCAACTCCTAGAACTAAAGCTGCAGACATTTCCTTTCTAAGGCTTTCTTTTTGAACATTCATAATTTTTTGAAAAATATTTGCCAGGGTGACATTTTTAGCATTGTTCTTTGGACTAATGTGAATATTTTGGGAAAGGCTGTGCAAAAAAGATTTCAGTAATTTAGGAGACAAGGAAAGTGAAAAAAATACACTTGTTCCATTATTTTAAAAAAACAAAAAAACAAAAAACGTTGTGCTGTTTTCTTGAACTGTTTTAGGTTCCAAAATTGTTTGATATTTTATTGTAGGGTTTGAGAAATGGCATACGACCATTTGATTAAATATTGTAGCAATATGTATCCACACAGGAGACAAAACTGTGTACACAATTTTAACTTTCATTTCTTTACTTCTGCATGCTTAGCAACCTGAACAACATTTTGTGTATGCAAGATAGAGTTTGTGAAATATGCTTTTCATGTGTATTATCTGCTAAAAGGAAATAATGTAATATTTGTACTGCAAATACATGTACAAACATACCCATGTTCTCTGGTACCATGTTATAGATGCAACTTTTCAACCAATTTCCCATTTAAATAGCAGAAATGTCCTCTGCATCAAGTCTTCTAGTTTTGTGGATAACTCCATTTTGGATTTCCTGGACTATGAAAGTACTGTAATAGTTCTTATAATGCAGACATGATTCTGATCTCACGTGCACCAACACAGATCAGGAGTGAGGTCAGAGTTATAATGATATTAAATCTGTATAAGTAAGATTAGAGTCAGGTCTCTTTTTTCTTTCCTATTGCTCACTACTGTATGTAGCAGGTAGCAAATATACATTTCTTAAAGCCTCTGCCCTATCAAATCAATTGCAAATTCTAAAATAGCCCTGAAACTTGATTTACTTCTTTCTCTTTTCCTTTTGCTAGCTTTCTTTCAATTTACACAAATAGATATGATGGATACTACTACTGACATTGAGTTGATTCATTGTATTGTGTGTGTAACGCCTACCTTCTCCTTCTTTTGAAGAGAGATTTCTAGTGTGCTCTCCAACCACACTAACTGGTTGGCCGGGTCAGTTATATTCAGAGTCACATGGTTGGGACTGTAATATAGATTTGTGTTCAAACTGATTATCCTGAGTGGTTGAGGGCTAACACTGGATTGAAAGAGTTGTGTATAAAAGCCACCTGTGGAAACAAGATCAACATGATTTAGAGGAAGAATGCTTTCGGAACACAAGTTTAGAGTGAAAGGACTACACTGACAGTTAGAATAGTAAGACTTCTATCAACCAGATTCTGAAATGCTTACTCATATCGAGTAGCCCTTATTTCTCAAGTAATCTAGTTGATTTCACTGTATTCAGTATCACTCAGAGGTGAGGAAAATGACACAGGGCATCTTTTAGGATCACTTCTACTTTTTGCCCTTTATTTGTCAATTCGCATGTGTGTATGAATTGGGTAATTGCATACGTGGTGCTAAATGCAACAATAATATCTTAGTCATTTCGTGGGTTCTCAAAATTAGCATCGTGTGAGTTCACTGATTTTCCTGTAGTTAAAGGACATATGACTTCCAAAACAGAGATCCAATTAAAGGAAAATACAATGTTTTTGCCATCCATTCAGGCTCATGAAAGGAAGCCTATGTTATGTAGTAGCGTGAAAAAATTAACCCACAACTCTGGCCAACCCTCTATAGCATACAGTAGAACCTCAGAGTTACGAACACCAGAGTTGTGAACTGACCAGTCAACTACATACCTCATTTGGAACTGGAAGTATGCAATCAGGCAGCAGCAGAGACCAAAAAAACCAAACCAAATACAGTACACTACTGTGTTAAACATAAATACTAAAAAAGTAAAGGGAAAGCAGCATTCTTCTTCTGCATAGTAAAGTTTCAAAGCTGTAGTAAGTCAACGTTCAGTTGTAAACTTTTGAAAGAACAACCATAACATTTTGTTCGGAGTTGTGAACATTTCAGAGTTGAACAACCTCCATTCCCGAGGTGTTCCTCCTAACTCTGAGGTTCCACTGTAGATGTTGTGGAGCGGATCCCCCAGCTACTATAGCTCCACTGACTTCAATTAACACCAGCTGAGGATCTGCCCCTCTGTGTGTTATTCCATTAGAGTCTCTCTCTTCCCTTCTTGCTCTCAAGTCCTTCTTACCCAGTCTCTCCTATTCAGAATGCCAACCCCCAAATATTCCAGTTCAAATAAAACTTCCAAACCTGCAGTGTTTGTGGGGGTTGGAAATTGAATTGAGTTTGTCAGCCCGTTGGTTTAAAAAAAAATAAATCATTATTGTATCAGCCTATATCTGATTAACTAAATTAGATATGGAACATTTTAATTAATTGTATAATCCCAGTGATTATTTGCTAGCTCCTCATTTTGCATAAAGGTGTTACTAGATCTTTGAAACTTGCTCTTTGAATTGCAAGTAGTCTCAAAACAAGTAAACAATTATTCTTCAATTTTTCTTTAAGTACAAGTGTAACTATGGCTTCACATACCCTTCCTTTATAGTTATGCTCTTATTTTAGATTGTGAACTCTTCCATGCAGGGAGTGAGTCTCTTTTATGTTTGTACAAAGCTTACAACATTGTAAGTGCTACCCAAAGCAGGGAATTATTATTACACTAGAACAAGAATAAAGTCTCCCTACAAGATTAACTGTAGACAGGAATTGCTATATAGCAAAATCAATAACTCTTTTAACCTCTGCAGAAACTGGGCCAGATGCTCTATTGCACTGATTCATTTTTGTAGTTTAGTGAAATAGAGAGGGTAAATCTATAGAACTGTCAGACCTCTCAGCATTAGTTTTACAAAATGTAGCTACTATATTTTACCTTTCTTGAAGGTACTGATTGCCTCATCAGTTAGCCAAGGTTTCCAGAAATTTGCTACTGCATTGTAAACTTCATTGGCAGATACAGACAGCTGATCCTGTCAAAAAACAGAACTTTCATCACAGTCTGACACACAAATTCATGGATTTTTAAAGCCAGAAGGGACCATCTGGTCTGATCTCCTGGAAAACATAGGACATAGAATCTCATCCAGTTACTTCTGTAGAGTGGTAAGGAGTGGGAGCTTAAGGTACTGTTCTGACTACAAGATATCACTGATAACCTGGAAATTCCTTTCACAGTAACAGAAAGATATGTGGTGCATGCAATACAAATATTTTTATGGCCCTACTTACATGCAAAGCCTGAAAGACGCTTTGTCCACAGACCTTGAGACAAGAGACTCTACCTCAGGTGCCTACGAAGTTTAATTTTTTACATTTTATTTAAACAAATCTGAAAACCATCATAATGCTATTCCCCCCTCTTTTGCTCCCAAGCTAAACATTTAAACAGGTTTTTTAGGGGAAAAAACTTTCCATCTTCTGTCTAAGTTTGATGTGAGAGTTCTCTAATCAGATTTTGCTGAGGCACTTGAGCATTGCTTGGGTCAGGTGAAAGTGCAAGAGTCCTAGTTAAAGATATTGATAAAAAAATTTCACATAAAAGTCAAAAACCATCACTCCCTCCCCAACCCCAATCCCAGAATAGCCTAGTGGTTAGGGCATTCACCGGGGCTGTCAGAGGTCCAGGTTCAAGTAATCAGAACCAAATACCTGAATTTCAGTCAGAACTGAATGTGAAGTCTCTTTTCTATGGCATTTAACACCACTAGTAAATGAGTGCTAGAAACATTTAAAGTAATAGGATTAGGGCTTAACAACTCGGCTGCACAAAAAATTTCAAAGTTTCAAAATTTGTTTTTCTTTTTGATGCAGGATGAAAAGGACACCTTTCTGATTCACAAAACATTGTGTGTGTGTGGGGCGGGGGGAGAATAGTATTATGGTGGTTTTCAGATTTGTTCAAATAAAATGTAAAAATTAAATTTTGTAGGCACTTGAGGTTGACACTCTTATTTCAAGGTCTGTGGACAAAGCATCTGTCAGTCTTTGCATGCACGTAGAGCTATCAAAAATCAGTCTATATATTTTTGCTGCATGCATCACATATGTTTCTGTGAAAGGAATTTCCAGAACTGCACTGGTCAAATATATGGTTAGTGTTCATCCAACAGATATGCTTAAATCTAGCTCCAGATATGAGGCTGAATTGTGGGTTCAAGGAGGCTTCAATCTGGCTCGCAAACACAGTGTTCTGTGTACATTTGGATTAGACACTAAATTAGGGAGCCTGTTCTAATTGGAGCTACCAGGTAGGCTTGTGCAAGAGGACCAATGTGACAACAAAGGCTGAAAGACTATTCAATTACATATTAATCTGCTAATATTTTCCACATATGTTGCAACAAGAAAAGGACCAAAGATCATTAAGTAGCTTTCCTCAATCAGTTGGTGTTCAGCATATTGGGGCATACATATTTCACTCCTGC
This sequence comes from Platysternon megacephalum, assembly GCA_003942145.1. NCBI lineage: Eukaryota > Metazoa > Chordata > Testudines > Platysternidae > Platysternon > Platysternon megacephalum. The sequence goes on from QXTE01000011.1 coordinate 1,288,031, forward strand.
TTTTGGACTGCAACAGCAGCCATATGTGCTGTGCCACATCAATGTCAGTTTGTGGCACGTAGTAAGCAAGTGCCTATAAAATATAGCCCATCCAAACTTGCAACACCCTCACATTTTGTACAGTGTCTCCCTTGTATACTCCCACGTGATATTCAAACTATAAAAAACATGGCAATTCTGCACATCAATGAAGTCTGATATTTCAAAACGAAATGCTATATAATAAATACTCACATATTTTAGAGTGCAAAGCTGAGGGAAATAGGTGCAGTTTCCCTTTTAAACAGCAAACAAGTTTTTGGAGCATGATATTTTTCTGTCCTAGTTTACAATATTTCAATGTGTTATATTGCATATGCTTTACAAACACGACTAACATTCACCATACAGGGTGCTCAATAGCTAAATGCTAATGTCTGCACTGAGAATTTACATCAGCCAATGTGTATGAGAATCTTTGTATGCAGCTATCTTCCTCTAGATCCCAGGAGGTTGCTGCATGTCAGTTATTCTCCCTAAACGCTGAAACTCCTTTAAAAAAACAACAACAACAAAAACAACCTGAACTAAATTTCATTTAAGCAAAGGGGAGAAACAGATGTAACTATACATTATATTAAAAGACACCCCCCTTTCCCCCCGTAAGGGCTAATTGACATACAGAATGCTGCTTGGAGGAGGACTGTTTAGAGTATGGGAGGATCTTAGAGAGTCCTAGCTAAAATTTAAAAACAAATTACTGCAACTGATCTGCTTACGTAAGATCTACCTCCTCCCCTGAGATCTGGTGGGAGAATTCGGCCCTTACTCCTTTGAACTGCTATATTAACTTTGAAATATGTTTAGTGGATATGTTCAGTTTCTAGTGTTCACTATGTTTTCATCTATGCTGAGAACAACATTGCTAACACAATGTGGAAGTCAGAAAGGCATTGTGCCAGACTGGAATGAACTATGGGACCAATCACTTGTCAGTGGAAATATCTGTAGCAGTCCCAAACAATGCACTACTAATGCAATTTTTGATATCAGTGAAGGAACGGTGGGATTTTGTGTTATCATTTGTTTTTGTTTTATGTCACCATTAGAAAGCAGAGGAAATGAATTACAAAAAATGTACATGGTCCTGATCCAATGTCCAGTGAAGTCAATGGACACACTCCCAATGAGCTTTTAAGCAGGCCTTGAATATTACTAGCACATTGACAGATCCCATTAAGAATGCCATCTGTAGTACTGAGCTCAAGTATTACACACATACGCATGATTTACCCAGCATAAAAAATGAAATGTATATAAATTGTGTATATGAGGTAGTGGTTTCATGATTTGTAAGCATCCAATTTATCTAGGTCAGTTTGCAATACCATAGGTCAATAGAAAGATTTGATCTGACATCAGCATTAGTTCAGGTAACTTTACACACAGAGAAAGTTGTACTTCACATCACTGTAGTATGGAAATATTTACACTCTGAAGATCTAGGTTTAAACTGGAGAATCATAGGATACTGCCTCCAGTATAACACACATATACAAATTTCATTTTTATTGCAGTGTTCCAGCGCTTTTAATTATACACAGCCATTCTGGTAAAGAAGCCCATCTGCTCATATTCCTAAAAACTCATTTTACCTGTGGCCAGTAGTCATGATTACCCAATGCAGGAAACACCTGGAGATCTGGAAAGAAACTTTGAATGGTGGAAGTCATATTGCCAATAACATTAATGACCATCTTTGTGGAAAGTTCCTCCACTGGAACATGAGGTGGACTATCCCTAAAAAGAAGAGGACTTCATAAGTGTCAAAGTAGCTACAACACTGTAAAAAACTACTCATTTGTTGTTCTGAACAACTCTGCCAATGCACCTAAATTCTGGCCTGGAACACTGCTACAGAACTCAAATAAAAAGCTAGTGCATTGTCTGAGAGGGTCCCTGCCAAGTTCGCTCCTTTCATAAATAGGTTCCATGTTTAACAGAGAATCCCATGATAAATACTTATCACTATTAAGACTTTTCATTATCAAACCAACCCACTCAAAGTTGATATGTAATCTGGATTTCATTGCTTCCCTGCCCCTTCCCCCCCATGCGCCATTTAAGGTTTTATTTAATTTATTTATTCCTGTTGAAAATAAAGTGCAATGGGTTAATCTAGTCTGGTCTGTTTATATATACACTTGTCAGCATCCTACTTGTGTATTTATATAGCACCTTTTAGCTCAAAAGACCTTGAAACACAAAGACAAACCAGCAATCACAGGCATCACTACCCATCACTAAAAGTAAATCATCCACTAATTTACACTGAAGAGGGAATTGTAGGTAGGTAGAATGTGGGATTTTGGCTAGGACGCCAAACTAATCACCTCCAATTCTTACGGAAAATACCATGATAGTCCTGTCTAGCTACTGACATGGCCCCCATTACCACAGTGTTCAAATGCTTCACAAGCATTTATCTTCACAGCATCCCTGTGCTAATGGGAAGTATCATTACCCCCATTTTACAGATGGGGAACTGAGGCACAGACAGAGTAAATGTCTTGCCTGGGATCAACATAGGACTTCAACCCTGCTCTCCTGCATCCCAGGCCGGTGCCTCAACTACAGGAGCAGGCTTTGCTGATGATAAAGTGGGCAGGCTTGTTCTAATTCTCGTCAAAAAGAGAGCACCACCACCGGCACAATTCTGAGTTTTCAGTTCAGTATGGACTCAAAGAGGAGAGAGGTTCCTCCTGAATTTTCCTTAAAACCTGATTTTTTCTTGAACGTCTCTCATCTGAGTAGTAGCCAGGCCTGACCCAGTCCTGTTCATCACATAAGTCAAGGCATAAGTATGAACCCAATATGCAGTTAAAATAACTAGCCTCCGAGTATTACATTACTGTGCACAACCATGTGGTGGTTCAACCAAAGATTCAAACCACAGGCTGCCTGGTCCTTCGAGAGACGAGGAGGGCAGCATTATAAAGCGGACATCTCTTTTAACCAGCCACAAAATAAAGGACAGAGAAGACTGCAGATAGAGAAAATGTAGCAGATGAAAAATCACATAGGAGGTTACCATGGATACAGAGCTGCTGCACTTCTCTCTCTTTTCAGGTCTCTGTGTGCATCTCCTCAGGTCTTTACCTATACCGGGGTGGAACTCCACAGTCATCCCACTCTTACACTGAGCCCTGGCCTACAACAGACTCTGAGCCAGCCATGCTTACCCAGGTCTGACTGGGTTCAGGCACCTGCAGGTCTCCCCTTCAGGAGTCTGTGACTAGAGGTATCCAATGGATGATCAGACAGCCTTCTCAAACCAAAGTGTTGTTTATTTTAACAATGGGAACAACGCATTTAGAGAAAAAAATATTTTAAAATAGTCTATACACATGTGTCTGACCTAAAGACTTACCATCATCTGATGCTAACCTGGCAGGCCTAACTTCTTCAGACTCCCCAGTGGGTGCCTTTGTCTAAGCCTGGTTCCCACAAACTACTCCACTCATGCTTGAGAGTGTGTTTCTTTTTAAACCTGCCACAGTTCTTTTGATCACCTATGCTCCTGGGTCTCTTCCTGTCCTGGCATTATTGTCTCTTAACACCCTCAAGTGTTTGGAGAGAAGTGGCTTTTTTTGAGTCATTCTTTTTCATAGATTCCTAGAGTTTAAAGTCAGATGGGACTATTAAATCATCTAGCCTGACCGCCTGTATAACACAGGCCATTAAATTTCACCCATTTACCCCTGTATTAAGTGTATTAAGCCCAATAACTTGTTTGGCTAAAGCACAGAAAGGCATCCGGTCTTCAAGAGATCGAGAATCCACCACTTTCCTTCGTAGTTTGTTCCAGTGGTTAATCATCCTTGTTAAAAATTTGTTCTTTATTTCTTTTTCCCTCCTGCTCCCTTGTTTTCGCCAACAGCCAATATTAAACTATACAAATATATTTATACAGTAAACATCCCAATAACCAGGTCAACATACAATATTAATAAATTATTCCACAGCACCTCCAAATCTGTTACAGAGGTCTTAAACATTCAGTCAGTCTTGCAACTTGTTAGTAGGGATGTCAAACGATTAAAAAAAATAATTGCAATTACTCGATTAAAAAAAAATGGTCGCCATTAATCACAGTTTTAATCACACTGTTAAACAGTAATAGATACCAATTTAAATTCAGCATGGAAGCATGTCCTCTGGAATGGCGGCCAAAGCACGAAGGGGCCTATGAATGTTTAGCATATCTGGCACATAAATACCTTGCAACGCCAGCTACAACAGTACCATGTGAACGCATTTTCTCACTTTCAGGTGACATTGTAAATAAGATGTGGGCAGCACTATCTCCCATAAATGTAAACAAGTTTGTCTGTCTTAGCGATTGGCTGAACAAGAAGTAGGACTGAGCGGACTTGTAGGCTCTAAAGTTTTACATTGTTTTGTTTTTGAGTACAGCTATGTAAAAAAAAGTTCTACATTTGTAAATTGCACTTTCACTATAAAGAGGAACGACAGTCCTTGTATGAGGTGATTAGAAAAATACTACTTCTTTTGTTTTATCTTTTTAGTGCAAATATTTGTAATAAAGTGAGCACTGTACACTTTATATTCTGGTTTGTAATTGAAATCAATATTTGAAAACGTAGAAAAACAACCAAAAATATTTATAATAAAATTTAAATTGGTATTCTATTATTAACTGTGCGATTAAAACTGCGATTAATCATGAATATTTTTAAATCATCTAGTTAATTTGTTTTGCATTAATCGCTTGAGTTAACTGAGATTGATAGCCCTACTTGTTAGTAATTCAGATAATGCAAGCGGAGCAGACAGAAGCATCTAACTCAAATTTATTGCTGCATACAGAAACAAATGTTTGAGTATTTAAAACTAGTGCACTATGGTCTTCCAACTACTCAAAGTGTTTCACTAGCAGGGTGGCTATTGACTGACTCGATTACTTACCCTGTCCATATCATGAAGGAAACTTGTTGTTCAGACTCTTTCATGTACTTAAAGGCTGATAAAATAAGTTGATATGGAGAATCACAGAAAAAATCTCCAAAAGGCCCAGGGTTGGAGGCATTAGCCCCTTTGGAAGAAGAACAAACTTTGGTGTGATCACCAGTGATGTGGTAAGTAGGGTCTAAATGCAAGTCGGATACATGCCAGAACTGCCCTGTTTTTAGAAAACAAACATTAATGAAAATGGACTATTTCTTGCCAAGGTGCTGAGTTTCTCCTTACAGTTTGCATTAAGACTAATATATGAGTCAACATCATCCTCTTTTGCCTATGCTTGGCAAATCTATTTATCAACTGAGATTGGGAAACTAGCCCTGGTGAATGTGGGGCCTATGCCATCAAGTTCTGCAGAATTGAAGCTTTCATTTTAAAAACTAAGTTTTTTGCCTTCATGATTACAAAGACAACCTGCAAATGTGAACTGAATGTACAAGATGCAATGTTGTAATCCTAAATCTGCAGACTGCTCCGGTGCTTCTGTTGTGCCTCAAAGTTTTGCTAAGCAGGAGTAGAGTAAACTTAACAAAACCATGATCAGTCCCACTGCTGCTGTTCATTAGCCTGTGTGAGTGGTTTGAAACTGACAAGAATCACATCAATTTCATTCTGTTGCTACTGCTTGGGAAAGCTGTGAGCATAGGCAGCAGAAAATGACCCAAAATTAGAGGATGACGTAGGGTGGAGTGATGGAGACCCTCCTTATTTACTGCTGGGTGTGGGGAAATAAAGAAAGCACTTCTCCCTTCCAGCAGCTAGAGGAGGGGGGAGTTTCAATTTTTTCAGACATATACTATCCAAAAGTTGATAGGAAAGATGACGCCTCCAGGCAGGGTCCAGAAACCCCAACCTTCTCCCAGCAGCTGTGATAACAGGCAGCCTAGACTTCTTACCAGGGCATGGAGCCTCTACCAGCCTTATCTTTTGTATCTGTCTCTAGCTACTAGGTGTCTGGTAAGTTTTCAACTGCTGTTCCTGAGCACTAAGCAGAGGCAAGCACCCAATGGACTTTAGGTGTATATTAAACTAAAAGATGAATTACAAAGTTACATATTATAGGAATACTGACCTTCAGGTTTCAGATATGATAATAAATAGTCCTTTCAAGCTGTAGATTTCAACACACTTTATAAAAGAGAAAATTATTATCTCTATTATACCAAAGGGAAATTGAGGCATAGAGGCAAAGTGATTTGCCCAAGGTCACACAGCCAGCCAATGGCAGAGCAGGGAACAGAACCCCAGTCAGACTCATCATAGTGTGCTTTAACCAGAAACTTATTTCAGGAACTTAAAAAGAAGATGTGAACATCTGAAAATTGTAATATTGCAATTTCTGCCAATGGTTGCAAGATTTGTCTTCTGGAAACTTACAGAGGTTTGCATTTGAGATGCATGAGTCACAGAAGCTGAGTATGGAGCAATAGTTCTTTTAAAACATGTGTATAACTGGAAGAAAATAAAATCACACATAGAAAATGTGGCATTTGCTTTGCTGACCAAATCAAAACATGAGTTAATGTTTATTATAACGGAGTAAACAAATAAATTTCAGACATATTGCATTATTAAGTAATACAGGGCTTAGCCTGTATGCCATTGTCTGAACCACACCCTCATGCAGACAACATATCCTATACTCAGCTTTGGAAAGATTAATAAAAGATAATTTTAAAAGATTTTTTTATTGGTAAAGGTCAGTAAATATCAATTTCATTGTACACACACAAACCAACCAAAAAACAAAAAAACAATCCAGTTGTCCCATCTCAAAGAAGATATATTGGAATTGGAAAAGGTACAGAAAAGGGCAACAAAATGTTTAGGGGTATGGACTAGCTTCCATATGAGGAGAGATTAATAAGACTGGAACTTTTCAGCTTGGAAAAGAGATGACTAAGGTGGAATATGATAGAGATCTGTAAAATCATGACTGGTGTGGAGAAAGTCAATAAGGAAGTGCAATTTCTCCTCATAACACAAGAACTAGGGGTCACCAAATGAAACTAATAGACAGCAGGTTTAAAACAAACTTAAGGAAGTATTTCTTCACACAACACATAGTCAACCTGTGGAACTCTTTGCCAGAGGATGTTGTGAAGGCCAAGAAGTTGGAACGGGTGACTGGGGATGAATCACTTGATGATTACCTGTTCTATTCATTGCCTCGGAAGCACCTCTCATTGGCCACTGTCAGAAGACAGATTATTGGGTAGATGGACCATTGGTCTGACCCTGTATGGCTGTTCTTATGTTCATCAATATCAGTCAAAAAATTACAGATAGGAAAAGAAAAATGCTACTTGAGAAGATATTAGAGTTTGATTTAAGGGTATTTACTTTGTATATTTTGACATGTGATGGTCACAATTTGTGTTTGGATGGTTATAAAGCTTTAAGTTTTTGAATCTTAATGTCTACTATCATTAAATAATTGTGTGATCCCCCATTGTCAGACACACACCCTCAATTTCCCCAAACTGTGAAAATTTAGATCAATAACAATTGGGGCGGGGGGGGAGGAATGCTTAAAAATAAACATTGATCTTCTCCCTCTATATTATAAAAAAAATAAAAATAGAATTCTGCCAAGCCTACTTGTACCATGCTCTGCTCAGGTCAGGCACCGACTGACTGATTTATCTGGGAGAGTGCTGGGAGTCACACAAATGCCTCAGCTTTGGGAAGAGACGTAAATAGCATGGCATTGTACATTTGGTTAAAAATAAAGCAAACGGGGGGAGACCTCCCCGGCAGGGAAGTTTCTGGACATTTGCCAGCCAGGTAGAAAGGGAGGAGGGAGGCTGAGGACATATGAAAGCAGGTGAGGGAATGTGGCAGTGCCACAGAGCCAGTTTACAGCGGCAGGGACAAGTCAGGCGGGATGGATGTAAAGCTTTCCCAGGCTATAGTGAGGTGCCTCCAGTGAGCCACCCGAGGGGGAGGGGGAGGAAGTCCCCAGCACCAGGGGCCCAGGAGGAGAGCTCTGTCTGCCTCTCATTCTCAGCGTGGGCTTTGCAATTAATCAGCAGCCAGCAGCAAGGGGGGATGAAGGGGGAGGGAGGCAGGAACAAGCCCGGCTGGCTGGAGCTATTGACTGGCAGCTCCTTTGTGTCGGGGTCGCCCCCGGTCGGGAGGGTCTGGCTGTAGGTGACAACCCCACCGAGCCGGGGCCCCAGCCCTGCCCCTCCGCCTCCTTTCCAGCGGGGGCGGCCCCTTGCCCTACTTCTTCGGGGGGGACAAGCCCGGCGGCTGAGGCTCAGCGCCAGCTCCCCGGAGCGCTCAGCCAGACTCACCCACGGCTAAGGGCCCTGCTGGCGGCGCTGGGGCTGCGGCGCCCGGGGCCGGCGAGCGGCACAGCAGCAGCCACAGGCTGAGCGCGCAGCACCCGCCCGCCAGCTCCATGCTCAGCGAAGCTGCCCCGGGACAGGCTCCTCTCATGTGATCGGCCTTGGGAGGGGGAGGAAGGTGAGCTGGGGCAGGTCACGTGGCACACTTCCTGTCCTGCAAAGCAGCCCCGCCTTGCACTGAACACTGCTATCCCGGGTGCTTCAGGCCCGGAGATCAGCAGTGGAGGCCGCTCCTGCGCCACCCTAGTGGTTAGCCCCTGGGGGCGTGTCTACACTCTACCTTGCACCCAGCCTCTGATGCAGGTCTGAGCCCAAACCCCTCTTGCCTCCGCACACAAATGAGTGCAAGTCAGCAAGCCCTCAGGGCCTGGGTCCTAGGACCCTGCTGGGCAGGGTCAGAGCTTGAGTCCTGTGGTGACTGGGTCTAAGGCCTTCAGTTCTGCAGTGTGGACACAGACCTGAGTCAGAAGCTCTGCATAGAGCGGTATGGATGCATTAGCATGGCTATGAGAACCAGGTCCAGCAGTTGTAAATCCACGTTTACAATGCAGCATGGATGCTCAAGCATGGACTTGGAAACCCCAAATCCACAAGCACAGGTCCCACAGACCTGGGCTTGGTGTGACATGTAGACATACTCTTAGAGCAGGAATCGGCAACCTTTGGCACGCAGCCTGCCCGGGCCGGTTTGTTTACCTGCTGCGTCTGCAGGTTCGGCCGATTGCGGCTCCCACTGGCCGCTGTTCGCCGCTCCAGGCTCATGGGGGCTGTGGGAAGCGGCACAGGCCGAGGGATGTGCTGGCTGCCGCTTCCCGCTGCCCACATTGGCCTGGAGCGGCGAACCGCGGCCAGTGGGAGCTGCGATCAGCGAACCTGCAGACGTGGCAGGTAAACAAACCGGCCCGGCACGCCACGGTGCTTACTCTGGTGGGCCGCGGGCCAAAAATTGCCGATCCCTGCCTCAGAGGAAGGAATTGTTGTCCAAAGAGCAATGGGGCCCCTTTCACTCAAAGCCAAGACTGCCAATAAGAAAAGTCACCTATTGTAACTAGGGTGTTTTATCTCCCCTAGGACAATTGGCAGGAGAGCCAAAGTCCATGTGTTAGAGAGAGACCATCACACCTTTACAGATGGAAGAGCCCAATGAGATCATCCAGCCCTCTGCACTGAGGTCAGTGCAGGAGTGCAGTGCTCTCCATTAGCTAGTGTACATTAAAGCATACCATGAGATGGGCCTTCCAGCACTTGCCTAGGACACTTATTAACAGAGCTCATTGTCACAGGCTTCTATTATTAGGACGTATTCTGCACTGGAATGCATCCAGAAACCTCTGACATGTAGGGAAACCTGCTGGAGGTACAGTGAAGAACGGACTAAATATATCTGAGGTACAGTATAAGATTACAGGTGCCTTAGAAAGAGGCACATGGTCGCACTGCATTGCAAGTCAGGAGAGTTGTGTACATGTTCCTGAGTCTGCCTCTCACCTGGTGGCCTTAGGCAAGTCATTTTGACTCAGTGCCTCAGTTTCTCCATCTGTGAAATAGGGCTAATGATATGTTCCTTTGTAAAGTGGCTTGAGATCTGCGGATGAAAAGTGCTATGCAACAGCAAGTAATATTATTAGCAGTGTAATAGACAGAATTTGGGCCTTACAGTCTAGGTTCCAGCTACAAACAAAGGGCCCAATTCTGCAAACACTTAGGTACGTGTGTAACTTTGCTCCATTTGCTCCATGTATTGCTCCCATGAGCAAAGTTGCATGTGTGCATAGAGGGCCTCAAATCCTGCACAGGTGGACCTCTACACCTCATAGAATCATACTAATACAGGGCTAGAAGGGAGCCTGTGTAATCATCAAGTCCAGGCTCCTGTGCTGAGGCAGGACCAAATAAACCTAGACCGTCCATGACAGGTGTTTGTCCTGTTCTTAAATAACCTCCAGTGATGGCTGTACAGGGAGATTTTGGCAAACCAGTAAAGTGCCTGAACCCACTATTGCTTATTGCTAAAAGCAGCCAGGTCCACAGGCCGTAAACTGGTCATGCAGCGGCCTTAACATAACCCAGGCAGGAGGGGAGGGGGTTTTGGGTGCCACAGACAGGGCAGCTTGACCCTGCATCCTTCCTGCTAAGAATGTTGAAATTGTTGATATATGTATTTTAGAAAAACAAGAAGCTTGTCTATAATGTACCCTGAGGAATGTGTCTATCAGGGTCCCAAGGCATGGACACTCTGAAAAAAAACCATATCTGGTTAATTGACGATCATAAGGAAACCTCTTGCTTGACCTTTAAAAACTGCTTGCTTAGCAAGTTTTCTTTAAGGGATATGTCATTGTATTACTAATGTATAAATAAGGGGGAAAAGTTTGAGGTAGTGGGACTTCTCAGAAGGGGCTCTTCGGGGACTCTCCCTCTGGATGAATCTTGTGTTCCCCACCGGCAGACGGGCTGCTGCTGTGCCACTTGAGAGCCACACTCAACTTCGGTAATTATCGAGGGTTGGGGGTGTTTTACTAACCTGTTGCGGACGGCAATCTACCGGTCAGACGGCCGTGTCTCCCCTGATTTATTTCCTGACACCACCTCGCTTTGGGTTGAAAGAACCCCGGGTTACAATGGTGATTTCACAACCTTCCTTGGAGGTCTATTCCAGAGTTTAACTACGCTGATAATTAGAAAGCTTGTCCTAATATCTAACCTAAATGTAGATTAAGCCCTTTACTTCTTTTCCTACCTTCAGTGGACATGGAGAACAAATGATCACAGTCCTCTTTATAAAGCCCTCAACATATTTGAAGACTTATCAGGTTCCCCCCCAGCTTCCTCAAGACTAAACATGCCCAGTTTTTTGCACTTTTCCTCAAAGGTCAGGTTTTCTAAACCTTTTCTCAATTTTGTTGCTCTCCTCTGGACTCTCCAATTTGCCCACATCCTTTCTAAAGTGTGAAACTCTGAATTGGACACAGTTCTCCAGCTGAGGCCTCACCAGTGCTGAGTAGAGCAGGGTAGTTACCTCCTGTGTCTTACTTACAACACTCCTGTTGATAGCAACAAAGAGTCCTGTGGCACCTCATAGACTAACAGACGTATTGGAGCATAAGCTTTCGTGGGTGAATACCCACTTTGTCAGACGCATGCGTATTCACCCACGAAAGCTTATGCTCCAATACGTCTGTTAGTCTATAAGGTACCACAGGACTCTTTGTCGCTTTTTACAGATCCAGACTAACACGGCTACCCCTCTGATACTTGATTCCTGTTAATACAACTCATAATGATATATGAGCTTGCATGTATGAACTTGCAGGATCAGGGCCTAAATGTCTGCAGAATTGGGACCCAGTTTTGCATTGCTCCATTTTCCAAAGCAGAGTTATGGCCAAAGGACTAATCTTTTGGTAATGTAGTATAGCAGTTTTAATTCTAAATCTTAATATGCCTTGGAAAGGATAGTCTGAAGCATCTTACATTCCAGAATGAATAAAACTCCAGTAATTATAGAAATACTAAAATTAAACTAAAACCTAATAAGATGTGAGAGTTGAGATGTGTATTCATGACATAAGATAAGGAGTGAGTGAATACAAATGCCTATCTGTTCATACTACAGGAGGGCTGTGATGCCATTTATAGACAGAGAAGTGAAAATTGTTTTCCACAAGGGAGAACGTGAAGTTCCAAGGTTAGCTAACCCAGTGATATTGTAATAACAGAAGATCAGGAGAATTATGCTTTCCACCTCTAGGCCCTCTGTCTCTGTTCTCTAAATGTTCAGTTACTCTCCATCCAGTGAATTTATTTTTCTTTTTGTGTATTTTTCAGTGATTTGCATTACTATGGTTTCCCTAACTATATTATGAAATATTTACATCCATCCACAGTTGCAAGTCCCTCATGTCTGACTTTTCTCCTTTCCCTTCCCCACTCATGATAACCCCACAAGCATTTCACAAATGCCACTTCTCCTAGCCCTAATTTCCTTTGACATTCATAGTATTTGTTTGCCTTTGAGATGGCAAAAGCCTCCATCAGTAAAGTTGTATTGCGTAGCTGTTACATGTAAAACATACAGGGCATGAAGTGAAGGGGGAAGGGGGAGTTGCCTTTGTTTAAATGTGTTTGTAATGCATATAAGGAGAGTAAACAACAGAAGGAATGGAGAGTTCCCTTGTTAAATATTTACCATTCAGGCCTTATGTGTACTCCAGAGCCTTTTCTATCCATCACCTCATTCCTTTCTGCACCAGTAATAAAGACTTTATTCTTTTACTTCGTGACACTATAAATCAGTTGTCATGGATATTAATGCCACTAGTAGAGAATCATGACTTCTATCCATGGAGATGAAGCAAAAGCATCTGCTCCCAATTCTCTGGGAAAGGGATGGGTGGGAAAGGGAATCATGTGATTTGCATACATAAGAAGACCACTGTGATGTGAGCCATACTGATGGATGACAGACATAATCTGTATTATTACACTGAAACTGAGGTTTAAATCAACCAATGCAAGCTCTGAAGAGAATGCAAGCAGAGAAGAGGCTCTTTATAGCTACACACATGGACAACAGAGGCTGAAGCAAACCAGAATCCAGTTCCACAAGCCACGAAAACTAGTACTATTTTTTCACTCTCGTTGGCCTAAAAGATCACTTTTTTAGAACATGGTGCTAGTGCATTATGCTTATGAAAAGAATGCTGAGGCTAACGTTCCTAAGGGACACACAACTCTAGCTGAAGTCCATCACAGATGCAGGAGCTCTGCACCTCTGTAGGTCAGGCCCCCAGTTTTTAAAGTGATTAATATCTATCAAACCAAATATATTCATGATGGTTCAGAATTAAGGGGACTTTCTCCTCTGCACCTAGATTTACAGTGTTAACAGTCCCTTCAGAGAGCACCTCCCTGTAAAAGTTAGGATATTAGAAAACAAGATCTTGCATTCGTGCCTTTTTTAGGGCCAATTTGTGCCTAGACCCTTATCAAATTAGGTGCTCTTGTGCTCCCTGCACAAAAGGACCAGCCATAGTTGCAGTCGCTGAGACCAAGCACTAGTCCTCCATCAGTGTGCTTATGAAAGAGAGCCACTATGGTGGGGAGGAACCAGAACTACTTCCACCACACCAGCTAGCAGATCTAAGGAATACCATGGTCCAGCATCAGGCCTGGGAGCTTAGGTGCAATTCCCCTCCTGAAGCGCCTCTCTGGCCATATGCCTTTGCAGCATCCCCAATGTAGCCCACTGGTTAAATGTCACAACTGTGTCACTGTTAAAAAAAAGTCTTAATCAACCAAAAGCAGATATGGCCCATGGATGCAACCTCCTAACAGAAGGGGGATTCTCTTTACATCTTTTCCTCCTAGTTACATATATGATGCCATGTAACTCTTTTTGGTTTTATTTGGCTCAGAAAACTGGGGTATAGAGCCAGTTCACACCAATTCTGCTTTTAAGATGTTTTATTAATACAATTTTGATTTCTGTAAAATGCAATACTGCTCTTAGAAGAGATTACTGCCCCTCCATACAAATTAAGGTCCATAATGGACCATCGTGTGATTAAACGTACAAGAAGGGACTCCAGGAGGAGGTTCACATCATGGGGTTTCCACTCTATGCTCCCCTCAAGGAGCAAGGCTTCCTAACCCTGTGGCATTTGAGGATCCCTAGGAAAGGCAAGCTATAACCCTGAGGTTGATCAGGGCCTGCTACATTCCTACTGCCCTCCCACCCCAATCTATGGAGCATTTCTGCCGTTTGGTTCTGATTTATTTCCCTCTGCACTGAAGATCATAGAACTCTCACCCACTTCCTCCATTAACCACATTAAAACACACACACAAAATAGTAAAGGATAGATTCAAAACCCACTGAAGTCAGTGGAAGTGTTCTCATTGATGTCAGTGAGTTTTGGATCAGGCTGTAAGTAAAGATTATTATTATCAGAGAGGAAGGGGACTGTCAGTGGTTTGAGCCAGGGAGGTAGTACCCATGTTTCCTCTCACCTCTCTGCCCCCACTGCAGCACTACAAAGATGCTGCTCCTGAGTTTCTCAAGCAAAGAGAAGCCACTAAATTGGAGTGAAGTCACACCTGGTTTCCTGTTTGACCAAAGTCACCCCATATAGCCCAGCCTACTGTAGCATCTTGCCACCACCCCTCCTTGCCGTATTAACCCCATTTAGGAAATGTTTTTCATATCACCTCCCCCAAAGCACTGAAACACTAGTCCATTAAATGCAAAACCAGCATGGGTTTAAAAACATTTTAATTTTAAGTTTGAATTGCATTCCATAACATGTCAAATATGTTCCATTTATTGTAAAAAACAAAGACAAGTGTTTCAGAGATTTAATGCAAAGTTCTACCTGTTGCATTTTACAGAACAAGAGTTTGCCAATTTGATGGTATAAAGTAAAAATAAAAAACCAACAACCCACAAGCTCTTCATTAACCTTTCATGCCAGTAATGTTCATGTCACTTAGCTACATTCAGTTGTGGATGGCAGTTAAATGCATCCAGCAGGAGTAACACCTGGACAGGGGACAGGTAGGTTCTATGCTTTCTCATAGTGGCGAACAGCAACCACATCACCAAAGGTGAGAGTCTGCAAGTTGGAGAAGAAATAGAGAAGTTAAAACACCATACCATGTTTCATAACCATTTTCTACATATTGCTCAATCTAAAGAGGTTGTTCTAGTGCAAGGGTTCTCAAACTGGGGGTCGGGACCCCTCAAGGGGTTGTGAGGTTATTACATGGGGGGGTCGCAAGCTGTCAACATCCACCCCAAACCCTGCTTTGCCTCCAGCATTTATAATGGTGTTAAATAAGTGTTTTTAAATTATAAGGGGGGTCGCACTCAGAGGCTTGCTATGTGAAAGGGGTCACCAGTAAAAAAGTTTGAGAGCCACTGTTCTAGTGGATGTAAATCATATAAAAGTAAACAAAACATGATCGTGCACCCTTAATATTGAGTGAAAAAATTCAGAGTTGTGGTTCCCACAGCAACCATACCTTTCTTACTGCTGTTTTCAATACAGAGTAACTCATGATCCCCTTTCTGATCTAGTGTACCAAAATAAAGGATGTCTGGGAACCAAAACAGAATTTCCTAACTTTTGTGCATTTAAACTCTCAGCCATAACATTGAACCTATATTAAAACAATTTCATTAAAACAAACAGACAAAAACCCCACTGATCCCATATCAGAATGTGCAATGCACTACGTGTATATTTCAAACGTTCATATGCAATACTTATTATATTTAGGGGGTATATGTAAAGGGAATCAAGTGTTCAAATAAATGTACCATGTCCACTGATTGTATATGTAAGCACTGAATATGGCTGGTAATTCTAATGTACGGAACTCCCAATATATTGCCTCTTGGAGGTGCCAATCGGGTAGAGTGAAATTTTCCCAAGTTACTGGGTGGGGGCTCGAGCCGGTTTTGGTTATATTGTTGAAAAGGAATGCCCTAGATATTAAACCTGGCCCTTCTTGCTGCCCACTCCCACTGGCAGAAGGGATAGCTGTTTGCATATCTGCAATTTTGCATCCCAAATTCCTGTTCAGATTTCTTGTAAGATAGTTTGCTGCACATGGGCAAATACCATCATTACTTGCTTTATAACAAACAAACAAAAGAACACACATTTCCCATTGACCAACTACATATTGTGTCTTCACTTTTAAGTTTAAACTATTTGGAATTCTCCACACACGAAGAGAGAGAGAGAGAGAGCATCTGAACAAAAACAAGAGTTAAAGACTGATTCTCCAATGACCAGGTAACAGAAAGTAAAGTAGCTGAACACACTTCTTTTTCATGCCAAGAACAAACATGAGAAATTTCAGCCCAGAGGCTACATTTCCAAACCCCCTTCCTCCCAGTGTTATAAGGGTTTAGAACGTGTGCACTTTTCAGCCATAGCTTTAGTATCACTGCCACCAGGGCCATCCGTAGACTTCCCGCCGCCCAGTGAGTGCAGGGCACACCCGACCCCTGCTGCAGTCCCCCGGGACGTAGCTCAGGGGAAGGAGTGGAGTGGGGGTGTGCAGCTGGGGTGGAGCAGGGGCGGGGGCTATGGGGAAGGGGTGGAGTGGGGGCGGGGTGGGGACAGAGCAGGGGCGGGGGCTATGGGGAAGGGGTGGAGTGGGCGCGGGGTGGGAGTGGGGGCAGCTTTCCTGGCCGGCGCAACCGGCCGGGGGATCGGGCTGGCCGTTGGAGCAGCACACAGCTGCGTAGTTTGTGTATGGGTAAGGACGGCCCTGACTGCCACAACATTATAATCCTGTTCCCAAAGCATCGCTGGAGGTAGGTGGGTTAAAAGCATAAAAGATTACTCTTTACATGAACCTCTTCTCCTGGTCATCATTTTGGAAAATAATCTAAGCAGGAATACTCCATTCATTATTAAATGCAAAAATCCTCAAGATATATTACCCCAGAGAAATACTTATTCTACGTAACTAGTTGCACATGGAAGTATAAGACAATTTTATTTTAGTGATCTAAAGTACCACCTGTCTAAAATGGATTAATGCACATTTAATCAAATAGTACATATTTTTGCAGTTCCAGAAGTGTATTTTGTTTCATTTGGGATTAGTACAATGCTGTATTTAACTCCCCTCCCCTCAAAAGTCTAAAATGTCATTGATACTCTCTGAAGACCGTTAACTAGAGCTGGTTGAAAAATGCTGAAAGTTTTCCATTGTCCATAAACAGATTCAAAGCAGCAATATATATAGATAGATAGATAGATAGATAGATAGATAGATAGATAGATAGATAGATAGATAGATAGATAGATATAGATGAACTTTTAAAAATTCTCAACTAGCTTTACAGATAACTAGCTCTAGATTTTAAATAAAAATAGCATGTTCTCAATAGATCTAAACAAATGGTTAATCTGATACATGTGAGCTCAGCGATCATTTTACTTACCATTACCATTTTGCCATCCTTGATTTCTCTAACAAAGTTTGTCTCTTTGCCATCCCATTTCTGTACATGAACTAGTTTGTCTCCATCCAGGGTCACAACTGACTGGGATATCAAAATATACAAAGAGAAGGATTATTTTAAAACAGTTGCAGATACTATTCAGATTTCTAGGGAATGTATTCAATAGCCTCTACTAGATTCTCTTCAACAAACTTACTCAAACCTGGCATAATAAACTAGTTCTAGGCATTTTAAATCCAAACCCATGAACCCTCCTCGTTTAAAATGAAAAGTCCATTTGATTCTTGTTTGTACAAAAAGGATTAAATAAATCCTGCTTTGTGTGTCCCAGTGACATTTAAATGATAATTTCACCTTTGCTCTGGTGTAGCAACTTTTTAAAGCCCCCAGAGTTCAGGGAGGATGTACTTCCTCATTTCAGTTGAGAATGATGTCTCCTAAACTGATTTTTTAATTAAAGCGACTGGTACAAAAATATGGATGGGGCATCTAGCAGAATTCCTTCATACTGGAAGGCCAAAACATATGTCATAACATCTAGACATGACTTTGTGTCTCTAGATGAGTAAGATGCGGTCTTGTCTTTCCTTACACTCCCTTTCTGTGCTACAAAACTAAACTAACTGTAGCAAAGAAGTTGAATCATTCTCCCTAGTCCCTCCCCCACCAAAAGATAAGACTTTTCAAATGCTGCAGCCTGAGAGGGTGTTCACTTACTTTGCAGTTTCTGTCATCTGGGGTAGTTTCCTCAAACTCTTCTCCAAGCTTGAAGCTGATTTCAGTGTTCTTGAAAGTGCTCTGGGTCCTGATCACTACTTTGTCCCCTTCATTGCTGATTATCACTGTGGGCTTAGTGACATTCCCCACCTGCCGAGTAGCAAAGCCCACTCCTAACCCGCCAAATGAAAACAAAAATCCATCAGACCCTGATTTCTTTTACACCCTGTTTGCCAAACAATGAGGTGAAACCTCCTATCCTGTTCTGCTCCTTTTACTATCACACTACACTTTACACTTCTCTGCCCAGTCATCCATACCTCATCTATCCACTTTCCTACACTCTAGCTCGCTGTATATACTTCTGAGTCCTCAGGTACCCACTTAAGAAACACAAGATATTGCACCAATGACCCCTTAGGTCAACAGTGTAGTACATCAGCTTCTTGTCACTGAATTAGTGACCGTTACTTTTTGCTTATTTAGATGGCAATCTTTATCATTCTAGTATAATGAGAGGGATCTGTTTGTTTATTTGCAAGCAACTTTTGTTGATTCAGTTGATCTCATTGTCTTTTCCTAAAATAAAGTTTTAAAAACAGGCTCAATGCATTACCACTCTGTTCCCCCGCCTTTCCCCCCCCCACACACACACTTACTTACAAACCCACCATGCAAATTATATCTATATCACCTTAACTTTGATAAAGAATGAAACACTGATGGAAATAACAGAGCAGGCAAAGCCACGGCACTTTCACATTCACATTCTCTGCAGCAACATTCAGCTCAGCTAGACAATGATTCTTTTTTTGGTTCTACTCAGAAATCACTCAGATGCTTTAATCCAACGCAAAATCCCAAATCCCATGATCACTCTCCAACCTGTCTGTGCTGGAAAACATCATCAAAACTTCAGGAACAATTTCAGCAGCCCAATGGGTGATTAGCAGTAGCTCCTTTTACCTACCCAGCGCCTTCATGTATTCATCAAAATTCTGGCTGTCAATCAGCTTCCAGGTAGCACAGAATGCCTCAACCATTGTGGCCGCAGGAAGGGTTAGACTGTTGGAATGAAGCTGGAAGCTGGGAGGCTGTGTCCAGTCCTGTTGGGATTTTACACCTAAGAGAATCTCCTGCACCTCAACTACAGCTCAGCCCCCTTCTTATTGGGACTCGGAGAAGAGGCGGGCAAAGAAGAAAGGACCTAAATTGCAAACCTCGCTTCCTCCCCCCGCCCTCTTCCTTTTCCTTTGAAGTAAAGGCGAGGAGGGGCTGAAGGGTTTCAGTCCTCTCTCTGATTGGATCAGGCCACTGGGTCAGCAGAGCAAGTCTCGTGCCGCCCACCCTTTACCCTGAAGCCCTCTCCTGCCTAGGAGGGGGGCGGGGGAGGGCCCTGCTGCTGCTGGGGGAGCGGAGTGGGGGGAAAAGAGAGAGAGAGAGAGAGAGAGAGCGTCATTCAAGTTACTTGAAAACTTGGCAAGAGCGATTTCAGCCTCAAAGAAAAGATGCACAATAAGAGATTCAGCTTCGCTTCCGTTGCACTCTAAACTGGTGACAATTTAAAAAGACACTAAGGAAACTGAAGTCTTATCCTCTTGCAAAGAAAACTCGGTATTTTCTCTTACACAGTCAAATAGCAAGGCATAAAAGGGAAGTGTAACAGGCAGGGATTCAGGAAAGAGGCTCTACAAAAAGGAGGGACCACACTCATGTACCGCCAGTATGATGTGTGCCAAATCTGCTTAACCAAGACGCCTCAGTAGACATCCCAGTTAAGAGAGGAGAGGAGACCATTTGAAAAGGAAAACCAGATACTGAAATCAAAATAAAATGCTTGACTGAATACCCACAGCAGGACGAAAAAAGGGGGTTCTGGCTGCATTTCACTTTAGCTTTATTTCCTCTCCTTTGTATTAAGATCAGAGCTTAAATTTTCAAAACCATTTTTACCACCCAGTTTGGCATTAGCTAGTGCATCCCCCACATGAAATTGTGCCAGTGCTATCCCAATTACATAGCAATCACTCCCCTTCCTTGTCACTGCCTGAAAACATCTCCTCTACTAAACTGACAGCGTTTGGAAACTATTTTTAAAAACTGATCTTAAAATTATTTCAGTTTAGCACTTTTTTGTTTGTTCAAGATACTAGGTGGTGACCTAATCTCCTGCACGTTTCTCATAAAGCAGCCTGGTTCTGTCGGCCAAGATGATGTCACCGGGTCAGACAGACCTAAAACTTGGAGGGATTCCAGAGCCCCCTGGGCTAACACCTTAAAACTGCTACTCTGAAACCTTAAAACTTGTTAGGAAAACTCAGGGACTGAAAGAATGAGCTATTCTGTAATTCAAGGAAGCAAAGCTTGGGGACCCTCTGCCTCGTCCAGGGTTAAGATCTTGTACCTTTATTGAGGTATAAACAGATTGGGAACAAATGGGGAGATGAGTTTGAATTCTCTGTAAATGGATTCTTTGTAAATGATTGGCATTTGTGTTACTTTCAGGCACTTGAAATACTGCATAGTCCTTGGGGCTAGGATGCCTAATTTGGTAAGTCTCTGTCATTCGTTGATCAGGCGTGTGACCCTTAGGGTATGTCTTCACTGCAGAGTCCCAATATACAGAGTGCAAAGGTGGCTTTAAGCCACCTTTGCCTTCCCACCCATTCCATTCCTGCCCCACATGCAGGACCAGAGTAACTGAGAATCAGGCCCTCAGTCTGGGGAGACAGACTTCAATCCCCCATTCACATGTCAGCTCTTGCAACAACATTTCAGGTGTTGAGACAGTGGGGCAGGGGTGCAGTATTGGGCAGCTCAGTATGACTTCCAGATTCACTTGGTCAGGAGGGTTGAGAAAGAGGTCCACTGCCTTGGGTTCCTGCTTAATTACCTTGTTGGGAACTTGATCTATTTGGCCAGTTGCTTAATATTCAGGTTGCTGAATATATTTAGATTGGAACAGTCACTGTCCGAGATCAGGCTTACTCACCCTTCTGCAGCATCTGTCTCTAGAGTCTAAACCAGGGGTGGGCAAACTTTTTGGCCTCAGGGCCACATCGGGTTTCCAAAATTGTATGGAGGACTGGTTAGGGGAGGCTGTGTCTCCCCAAATAGCCAGGCGTGGCCCGGCCCCCGCCCCCTATCTGATCCCCCCTGCTTCTCGCCCCCTGACAGCCCCCCCGGGACCCCTGCCCCATCCACCCTTCTCTGTCCCCTGACTGCCCCTGGAACCCCTGCCCCTGACTGCCCCCTGCTGCCCCATCCAACCCCCCCTCTCCTTCCTGACTGCCCCCCTGGGACCCCTGCCCCCATTCAACCTCCCAGTTCCCCGCCCCCTGATCGCCCCGACCCCTATCCACACCCCCACCCCCTGACCACCACCCCGAACTCCCCTGCCCTCTATCAACCCCCCCTGCTCCCTGCCTCCTTACCGTGCTGTCTGGTGCACCACCCAGAGCACCAGGACAGGCAGCCGTGCCACCCGCTGGAGCCAGCGACGCCACCACGCAGCACAGAGCACCGGGTCAGGCCGCAGCTCTGCAGCTGCGCTGCCCGGCAAGAGCTTGCAGCCCCGCTGCCCAGAGCATTGCACTGGCGGCGCAGTGAGCTGAGGCTGCGGGGGAGAGGGGACAGCAGGGGAGGGGCCGGGAGACAGCCTCCCGGGCCAGGAGCTCAGGGGCCAGGCAGGACGGGCCCGCGGCCGGATGTGGACCACGGGCCGTAGTTTGCCCACCTCTGGTCTAAACCAAAGATTGCAGGGGAATTCTAGCTGAAGCTGACTTGAAGGCAATGACCTACAGTAACTCCTCGCTTAACGTTGTAGTTATGTTCCTGAAAAATGCGACTTTAAGTGAAACGATGTTAAACGAATTCAATTTCCCCATAAGAATTAATATAAATAGGGGGAGTTAGGTTCCAGGGAAATTATTTTCACCAGACAAAAAACTATATATTATATAGATATACACACAGTATACATTTTAAACAAACAATTTAATAC
This sequence comes from Platysternon megacephalum, assembly GCA_003942145.1. Classification (NCBI taxonomy): domain Eukaryota; kingdom Metazoa; phylum Chordata; order Testudines; family Platysternidae; genus Platysternon; species Platysternon megacephalum. The sequence continues at coordinate 1,310,112 of QXTE01000011.1, forward strand.
TGTTCACAGCTATGATGATTGTGAAGCTTTGTTGAGGTGGTGAAGTTAGAGGGTGGAAGAGGGAGGGATATTTCCCAGGGAATGCCTTGCTGCTAAATGACGAACTAGCACTCGGCTGAGCCCTCAAGGGTTAACACGTTGTTAATGTAGCCTCTCACACAAGGCAGCACGAACACGAGGGAGGGGAGACAGCATAGCAGACAGAGACAGACAGAGACAGACACACACTTGTGTGTGGGAGAGAGAGAGATGCACACTGCCCCTTTAAGTAAGTTGACCCACTCTTAAGTGCATTGTCTTTTTAAGTGGATCAGGAAGTTGAGACAGCAGCTGCTGCCCCAGGCTCTCTCTGTCTCTCTCTGTCCGTGTCCCCTCCCTGCTCTATATGGAGAAGGGGTAAGCTGGGTGCAGGTGCAGGGGGGAGGGGGACACCCTGACATTAGCCCCCCCACTTTCCCCCCTGCACAGCAAGCAGGAGTCTCTGGGAGCAGCTCCAAGTCAGAGGGCAGGAGCAGCACATGGCAGTGGGGGGAGGGACAGCTGAACTGCCGGCAACTGCTGGGTGGCTGCAGCACAGGGAACTTAGGGGAGCGGGGAGCTGATAGGGGCAGGGCCAGCTTTAGGCCGATTCGCCCAATTCCCCGGAATCGGGCCCCGCGCATAAGAGGGCCCTGCGCTCCGGCCAGAGCGTGGCAAGCCCCACGGCCCCGCTCCCCCGGCCGGAGCTCCGGCTCTGGCGGGGCAAGCCCCGCGGCCCCGCTCCCCCGGCTGCAGCTCCGGCTCTGGCGGGGCAAGCCCTGCGGCCCTACTCCCCCGGCCGGAGCTCCGGCCGGAGCACGGCAAGCCCCGCCCACCCAGTGAGTACAAACCCCGCCCCCCACGAATCGGACCCCGCACTTTGTAAAGCCGGCCCTGGATAGGGGGCTGTCGGTCCACCCTGGTTACAAGCCCCCACCAGCTAGCTGCAACGGGCTGCTCTTCCTGCAAGCAGTGGACAAAGCAGGCGGCTGCCAAACGACATTAGAAGGGAGCATTGCACAACTTTAAACCAGCATGTTCCCTAATTGATCAGCAACGTAACAACAAAACAACGTTAACAGGGACAACTTTAAGTGAGGAGTTACTGTACCTGGTTACCTTCCCTGCCTTCTCAGCAGGACAATAGCCCCAATAAAACAGAATCATTTCACTAGTTGAGGTCAGACCATCCTTTGTGGGTGGTATTTTTTTAATTATTTGGGTATCTTTACATGTTGTAAAACACTTTGATAAGACAGTGATGGCTGCATTATCTAAACGCATCCATTATACAAAAAACTTACTCAATTTTTCCTGTTTAAATTCTGCTGTTGACGTGTTGTTTAGAGCATAGCAAAGCCTGCCTAAGATGAGACTAAATAAAACTTTTTTGGGACAAAGAAATATGCTTTCAATTCAGATTAAAATTTGATGCATTCAGGAGAATGACACATACTTTCTATTCCCTTTTGTCTTGGACATGCTGCCATACTCTCACTCTGCAGCATTTCTAGCACACATTTTATGACTGAATTTTTTTCAAACTCTTACTTGAAAAGAGGAAAATGTATTTTTAGATTATTATTAATATAGTATTAATGTAACTCATAAAGAGCCCAGTTAAGATCAGCGCCTCATTGGTACCTCAGTCACCAGAGTCATGCAGAAACAAGGGATGGATTAAGACAGGAGCTGTGGATTCATGAAGCTGTGCTTTGGGCTGTGAGGATGTCTGTGTATCCACAAAGCATCCTGCAACTTGTGCTATATGCGCACAGGAGTCTGCCTGCATGGAACATTTTCAAAACAGACTTAGGCTCAGATCCTCAAAGGTCCTTAGGCACCTAATTCCCATGGAGAGTGAATAGGATTTAGGAACCTATGTAACTTAGACACATCTGAAAATTTTAATTTTAGTCCTTCTGAAAATGACCCAGCCATAATTGAATTGCTTAATCCTCTGATTTGTATGTTGAAACACATAATGGGTTTTCTTTTGAATTAAGGTGTGTGAAAACATTCTGCATGGCTGAATACATGATATAGTTCATATCTTTTATTGTCTCCTTGTTCAATGGCTCAGCCCATTTTCGATACTTTCAAACCTGGTTTGAATCTCTGTTGTGAATCTCAGTATAGTTTTATTGTGAGTAAAGAATGCACATTAACTGATTTTAACAGCAAGTTTGGAGCATACAATAGGAGGACAGAACTGTGTTACCTGAGTGCTGAATCTTATTTGATCTCATGTTCTGCTTTTCACCTTTGTTGCAGACAGAGAATCTTATGAAAATCCAGGCAGTAAAAGTGTCCTTGACTGAAATTATCTCAAGTATCTTCCAGTTGCCTAAGCAATTGGCTGATTCCATTAATAAAGATAAATTATTTCATTGCTGCTGATGAGTCATAGAAAATAACTAGGTCTAGCTTACTGATGTGCTGCTCTTTTGAAATCCAAATTTAAACACAGACAAAATTGACTTATGGACAAGGCCACATGTGCTGTGCAATTATGCAGCTGCACAAGTGATCATATAATGCTCCCGTTTATAAAACTGCTGCATAAATCCATTTTTGTGCTGCATAAATGCCAGCCAATGGGCGTGGTAGAAAAAGGACCAGACACAAGCCAAAGATGCTGAAGAAAATGCAGATGGAATGGGAGTAAGGCGGGTGGGGAGGTACTTGCTTTGCAGAACCCTGACAGAGCAGAGTCATAGCTCAGGAACTTTGCAGGAGAGGAGAGGAGAGGAGCTATCTCTTACCCATCATAGACGTTCCCCTGTAGTGATGCCAGGAGAGATTAGCTAGGAGTAGGACAGGCTGGTCCTTATCTTCTGCACTATAATTCTGGGTCTTGCTAACTCTTGCTGAACCAAATTGGTTAATGATGATGGTATGACCTCTAAGCATCCTGTGAGGTTACAAGTTAAATGGCACTAGGAATTCCTTGAAAAGGAAAGAAATGGCCATATATGAACTTCCAGACATTTGTTTTGCTCAGTCAAACTAATGGGACAGTAAGGGTTGACCATGCCTCTTCCAGATATTTTAAAGAGGGAAGCATAATGGGATGTTTAACATCTTCAGGATCTTAGAGTCCTGGAGGTCCTCATCTCATTCAACAATTAAGCAGCATCGCCTTCCTGGCTCTCTACACATCTTCCTGAGATCCAGATATTTTACCATCATAGCACTGGGCCTTCTTTCTGCCTGATCCTGAAACATTTTCTGACCAGACCAAATGAGGCAAGAGAACCAGATGACACCATCACCACCACCACCATTAGGTTGGCTGAATCCTAAGAAACTTGTAGGATGTAGTATTTAAGTTTCCTGTCAGGCCCTTCCACCATGTGTCACCTTCATCGTTTTCCTGTTCCCTGAAAGAAAGAGGAACTTTCCCAGAATTAATGATCATTTAACTTTTGAATTCCAAGTATTTTAATGTTTTGTTTTGCTCTTCTTTTCCTGTGTTTAAATTGAAAGCAGTAATATATTTTTTTTAAATGTAACAAATGGAGAAAAGGAAAAATGGATAACAATGGATATAAATTGGAAGCTAGGAATGATAGAAAATTGATAAGGGAACAGAAGGACACTAGGAGAAATACGTGGCCAGCAGAGTTAAGGACAATAAGAAGGTATTCTTTTAAGTATATCAGGAACAAAAAGAACATAACAATGGTATTGGGCCACTACTAGATGGAAATGTTAGAATTGTCAATAATGCAGAAAAAGCAGAAGTGTTCAATAACTATATCTGTTCTGTATTTTGAAATAAAGCCAAATGATTATTAAATATTTTCCATGCCAACAGTAACTAAGTAAGATGTTAATCAGCAGCTACTAAAGTTAGACATTTTTAAATCAGCAGGTCCAGATAACTTGCATCCAGGAGTTTTTTAAAAGCGGGCTACAGAGCTCACTGGACCATTAATGTTGATTTTTTTTTAAGAAGTCGTGGAACACTGATAAAGTTCCAGAGGACTGGAAGAAAACCCATGTTGTGCCAATATTTAAAATGGTAAATGGGATGACACAGATAATTATACTCCTGTCAGCATGACGTCAATCCCAGGCAAAGTAATGGAATAACTGATACGGGACTTACTTAATAGAAAATTAAAAAAGAGTGATATAATTAGTGGCAATCAACATGGACTTATGGAAAATAAAAACTGTCAAAATAACTCAGTATCTTTTTTTGATGAGATTACAAGTTTGGTTGGTAATAGTGTTGATATGATATACCTACGCTCCTGTCAGGCATTTGACTTGGGACCACACAACATTTTGATTAAGAAACTAGAACAATATAAAAATCAACATGGCACACATTAAATTGATTAAAAAGTGGTTAATGGATAAGGCTCAAAATGTAATTGTAAATGGGGAATCATCGAATTGGTGTGTTTCTAGTCAGATCACACCTGGATTGGTTCTTGGCCCTACTCTATTTAGCATTTTTATCAATAGCCTGGAAGAAAACAAAGTCATCACTGATAGTTTTCAGATGACAAAGATTGGGAGTGGTAAATAATGAAGAGAACAGGTCACTGATACAGAGTGACCTGGATCACTTGGAAAGCTGGGCACAAGCTAATTATATACATTGCAGTGTAGCCAAATGTAAAGTCTTATGTCTAGGAACAATGGATGTAGGCCAGCGAGCCTACCTTACCGGAGGGGGTACTCTGATGTGGGAAGAAGTGACTCAAAACTTGGGGGTCAGAGTGAATAATCAGCTGAACATGAGCTCCCAGTGCAATACCTTGGCCAAAAGACTGTGATCCTCAGACACATAAACGGAATCTCAAGTAAGAATAGGGAGGGAGAGTGTATTGCTTCTGTATTTGGCACTGGTGCAATCACTGTTGGGAGTTACTGTGTCAACTTCTGTCACCTACACTTCATGAAAAATTGGAGAGGGTTCAGAGAAAAGCCACAAGAATAATTAAAGGATTGGAAAACCTGCCTTATAGTGAGAGACTCAAGGAGCTCAATCTATTTAGCTTATCAAAGAGAATATTAAGGGATAACTTGATCACAGTCTATAAGCATCAACATGGGGAACAAAAATTTAACAACAGAGGATTCGTCAATCTGTCAGAAAAAGGAGTAACGTGATTCAATGGGTGGAAGTTGAAGCTAGACAAATTCAGATTAGAAATAAGGTGCACATTTTTAACAAGGAAGGTAATTAACCCTTGGAACAATTTAACCATTGGAAATTTTGAATCAATCGAGTTCAACCAGAGCCATTGGACTTGAAGCAGGAATAGGGAAGTTCTATGGCTTGTGTTATATAGGAGGTCAGACTAGATGATCACAATGCTGCCTTCTGGCCTTGGAATCTCTATATAAATGTTTAAATGGGTTTCCTAGTGATGTCCTTGCTATGGTAAAAGCAGGCCAAAGTCTCCCGACACCAAGTGAGCTGTTTAATTAATGTTGTATTAGTAAAATGAGGCTTCTAGTAACTTCTTCACACCTTGGAGCCAATTACCCCTTCATCAGTACAGCATCTTAAGAGATCTATGGCTGACATTTGCTTGGTCTGCAGAGTTTCTAAGCAATACCAGAGCAGGCAATCTGTTATGGCAGAGCTCTGAAGCTTTGCAGCACAGGAGCCTATTCCTGCAAACCTCCCCCATGCCTAATTTTAACAGCTCCTAAACTCTGACTCCTTTCGTAGGCTTCCTTGCACTCAAGCCTGACTATTGGCCTGATCCGAAGCTCATTGAAGCCAATGGGAGCCTTTCATTTCACTGCAGTGGGCCAAAAGTCCTGTGAAACAAGAAAGGTCAAGTGAATGCAACAAAGAACTAATAATTAATAATGGAATAAAGCAGAAAAAGTCTTTCATATGTTCATTATGCCAAAAAGGTATATGCTCAGTGGTTTAAAAATCCTTTGCAAGTCACCTTTAAAGGTTTTGTTATTTGACACAGCCATGCTCCCTCTCAAAAAGGATCTGGCAAATCAATATGCTTGAGAAGGTTGTCTGTAACATGCAGGTGCTCATGCATGTAATCCTGTTTCAGTGTGTTATGTAACCTTCTTTAGTGGCTGGTCCACAGAGGTTAGCAGCCTACCAATGCTGCCAACTACTGTAGGTAGTCCTTTAACCCAAGTGGTAGAGCTGGTCTGTCTTCAGTGCTGACTGTCTAGGGTTCATACCCTGTTGAGGATGTGGGTGTAGGCAGTTACAGTTTCATATAATATAATTTGGTAAAAGAAAAACAAGCTCTGGAAGTTACACACAAATGGTCTGACTTTAAAGGAATAATAAAGTTGCAAAGTCAAGCACTCAACAATTAGGAAATGCCAGAATTAAGGTTGTCTGTACAACCTTAATTCTGTCCCCTTGTGCATATGCATTATGTATAGCCTTTAATTACATGATCACATACTGGTTTTTCCACAGGGCTCCTGCCTCATTGAGTGCAAGAATGGAGGGTGCTTAAGGACTGTATCAGGGTTGTGTAGTGAATGAGTTCTGTGGGTAAAAATCCTACCTCATTCAGTCTGTGAGGAACAGAGGTGATCTTGTGGTTATAGTCACTGAATGCTATACAGGAGAACTGTGTTCTTTCCCTGCCTCTGCCACAGAGTTCCTAGGTGATGCTGGGTGGTACCTAAAGCAAACTTTTGGCATGTGGTCACTAAATGTGGAATAAAAAGATATAAATAATTGGGGACATAGGGGGAATTATGGGTTAGGCAGAATGTGAGTATTGTCTTAAGTGATTCTTTCCTTGATTTCTAGTGATTTTGTTGATAGTGAATCTATAAGAATGGCCGTCACTCGGATGATGGAGGGGAGCAGGGGATGGTGAGGGCATGGAGAAATCAGACAACAATGTGGGTGAGCAGAAGGACATGGGATATTGGATGGGAGGAGCATAAAGTCTGAAGGGAAATATGTCGGCTGGGAGATTGTTGGGTGGGTAAAAAGGGAGTGGAGAGAAGGGGGTGATGGAAAGGTGGCATAGTGTTTGTGGGTAGTAGCTGGGTGTGTGGGATGGGTGGGAGCAGCAAGGGTACAGTTGCCCGACAATCAGAGCATGAAGGTCTGCTATGAAGACACTTTACCATCTGATGATGGTTACAGGACTCACCCCCCTCGCCTGGGTACCCTTGAGCAGCCAACTGCAGCAGAAGAGGTGAGTCCTGGCTCAGCTTCTCCTTGCTGACCCTAGAGAAGACCAAGTTGCCCATCTTCTCCACTACAGAGCAGACGACTGCTCACTTCCCCTGCCCAGGAAGAGAACGTCCTTCTTCAAGTCCTAGTCGAGCCCTGTTGCTGGGCATAATTTATTAGTACAATTCCAAACCTTAGAAGATCCCTCCAAGTAAAATAAACACCCAACCCAAAGTAAAACAAGTAAAAAGGCAGTAGTTCTTCATCCTCACTCCTGGGACATCATCTCCAAGTCACCTACCCAAGAGTCTACAGCTGGTTTGTTCCCTAGTTCTTCTGCCATTATTCCAGGGCCCATTCTCCAAACCGTCTACCTGAGTGTGAGCAAGCCCATTCTGTAATTCCTGTCCCCCTGTTCCAGGCTCTCCACACCACTGGCCATTCTTCTAATTGCTGTTCCAACCACAACCCTCCCCTCAGGGCTATTACAAGAGGGCTCCCTATAGGATTCCACTCCCCAGACCCCTTTGTCTATGAGTCCTCTGAGCTCATCCAGAATTACCATCTTCATTTTAGGGTCAGCTGGCCCGTGGCTGAGCCACTTTTTCCCCTGAACCTAGTGGCCTCTGCACAAACCTTCTGCTTGGCAGGGTTCCTCAGCTCTGGGCAATACTGTCCCACCAACACTATTCACTGTTGTCTTTGTGCCAGCTCTTTTCCTCAGCAGCTCCCAGCTACTGTTCACTAGTGCTGTTCATGCAGATCTCCCAGGGAACTCTCACCAGTGCCCTGCTACTGCTTCCTGTTCCTCCATCTACCACCTGGCTCTTTATAGAGGCCAGTGGCCTTTATCAGGGCCCATTGGGAAGCAGCTAATTAGTCACAGGTGAGTTGGACCTATTATCTCTGAAGGGGCCAGGCACCCTGTGACACTGATCCTTCCACAGTTCATCAGAAAGGAATCCAACTCTGACTCATCAGTGAATTGGGTATCACTGGTGAACCTCCCCAGGTTTGTTGGAGGTGGGGAGAGGGATATGGGAAGTTGAAGGTTGGGGGGAAGACTGGGTGAGAAGCACTGCTGGAGAATGGTGAATATGGCAATATCTGTGTAAAAGGAAAGGGTTGTGATTAGAGGTACATAGAGGATGGAAGTTCTGTTTCACAAAATATTTTGAGATTTCAAAAACTGTCTTCATTCCAAATCAGAGCAAAAACTGAACATTTGGAATTCTCCATGAAGGAAAATTCCGAAGTATTTTCATTTTGCATTGAAAGAAACATTTTGTTTTGACAAAAATCAATACATTTAGTTTCACTTTAGACTTTTTAAATTTTTGTATTATGATATATAATAAAAAACAAAATTTTAAAAATTTGGAAATAATGTAATTTCAAAACAAAGAATTGGAACATTTCAACACTACCAAAACTTTTTCCAATGGCTTTTGTACTAAACAAAATTCCAGTAAAATTAACACCATTTTGCAGAGCATTTTGATTTCAATAGAATCACATATTCTGATGTAATTAGGTGCCATCAAAATTCCTCCAACCAGCTGTAGTTGTGATGAAAAAAAGTGAGTAACTTTCTTCCATTCAATTTTAAAATCTCTATCGTGGCCTGTGTTAGAGACATGATGATCATGTCTGGGTGATGACTTGAGGTTGTGTTACTGTTGGTTAGTTACAGAGAGAAAAGGAAGAAGGTGAAATTCTCTGTCATGGACACATTTCAAATCTGACTGATCAGTCATTGTTTTTTGTTGCAAACTTAATCATTATTTTATGAAAAAAGTAATAGAAAATTAAATTGTCTTGGACCAAAAATTGTAGTAAATTTAGAGATTAAATTCAATCCCTGAACTGTGAAATTGAGGGATTTTAAATCCTGCTTCAGGTGAAAAAAATAATATTATTAAACTGTGAAGTCAATAATTGATGTCTCCTTCATATGTACTACTGGCACATGTAAGATGTGTTAGAGTGCCCTCTGCAGACAGCTGTATTGCATTTCTTACCTTAAATTCCTAGCCAAAATAGAAGAAGAGAATCTAGCTGCTCTCTCTCATTTATACTCTGCTACACTATGAGTTATTTCTTTCTTGGTTTTAAACTCATACAAAAGGAGTTTCAAACAAATTAGAGAGACAATGTGCGTGAGGTAATATCTTTTATTGGACCAACTTCTGTTGGTGAGAGAAACAAGCTTTCAAGTCTACACAGAGCTCTTCATGTCTGAAGAAGAGCTTTGTGTAAACATTACCTCGCCCACCTTGTCTCTTTAATATCCTGGTACCAAAATGGTTATAACAACACTGCATACGTTCAAACAAATTGTCACTTGATAAGACATCTCAGACATTGGAATAAGATTCCCTAGTCTGGATGTGAAAAACATTTGGATCGCAGACGTAGGTAAATTATGGTGTAGCCATCCTTCTGCTTGAAATGTGCTTGGAGTGCCACCCAGTGTTTGCTGTCATGTATTCTCCTGGTGCATTGGGCACTGGTTCTGCAAATCAAATACAGCTTCATCGTTAGGACATTCCTGATTACAATGCAAATGTGATACTTTCATTTCAGAAAGAGCGTAACCACATATGTCAATCAGACAGTAATGAACTGTGGAAGAAAGATATTAATATGGAGAAGGGCTCTACTGTGTTTTTGTTTGCTTGTTTGTTTGTTTGCTCTGGTTTATGGTAGTTGCTCATTATGGCATTGCAAGAGCAGATCCATGAGGATACATATATGGATATCCATGGGTGTACACAGAGATACACACACACAGACCAGCACCAGCAGCACCAGCATTAGATTCATAAGGCTATGATGTAGGGGCAATAGCACTTAGAATCGACTACCATCTTGAACGGTCCCTTGCAAGTGTTCTTTCTTCAGAAAGAATCAGTATGGGAGGATTTAGGTTTCTCAAAATTGCATCTTCCAATCTCATTCATGGTTGGCCTTGTGTGCTACTACCTTCCACCTCAGTTCTATAAAGCTTCTGTAAAAGGATACCTTCTTCTGCATGTTGGACATGAATCCTACCATTGCAGTTGTCTTGTTCTCAACAGATGCAAGACTGGAATTTGCCAAGATTATCTAAATATCTCTTTGTGACAAACTCAAACCAATAGATGTTAAGAATACACCATAACTTTTGATACTGAAAAATGTTTAGTTTCCACACTTAAACTATTTTTAATGGCCATGTTTCGGCTCCATATAACAGGCTTGTCATCACCACCACATTGAAAACTTGTATCTTAGTTGTCACACAGACATGTCACTGTCCAAACAGAGGCCTTTCAAGATGCTGAAATGCCATTGACACAAAACCAATCTGACGTGACTTCTTCATATTTAGAACCTCCTACTATCAACTGACTACTCAGATAGATAAAACTATTCACCCATTCAATGCCACTGCTTTCTACGTGCAGTGTCAGCACGCCATTTGTTTCTGTTTTATAGGAGGCATGCACAGCTTTGATTTTATCATCATTGATCTTAAGTCCCATGGAATCTGCAGTCTTTCACAGTTCCTCCAGCATTAGCTGTAGTTGGTCGGCAGCTTCCAAGAAAGGCAATAATCCATATACTTGAGATCCTCTAAAGACGAATCTTTAAATTTCACACCTCCTACTCATACACCTCAGTCAATTTTGTCGTCAGATAGTCTTAGAACATTAAATAATGTAGGTGAAAGAATGCATTCCTGAAATACTCCTGATTCAACAGAAAACCAGTCTGTAATACAACTGTTGACCATCACATAGCTAAATGGTCTGTGGTACGGTTCCTCCACCAGGTACATTAAGTCCTCTGGCACCCCATATTGCTTTAGCAATATCCACAGTGCTGATAGATGCACTGAGTCAAAAGCAGCTGCAAAGTCTATAAACACAATGTTAACTTCCTGTTGTTTCTCTAGCTGTTTAACATTCTACAGAGCATATATAGTATGGACTGTAGATTAACCTGTATGGAAACCACACTGGTTGTCTCTCATTTTTGGGCTGAGACAGTATTTCAATCAGTTCAGGAGTACGATCATAAACACCTTCTCAGGGACTGACAGCAGGGTTATTCCCCTAGAGTTTGAGCAAGCTGATCACTCCCCTGTTTTGAAAATAGATTTCCAATCTTCTGGAATGTGACCAGTTTCTCAAACTTTTAAGACAACTCTATGAAGGCAGAGAACTAAATCCAGGCCTCCACTCTTTAGCAGTTCTGATGAAATAGCAAGACAAAGTATTTTGTAACTGTTTGACCACAAGCATCACTTCCTTTAACATCACCGGCCTGTTTTCTGCTGGATTCATTTTTTGATTACACTGTAGTTTACCTGTTGGTGGGGATCTGTTCATTAATTCACACATATGCTCACCCCAGCATTTAAGTTGCACTTCAATATCTTGGCAATATTGTCTATTTTTGTCCTTAACTGGTGGAAGGCACAACAATGGCCGGGCATTTAGGACCTTTAAAGTCTCAATTACACATTTCTGGTCATGTCTTTCAGAGGCTTCCTCGATGCACTGCACCATACTATTTACACACACACACACACACACACACACACACACACACTCTCAGGGCTAGTCTACACTACTAGCTACATAAAACCTTTATATCATGCTGCACCATCATATCTTCTGGGTTCATGTCTCTGTGTGACTGTGCACAAACATGTAGACAGACAAGGTGGGTGAGGTAATATCTTTTATTGGACCAACACTTTGTCTCTCTACTATGGTAGGACTAAACACAGGTACAATTGCACTGCACATATCCAGACATTGTCACTATATGGGAATGATAACAAAGGATGTATAATGCCTTGTTATGTAACTCTGATCTTCAGTCATTAGGACATCATGACATAACCGTGAATATGTTGACAATGTGAAAATTGCTGTAGTAATACTAATTCCAGCTGGGTGATGTTTACACAAGAGCATTCAAACATTTTTTAAATGACCTGTCAGTGTAAATGCTACTGACATAAAGTAGTAACACAGATGGTACAGAGTATACAGTACATCATCTGCCATTTATTTCAATAGCATCCATTCAGGGAAGATAATAGGATGATATTGATTTCTGTTGAGGTGCATTTCAAGATTTATTGAGGAGCATGGTAAACACAGATTTAAGCAAGATTCAGAACTTCTTAGCCAAATCACCGTTCTTTGTATTATGCACTGTTAGGAGCCATTTTTATCTGTTTAGAACGCATATAAGGTTTAAGCCACCGCTACTACTATACCTGAGTTATGATCCCTAAACAGCAGCTGCAATTACACCCCAAGCCAACTTTTATTGTAGTCAATGGGCAAGACTTCCTTTGACTTCACTCCCTGGGAGCTGAATGTGGCCTTTAGTTAGCTATAATGTGAGCTATTCTGGAGTCTCAAAGCTTGTGTACTTTGCCCATTCCATCAATCACCTTTTTTCTATGCTTGGTGGATACAATACTATACCAATACAAAACATATGGCATAAATCCAGCTGAGGAATAGATATATTAAGTGCAGAAGTTGCTTTTTAGAAATTCAAGAATTCTACTCATTAAGTTGCTCTTTCTAATTTGAGAAAATTATAATAAATCTCCCCAAAAGTATATTTGCCCATTTATTGCCATGCAGGATGTAAAAGGAAATACATCTATTTATACCAGGAGAAGATCCAGCCCAATATGTTTGCTATATATCATATGTGTCTTCTGACAGCAAAGCCATAGGTCATAGCCAAGGAACATTAGCTTTCCAATGAGATATGTGAGCGTTCATGGCTGACTCTGTAAGCACTCAAAATACCCAAAACATATTAAATATATCTACAGCATAATGAACTAATGCTTTTTTCATAGTGAGTAGTTGAAAATGAATAATTGCTCCATTAAACTCTAAAAGCCACATCAGAATAGATACATTTTTCCTGCTTTGTAGCAGAACTGCTCTCTTTGCTCCATAAATCCACAGAATACCATGCATCATTTACACTGACAACAAGGAAGCTTACAATAACATACAGCACTTGGACCAAATTGGCTGGAGTGGAAATTGGGTTCAATGCTTTGCAACATGTATCAGACTACCCCTAATAAAGGCTTAAGGCTTTGATTCAGCAAGGAGCTTAAGCATGTACTTAATTTTAAGTATGTGAGTAGTCCCATTGACTTCAGTGGTATTAGTCTCATGCTTAAAGTTAGGCATCTGCTTAGAAACCTGGCTAAACCAGGGCCTTAAAGTGGTTACTGTATAAATGAGAAATCCCATTGCTGACCGTTAGCAATGTTGCTCCTCGTATATAAAGCTGGCACCAAATACTTTCCAGATAGATTAAATATGTTGACCCTGTTGAATTTAGTCATGTTAAAAAAATCCTGTTTTGTTAGTTTCTTTTTTTCTTCTCCTTAGATGAAGGTAACCAGTTTTCTAGTTTAGATTTACTCCTTTCCCTTGTTTATTTCTGTACTACATTTTCTCAGTGGCATCTGTACCCTGGCAGACCAGGTGCCAGCTCATGCCAAGGTCCCCATGTCTCAACTGAAGACTGACAGATACGTAGCTGAAATCTGTCTGGTTCACTTGTGGTTTAATAGTGATAAAATAAGTATTAGAATGACAGGACGTTTTTAGTCTTTGGACTGTTGAATATTTGTGAGTTACTGCGTGCATTAACTTTAGTTGTAATATGTGTATTCCATATTATAATGTAATATTTGGGCGGGTGTAGTGTGAACCCCTGTGACTGTATGCATCACTGTACAGGAGAGGGACATTAATTAGTGTGAAGAGCTGCTCTTCTACAAAAATTGTTATACCCCCTCCCAAAAGAGAAGTCCCGTCAATACCAGACAGGCTATTGTTGGATCTTACAACTGGAAACTCCCTACTTCTGGTTTGAGGAACAGTCAGCAAATGGACTAAAGACTCTTATTGTTCTGATCTCCTCCCAATGAACGTGAGTCATGCAAGTGGACTCTTCCCACCACCAGAGTGCGCAGTTGAGAGCCCATGGCAGGTGTGGGAGTAAAAACCCCAAACTAAAGGAACTAAGGATCTCTCTGGTGCTGGAATTCTGTGGGGGGCAAGGCATTTCCTAGGCCTATGCAAGAAAGCCCCAGCTGTTTAGCTGGGGTTAACCCTAAAGAACAAACAGAGCTTGCTGATTATAGAAACCCCTTTTACCATTTAAAACCTATAACTCATTCATGTGTCTATATTCACTTGCTTTACCCTTGTAAATAACTCTCTAGTTTCCTTTTCCTATTTAATAAATCTTCATAAAATGTATTATAGGATTGGCTACAAACCTTGTCCTTGATGTGCAAGGTGCAGCGCAGTTGACCTGGGGTCCTTTGGGACTAGGAATAACCTGAATATTACTGTGAATTTTAGTTTTAGGGCCATCTATTACAGAGATATGCTCACGTGGGTGACAAAACAGACTGGAGTATCCAAGGGGACTGTCTGTGACTCCATTTAAGGCTATGTGCCCCTGAGGAGTTTGCACTTAGTGCAATTGGTTGGTGAAATCTCAGTTTAGAACTCATGACCAATTTGGGGTTTGGGCCCCAGTTTTTTAACAGTCTGCCCTGAGGTTGGTACCCAGGCTTTTGTGTCCCTCTTGGGAAGGTCACAGCATCTTTTTATGCATCCTAGAGAAATTAGGGCCCAACCCTACAAGGTGCTGAGTGCCTCGTGTACTGTCATGAGAAGTTAAGCACATGCATATGTGTGTGCCGTATTGGACCTTACGTCCCATTGATTCCTTTCATTAGCATTCTAATAGAAAACTCCTGCAAAACACCTTCGGTTAATGAAAGCATTTGTTTAGCTTCAAAGTACGTAACCCGGATTTCACTGTCAATGTCAGTGATTCTCAAACTTTTGTACTGGTGACCCCTTTCACATAGCAAGCCTCTAACTGTGACCCCCCCTTATAAATTAAAAACACTTTTTTATATATTTAATACCATTAATAATGCTGGATGCAAAGCGGAGTTTGGGGTGGAAGCTGACAGCTCACGACCCCCCATGTAATAACTTTGCGACCCCCTGAGGGGTCCCAACCCAGTTTGAGAACCCCTGGTCAATGTACTGTAAGGTGCAGTTTTCAAAATAGCCAGTGCTCCAAATGTGAAGAAAAAGAAGAATTCATATAGGATAAAGCCTTTTATAACTTGTGAAAAGCTCTAGGACTTAGTTCCTGTTGGACAGGGGTCGGGGCGGGGAGTGGCGGAGCTCAGCTCCCACTCAGTTCGGGGGAAACTCCTCCTTTGCTGAAAGGCCCACACAAGGCATGCCTGGACTGGGAGGAAAGGGATGTGAAGGCACAGTATTTGTGCAGGGGTGCCTCTGCACACTCTGTGCACCAGGGAAATATACTCTGTGCCAGCTAGGAATGAGCTGATGTGGAGGGAATATAGTAGTTGGGATATGGAAATAGCAACTGAATCTGCACTTACGTAGTTCAATGGCCAGTGATGTCTGCATAGGGGTTGCACAGGCACAGCAGTCACTACTAGGGCTGGGCAAAGTTTTGGGGGAAATCATTTGTTTGCTGAAAAATTCAGTTTTTGTTGGCCAGAATCTAGTCACCAATTCCATATGCCCATTTTGGCAAGGGAAGAGATTTTCAGGTCTAGCAAACAGCATGTGTCCCCACTTTATAAACTATAGCCCAATAGCTAGGGGATTTGCCTGGGATGTAGGGAAATCTACATTTGAATCCCTGTTCTGAACTAGGGATTTGAACTTGGAATTCCCCTAACCACTAGGCCGGGGTGGCCAACCTGAGCCTGAGAAGGAGCTATAATTTATCAATGTACATTGCCAAAGAGCCACAGTAATACGTTAGCAACCACCCATCAGCTCCCCCCACCCCCACTCCAGTGCCTCCCACCCACCGGCAGCTCTGCTGATCAGCTGTTTTGTGGCGTGCAGGAGGTTCTGGGGGGGGAGAGGGGGAGGAGCGAGGGCACAGCAGGCTCAGAGGAGGGGGTGGGAAGGGGTGAAGTGGGGGAAGGGCCTGTGGCAGAGCCAGGGGTTGAGCAGTGAGCACCCCCCAGCACATTGGAAAGTTGGCACCTGTAGTTCCAGTCCCGGAGTCCGTGCCTATACACAGAGCCGCATATTAACTTCTGAAGAGCTGCATGTGGCTCCGAAGCCACAGGTTGGCCACCCCTGCACTAGGCTATAGGCTATTCTAAGGTGAGCTGCTCTCAGTTTCTCCTGTTGAAGTTGTTCCACTTTGTAGAAATACTTAAATATACATTGAACCAAAAAGAGAGAGAGTGTGAGAATGATTCTGTAGCTTGGTGATCAAGGCATTCACCTGGGAGGTAGGAGATGTGGATTCAAATCCCTCCTCTGAATTAGGCAGAGAAAAGACCACTTTGCCATCTTATAGACTGGCCTACTGACTGTGATGCAGCCCTACATCTTGTCTCTAGGCTAGGGTGTGCATCATGCCCCTATCCCTCTATAGGATAGCCAGTAGCATAAAGCCCCATTACTCTGGCTCTATGTGGGATTTATGATCATCATCCTTTGAGTACTGCCAATACCCATGTATCATTAATACCTCCACCTGTAAGCCATACTCCAATAGAAATACACTATGCAAATAAAAGTGTCTGATTATCAGAATTAGCTGCACTCTATACCTTTGTAAGAATTTCAAATGACCATTGACTCCGATTCCAACACAAGTGCATGCATTTATGTGACTCTATATCTTGAATAATAAAGTGATACATACAAAATATTTTCAGGGATACAATCTTTGTAACAAAACATGAATGATCTTTTAGTGCAGGCAGACAGTCTTTGTTTAAATATGTTTTAGTAAACCCAGAATGAATGGAATAGCTCCGTCATAAACGGACAAACCAAAAAAACACAAATGAAACAAAAACATTGTGTATTATGGTACTTCTGATTCATTCCTTGCCATACAGGAGAGACATCAAAGATTCAAGAACACAAAAGAGATGGGATCTATTTAATATCCAGGGTGAGAGTAAACAATTTAAATTACTTACAAATGTTGCTATTTTATTTTAAATACATCTGAACAAATAGAGTATTGAGGCTGTGCACAGAAAAGACAGGAGTATGATTGTTGGGAATAGAAGAACCCAGAGATTATCTGCCTGGGGATAGGGCTGAATAAACTGAAGAGATTTTCAAAACGTTTTTTTTTGGTTTTTTAAGAAGTAGATAGAGCATTTTGGAAAAGAGGAGGAGAAAAATGTGTGTTGTTTCAGGCTTTTTCACCCCATTTCTCTTCCCAAAGAGAACAAAAACCTCAGAAAGTTCCAAAAGATTGTACACCATGGATGTATGTGTTTCTTCTATCTTTAAAGGTCAGAAAAATCCCCTCCCTATCTTGACATAATCTCATCTTGGATGGGAAACAAGACTTGGTGTCACTGAAAAAAATAAATTTGGAAAATTAATCAGAAGTTATATTTAGCATGATTATTGTGTTTTGTACAACTGTTAACCATAATCATTGAAACGATCAAGAAGGATTTGGTTGGATTAGTATCAATATGGTGCAACTGACAACAATTAAAAAAAACCACATACATTCTTTAGCTTTTTCCTGGTTGTGATTTGTAGATTACTTGCTTTTTGATGGACTATAGTAGAAAACAGCATGAAAACCCTAAGTAGTAGCTGCAAGTTAATGTCATCCAGATACAATTGTGTTGAATAGTCCTGCCCAGACCACTACAGTTTCTACTAGGACTTGGAACCTGTGAAAAGCAGAACATTTGTAAAGTCTGTCGATGGACATTGTAAATCCAGCAATCTCTAGAGATTAGGAGGCACTGCTTTTTCCTTCTATCTCTGGGTTTTCCAACATGGCTTCGGATGATATTTCTCCACCCTCTGCTTCTTCATCTAAAGAGACATAAATACATGATAAAACACCCAGCACATGCATTCTCATGCAAGGGATTGGCTATTTAATCAAAGATAAATATTTATTGATCACTGCTAGTATCAACTGGCTCTTAACTACCACAGTGACAGATGTTTTAGCAAAACCATTCGACAGCTAGAATAGATAGCTTAGACAGATAGGACTTGAATCTCATTTTCCAACAGCAATTCCCTGTTGATGCTGAGTTGCTTGCCCTGTGCTTATACTGATCAATGGGTATTTGGTTGTAAGATTAAAATTGGAGATAATTTCTTTGATTTTTCTCTTGTCATTTCCAAAGATAAGAAAGAATTTCTTATCTCTGAGTGTTGCTTGGTTGCAGATAGAGAATGTTACAATGTATGGGGGTGCCAGTTATGGTATGACTGACTTTTCTTAGCATTGAAATGCTTCATAGACTCCACTTTGCCTTTGCAAGGTGAAGATTTTCTTTCTGATTTAGAAAGTTCACTCTTTTATGGACTGGGTTAGAGTGATTGTTTGAATACAACAAAACCATGGTAGCCTGAAAAGATAATTAAAATAGAATTCCACTATATAACTTCTGATGTATTATACTGTTAATTCTTTACTACTGATTAAATATACAAGTAAATGTAAACTGCCCTCTGTTTTGTTTTCTTTACTGCTCAGCAACCGTTTCTAAAACTATACTGCCCTCAAGCCACATGTGGCACAACCACTGATGTCAATGGGATTTGCACACTCAAATCTAGGCCAGACTATGGCTTTTAGGGATCTGTTCAGACCAGGTAGCTCGGATTTAAACATACAGTACTTGGCCGTGGAGCTCTCTGAGTCTTATGAAGTTTGACTGTCAGAACCTAAGGGGTAAATTTTCAGCAAGCAGCCCTGAGAACTTGCCATAAAACTACCATTAGCAAGAAGAACTGTGTATCTTATATCTGCCAGAGTGAAAATATGCAACTAAGCAGCATTCCGGAGCCAGTGCTCCCTAGCATCACAAGCTCCATTCTGCAGGATTCTGATCAACTGCTGTAGGTGCTGAGCCCCCTCAACTCCCAGGGAAGTGAGTGGAAGTTGAGAGCAGCCTCTTCATGAGTTGCTTAGCACCCTGATTGAGCTGCTCATGCTTGCACCCAGCTGCAATGAGCTAGCTCTAATTCTAGAGCAGGGGTTCTCAAACTGCGGGTCAGGACACCTCAGGGGGTCATAGGTTATTACATGGGGGGCCGCCAGCTGTCAGCCTCCACCCCAACCCCCCTTTGCATCCAGCTTTTATAATAGTGTTAAATATATAAAAATGGTTTTAATTTATTAGGGGGGGGGGCTTGTTATGTGAAAGGGTGCTATGTGAAAGAGGTCACCAGTACAAAAGTTTGAGAACCACTGTTCTAGAGTGACTGTGGTGACATCTAATTTATCCTCTGCCCTTAGTCCTTGCACAGCCAGCGCTGATTGGCTGAGAAAGAAGGCATATTGAGGTCATCTGCCAGTAAGTAAGAACTTTATTGAGCTGACCACTAGCTGGTTCCTTCACAGGAAACCAATTTCTAGGTAGGCTCAGAATAAATAACTCCCACAAAGGGGAGGAATCTGAGCATTAACTTGATGTGTTCTTTACAGCAGACTGGGCTACACCATAGACCAATGTATGCAGCTCCCATCCTTTGCTCCATGTGGAAGGGCATCTGCAGATCCCATTCTTGGCTTTTCACCAGTATTACAGTGGTTTACGGCATCCTGGACACAATGTAAAACTTATGGCCCACAATCATTAAGGAAGGACAAACCTATTTGGATAAAGTCTCCAAGATCACCACCCACATTTAAACCCAAATTGAATTTCCTTTCAGGTATGTAAAAGTATGGCTTGCTTTAAAAAATAAAATCATTCCCCTCTGCACTTCTCCTCTCAGCTGGAAAAGAGGCTGTTCTTGAAGTATTTCTGGCTCAACTGGACGGAGGAATTGCCAGAAACCTTGTAAGAAAATCCTTTCATTGTGAAATTTCCAGCTCTGTTTTACAAACACAAAAGGTGCAGATGAGGATCCAAACTTGTGGGTACTTGACCCTCAAAACTTTCTGGCCATTGTCTTGTCCTAAATTTACTTTCCAACAGTGTATATGGGCTACAATCTGTTGCATACATTGAGAATTCTTGAAATGGGTTTATGTGGCATTTACTAGAATGATACAGAACCATTCTGTAGCTAGTGTCAGGGAAACCCTCTGAGAACTCTCTGCTCATACAGCACCCCTGAGTCATCCCTAAAGTTAGAGCCAAATTGACCCCCATCCTGTGCAAACTTCCTATTACCTCATTTTCACCATTGCAAATTACTGATATCAGAAATGGAGGATTCAAAAGCAGCCCTTTTCAGAAACAGCACTGGTCTACAACAGTGTTAAGAGCAATTGATAATTCATTGTTCTTCCAATCTCTGCAGATTACATCCCTGTATTCATGTGAAAGAAGCAGCACATTTTGCTGGAGCTACTGTATCTCTGTTTTATTTGTTCTTAATAATAGATTGGATGGGCACCAGGAGTGGATGATTATTCTGTCTGGAGGCCTAAATACTTGCGTCATTTTGTGTAATGCCTTGGCATTTCTTTTAACAAGGTGGTCACTCTTTCATGTGGTAAAAGACTAAGGGGAGAGGCTCTGTGCTGTAAGAAGCACTTCTTTTTTTTCAACAACTAAGCTTTCCAGAAGCTAAAATGAAACAAATGGGAGGAATCTTTCTTGATCTCCAGTTGTTTTGTTAACTCTATTTTATTCAAGTTAGTTATTTCTCAAGTTGTTTCTCTCTTAAGGGTGATTGTGCTGAACTATATAAAGCTTAATAAGATTTTTTTAAGCCAATTAATATTTCATTGGGCTTGGCTAATGCAGTGTTTCCACCTCCACAGCTCCAGCTGTGAATAACAGCCCAAATCCACATTGTTCTCAGCTACATCCAATTCAGTAATGGAAATGGCAGCTCCCCAGTGGTGTAGTGGTAAAAAAAAGAGAAATGGGTAAATGAACCTAAACTAAACTCTATATTCCCCAAATGCAAAGTTGGTAATCTCCATTTACCTGCATTTACCCTCATTACACTATTGCAGCTCCCCTTTCCCCAGTCTGAGCATAAAGGGAACCATGCCGAGCTCAGAGTAGAAAGATTTATTACAGTTCTTGTCAAATGAAATCTTATACATTGACCAACATAAATAATTCTCATTATAATATGTATCAAGAATGTGGTGGAGTGGTCTCTTAGGGTATTGCATTTACATTGCAATTAAAAACTCACGGCTGGCCCATGCCAGCTGACTCAGGCTCAGGCTAAAGGGCTGTTTAATTGCAGTGTAGATGCTGGGGTTTGTGCTGGGGTCTGGGCTCTAGGATCCTGTGCGGTGGGAGGGTCCCAGAACTTCAGCTGCAGTCTGAGCCTGAACATCTACACTGCAATTGAACAGCCCAAGTCCCACAAGCCCAAGTCAGCTGGCACAGGCCAGCCCCGGATGTCTAATTGCAATGTAGACATACCCGTAGTGCTACAAGTACTAAGGCCAGCCTCTTTTATAATGCAAATGCCTGCAGGGAGACATTAAGATCTCAGTTTCTCTAGAGGTCTGATCTAGCTCTCACTGAAGGGGAGTTTTTCCATTGATCTTAGGGCCTGATTCAGTTCCCATTACCTGCCTTCACGGCTGTCAGACTCTCAGGGCTGCCAGCACTAAGGCCTCCTCTGCCCTCCCCTAAACCTGAGGCAATATCTTTGGACCATCCCTACTGTCTTTCCCTTCTAGCTAAAGCAATCTTGGAACCATCATCAATTATCTTTGAAAACTCATGGAAGACGGGTGAGTTCCCAGAGGACTGGAGAAGAGCAAACATAGCACCTATCTTTCAAAAGGGGAACAAAGGGGACCCAGGCAATTACAGACCGGTGAGCCTAACTACAGTACCTGGAAAGATATTGGAACAAATGATTACATAATCAGTTTGTCAGGATCTAGAGGATAATAGGGTTATAAGGAATAGCCGGCACGCATTTGTCAAGAACAAATCATGCCAAAACAACCTAATTGCCTTCTTGGACTGGGCTACTGGCCTAGTGGATAGGGGAGAAGTAGTCATGATATATCTTGATTTTAGTACGGATTTTGACACATTCCCACACGATAGTCTTATAAGCAAATTAGGGAAATGGGGTACAGATGAAATTACTACCAGGTGGGTGCACAACTGGTTGAATGACCATACTCAAAGAGTAGTTACCAATAGTCTGTTGTCAAACTGGGAGGGCATATCTAGTGGGGTCCCGTGGGTCAGTCTTGGGTCCAGTTCTATTCAATATTTTTATAAAGGCCTTGGATAATATACAAGAGAATATACTTATACAATTTGCAGATGACACTAAACTGGGGGAGGGTTGCAAGCACTTTGGAAGACAGGATTGGAATTCAAAATGACCTTGAAAAATTGGAGAATTGGTCTGAAACAAACAAGATGAAATTCAATACAGATGACTGCAAAGTACTACACCTAGGAAGGAAAAATCAAATGCATGACTACAACATAGGGAATAATTGGCTAGATGGTAGTACTGCTGAAAAGAATCTGGCGGTTCTAGTGGATCACAAATTGAATATGTGTCAATAATGTGATGCAGATGCAAAAAAGGCTAATATCATTCTGGGGTGCATTAACAGGTGTGTCAAATATAAGACATGGGAGGTAATTATCCCGCCCTGCTCGGCACTGGTGAGGCCTCAGCTGGAGTATTATGTCCAGTTCTGGGCACCACACTTTAGGGAGGATGTGAACAAATTGGAGAGAATCCAGAATAGAGCAACAGAAATGATTAAAGGTTCAGAAAATCTGACCTATGAGGAAAGGTTAAAAATATTGTGCATGTTTAGTCTTGAGAAAAGAAGATTAAGGGGAGGATCTGATAACAGACCTCAAATATGTTAAGAGCTGTTATAAAGAACTCCTTGTCAGAGGATGTTGTGAAGGCCAACACTAACAGGGTTCAAAAAAGAACTAGATAAACTCATGGAGGATAAGTCCATCAATGGCTATTAGCCAGGATGGGTAAGGATGGTGTCCCTAGCCTCTGTTTGCCAGAAGCTGGGAATGGGTGATGGATCATTTGATGATTACCTGTTCTGTTCATTCCCTCCTGGACACCTGGCATTGGCCACTGCCGGAAGACAGGATACTGGGTTAGATGGAGCTTTGGTCTGACCCAGTATGGCCATTCTTATGTTCTTATATTCTAAAGAGGACAGTGATCATTTGTTTTCAATGTCCACTCAAAGTAGGACAAAACATTATGGGCTTAATCTTCAGCAAGGGAGATTTAGGATAGACATTAGAAAAACAGGTTGGACAAATACCTGTCAGGGATGGTCTAGGTTTATTTGGTCCTGCTTCAGCATTGGGTGCTGGACTCGATTACTTCTCAAGGTCTCTTCCAGCCCTACATTTCTATGATTCTTCTTTCTGTGCCCATCTCTTTCCCCCTCTACTTTATAATGCTCTGCCCTTTAACTTTGCGCTTCTGTTCTCCAAACACATACACCCTCAATTTCTGATTCTTTTCCCACCCTTCTCGTTTCAAGCCAGCAGGTGGCAAGTTGATACCTTTTTACTCCTCTACTCAAGTGCTCTTTCTTCCTGTGGGATCGGCTGAGAAAAGGTCTGCCTGTTCATTACCCTCTCACAAGTCCCCCGTGATCCGCAGTGGGTTGGAAATATAAGTTATAGAACCTCAGAAATATATGAAACTGCAGATAAGACGACCATGGAAGATAAATAATAGGAACAGCTTCTCTCTTTGAGAGCACCAAGGGGCCAGAAACTAGCTGAGAATCCCCTTCGGTTGAGCAAATTCTCAGCTGGGGTAAAGCTGGTGTAGCTGTCTCCTCACCACCCCTTCTGCACCCTGGCAGAGGAGGACAAGGCAGAACACCGCTCTCCTCCATAAATTCACAGCTGGCATATGGTCTCCTGGGGTGATAGGTACATCCCTAGATGGCTCTGATTTATGCTTGAGTTGGGGCCAAAGCTGCGGTGGTTTTGGAATTGGGGTGCTGTAAGTGGCTTCCTTACACCTCTGCCCTCCTGTGCTGAGACCCCAGTGCAGAAGAGAATCTGGCACATAAGGCAAGTAACCAACTAACAAGATGATCGGTGGCACAACAGTGTTGTGGTGTGAGTGGTTGTTTTTTGTTGTTGTTGCTGCATGGATTTGGAATTCATCTTCTAATTCCAGCTCCCCAGCTAGTGAACAAAAGGCATAAGGGTGGATATGGCAAGTTTAGCTGGAGTCTGGTATAAAATTAACCTTTCCCAATTAATGGGCACAACTAATGGCTGCTTTGGAAAACAGATGCAGATTTAGTTCTAGCTAGAGAAGAAATACTGCCATTGCACTTGACATCATAACTGAAAGAAGTGGTAAAAGTCTTGGGAGAAAATGGAGGATAACTGCATGAAACCCTTAGTTCTCACCAATTTGTAGGCATTACCTTTTGACACAGAAAGTTCAGCTAGTTTGTGTGGCAGGTCTGAAGTCCCTGCCCCAGCCCCAGCAGGAGAACCCAGAATATCTGGTAAGGCATTCCGGCGGCCTGCCCTTCCCGATGCTGCAAAATCTGTGACCACAGGCTCCACATCAGTCATTTCTAACTTCTTTCTTCATAGCAACATCTGCAGACAGAACACACACCAAAAAAAAGCTGTAGTCTGTCTTGAAACATGCAGTAATCCTGTTACTTAACAATGGAAGGTAGTCAGCTTCTGAACAATCAAATACCAATGGCTTGTGAAAAGTGACCAACTAGTGCTTTCTTAATAAATGTCACATACTTCAATACCCTGCTGCCATAACTTTATCTATGCTCTGAGAAAACATTTCACTGTTCATTTCCTTCTGTTTCCATTTGTACTTTAGCATCACAATCACAGACTAGCATAATGGATAGCTCTCAGTACCAACAAGGTACCTATAAATAGAGGCAGCCTTTCTATGAGCCACTTGTATAGGGTGTGTGTGTGTGTCCTGATCCCTTTTCTTGTTTTTTTCTCTTTGTAGGTGGTTTTACCAGACAGTCACTTGGAAGGGAATTGAAACTCTGCCTTGCTATGTTGTCTCTGAGGAACAGTCAGTGGGTTGTATTAATTAATAATTAATCATTATTATTATTATTATCATCCTTATTTAGGCTGAAACAAAATCCTTCCACAATTGGAGCAAGGTGTAAAGAAAGGACTCTGTGCTTTAGTTCTGACAAAGAACTAAACATAAAACCTCACAATTCCACAAAAGTCCTTTATCCTGCAAGTACAGGTGCTTTTACTTTGCCCTGTTCCCATAGAAATACTTTTAGTAGGTTTAAATAAGACATGTTGTCTCTTACAAATAATGTCCTTGTGTAAATAAGTAGAACCAGTATTTCCCTATGCACTAGAAGCCTGCTTCAAAGCCCACTGAAGTCAGTGGAAAGGCTCCCATTGACTGCAGTGGGCTTTGGATCTGGCCTTAGGGGACTGAGAAAAGTTATTTGCATGCAAAAGTGTTTTCAGGATCTGGCCCTGGCATATCAACTGAGGTGGGAGTGTCTGCCCCCAAAGGGGCAGGACAGGGTGGTGGTGGTGGGGGGGGAATAGTGTTTCAAAGTGTAATGTGTATGAATAGTTTGTAACAATTACAAATAGTAACTGAAATTAACAGCAACAAAACAATTTGTCCATGATATAAATCATTTGTGGTAACAATAAGAGTAATTTCCATCAATCAAATACTAATTGCTCCATTTAAAGTAATATTTACTTCCTTTTGGGGAGTCTGACTGTCTTTTTTATAAATATGGTCAATACTTAAAATGAGGAGGCGTGGTATGAATGGAAGACTAGGAATTTTGAGGTTCTTACCCTGACATTCTTCATGGCAATTGTCCCTATTTAGAAGAGATTTTTTTTAAAGGAAAATATAAATCATGTTGCCACTCTGTTTCTCCTGTCTAGACTGCTGCTTATAATATTTTCATTTCTATAGCATTTTTCACTTGAGAAGCATAAAGCATTTTACAGTCACTAGTACTGTCAACCTCACACCACCCCACTGTGGTAGGTCAGAGTTAGTATCTCCAACTGAGGCAGGTAGAGATTAAACATGATTTGCTCAAGGTCACACAGGAAGGTTGTGGCAGAGCCAGAATAGGACCCATTTCACCTGACTCCTAGTCCTGTGCTTCAGCCACAAAGATTATTCTTCCTCCCTTGTAAATTCCTTGCAGTTGTTTAGCTTCAATTTCAAGCATAAATATTCTAAATTCATCTTTGCATTTGTCAAGAGCTAAATATACTTTAAAAATTAACGGCCAATAGTGACAGGCATGAGCAAACTGTTTCACACGACATGAATGTGTAAATGAACCACTTTATTTAAACAAGTGCAGCCACTGTAAATACAGGTTTGGTGGGCTAGTGGACCCTGCCTGCCTTGAATGCAAATGGTTACAGGTTCAAATCCTCACCAATCTTGCCCAGATAAGATTTAAATAAATATAAACGGATATAATTATCCATCTAATATGCTACGCTGACAAGAAATGCCGAAAGGAGAGATTACATATTGCATATACATTATTCATCATAAATATTTGTCTGTTTTTACTTACTTCCTAGAGGAGTTCTGCAGTTATTGCTCATGTGCTTAGTCTTCTCATGACAGCAAGGAAAGAGGCTGGAAATCAGATTTCAAAACAGAAAAGAGCAAGACTGTAATCAGTGTCTTCCTTAGCCATTAAACTTTTAAACATTGTTACTTATTCCTGGTGCCCAGCCCCCAGTACCACAGCAGCTCCTTCCTCTTTTGAGCTAGCCAGTCAGGTGTTGTGGTGGATCTAGCCAGTCTAGTATTGTTCCTCTTTGTCTGCTGTTTTTTAAAGATAAGTGGTGTTGTTGTAGCCATGTTGGCCCCAGGATATTAGGGGGGCAAGATGGGTGAGGCAATATCTTTCATTGGACTAACTTTTGTTGGTGAGAGAGACAAGCTTTCAAGCTGCTTAGCTCAAAAGCTTGTCTCTCTCACCAACAGAAATTGGTTCAATAAATTATCTCACCCACATTGTCTCTCTATTTATTTAAAGATGCAGTTCAAAATTGGCCTCTGTTTTTAAAGGCCACAATGGAGGTCTTCCAACCTATGTCATGTACCTGATCTCTCTACTCTTTTCTCTCAGGAACTGGCACCTCTGTCCCCCAATATAATTTGTGTATCAGAACCTCCCCAGCTACAGCTCCTACCATCTGAAACAAGCTTCCTGTATGGTATAGTCTCCTTTCATCTACCTCGTTTCAAATTTCATCTGAAAACCTTTTTTCTCCATTACTCCCTCTTTTTTCTCCCTGATACAGTTTATCTGACTGTAATTGTATTCTGTAACTCTGGAAAGCATTTTGACATACAGTTTGCATCTATTTTATTTTACTTAGATTTAGATTTATACGTTCAATAAAAATGTATCTGGCCACTGCTCTAGGCACTTCTGAGAAAAACTGAAAACACAGCCCCTCAATGTCCACCAGTCCAGCATCCTGGTTTTGTGGCCAGTGTATTGCAGTGTAGCCAGCCAAAAATTAATCAACCACTGCCCATGCTACCCACAAACACCTCTACTCATTTCCTCCTCCCTTTCCAGCATTGCTGAAAGGTCAGTAGATTTAGGATATTTCAGATCAAAGGGAGGAGTGAGCCCAAAAGTTGAGGGCCACCCAAAACATCCTGCCTGCAGCCCCTTCTCTTTTAACCCCAGGGTGCTCCAGCTCAGACTCCTTCTCTAATTACAGCTGTGGTTATATGGCATGAAGAGAGAGGTTGTCCCTCAGGTAGGCAGATTCTAAACTTTATAGGCCAAAATCAACACCATAACTCCACCAGGAGACCAACAGGCATGTATGAAAGACCCTATTCAGAATAATTAGGCAATGTATTGTGTAAAAAAGCCCATATTTTCATATCGTCAGAGATTTTTTCCCCTAACTCTCTTTTACTATAATGCTTTCTGTGGCCCACCTCCTTCCCTTCCTATGTTACCTTTGTACCCTTCTATTGTCCTAGCCTGTGTAGGTAGAGCTGGGAACTACTCTGTCACTATCTATTGTAGCCAAGTATCTGAAAAGGTCTGGTGTTCCATAATGTCTCAGTTTCAGTGTATGGGAGGGGGAAAGAAATAGTCAATTACAATGTGATTTGCCCATAGTCCAGGTAAAATTTCATTATTGTAGCTATCAGAAGTTTAAACAGGCATACTTTGGATACTTGGACAAAATATTGACAGGCAAACAACCAATATAATTTTTTTTTAAAGTGAGATTGCTGGCTTATTGTTACTTAGCTGCAGGACTTTCTGTTAGTGGCATACCCACCATTCCAGTCTCCTGAGAGAAATGATTCACAGAAGCTGACAAGGGTTTATTAAAAGCAAATGCCAAAGGAAGAGCCCAAATTACTTTCTTGAAAGTCAACATCACTCTCAGGATCAAGAATAAAGTGTTTCATGGTGAATGGGAGTAATAGGTGCCCTGACCCATATTCACTGTCAGCAATGTCTCTCTCTCACTCTATCAGTAACAGACAAATCACTGATGCACATATTTTGAAGCCTTTTTTTCTCCCAGTCTTTTCCCCGAATGCAAGGCTTACTCACAGACACATTACTGTGGTTATTCTGCTTGGGAGGACTGACTAATCCTCATGAAATGTCATAGTGCCTGACATTGGTATTGCTGCCAGTTCACACAAGAAACAGAAAGAAAAAAACCATCTCCGCTTGGTATTCTTAAACATGTCTGTCTTTTCTAAATCTGGTTCTTAGGAAAATACACTTTCTGCCCACCGTCAAAGAGAGAATTATATTCCTTAACACTGTCATCTTTTGAAAGTCCATTTTTTAAGAAGCCTTCCTGTATCAGAGAACTACACTCAAGAACTTCTGGAAAAGATGATATATAGTAACTAAGAGTTAATGGGCCAGAGCCATATTAAGATTTATTCTGTATCTTGATGGACTCTCAATGCATGGTCAGCATCATTTAAGTCATAATTTATTAATGAAAAGCTTTCCATTGTTTTCACTTGTAAATAATAATAATACTTTGTGCTCTTATAGCATTTTTCTCCAAAGCTCTCTGGCTACAAGAGGGTTCATGTGACAGCAGCCTAGGCCCCTATTCAATGATATACTGCCTGCAGTGCAAATGAGAGGAAAATGACACCTTCTTAGCTATGCAATTCCTGTGTTTTCATAACCTCTTATGTTGCGATACGCTCTGATGGCATTACTACCTACTCCTAAGAATTTATTCTATACTTAGGACTCCCTCATAATATATGCTAATACTATTGCTGGTGGGAAGAGGGAAACATTTTGAAGAGCTTGCCACCACCATTGTATCTCCCACCATATGAGGAGTCTGCTATCAAATATTCCAGTTAGACTGTATCCTGGGAGTTTGTCTCAATTCTTCACTGTTTCTGGACACCAAATTAGTTACAGCTGCCAAAACCCTGTCACCTGAGACCAGTAAAGTGGCTGCAGATGATGGCCTAGCCAATTCTAGCCATTGTGACTTCAAGGCTGGGTCCATGCACCTCGCTGTACTTGGCAATGAATGTCCTGACCTTAAAAATACTCTGATTGGTCCAAAACACAGCAGCCTGGCTCCTAGGCAACACCAGCTTTAAAGAGCTCATCAACCCACTTCTCTGTTTTCTCCACAGACCTCCCTCCCCATAGAAAACCAACATATTGATCCTCTTTTTTAAGACCTTCTATGGCAATGGGCCAATGTGTGCTCTCAATAAGGGACCAAGACCTCCCTCAGTAGTGACATTCCACAGGAACAATGACATTGTCAACTTCAAGGGTGAAACTCACAAGAGCAGGGGAGAGATCGGTCTAAGCAATTATCCAAAGACTCTGGAATTCCAGAGGAGGGAAGAATGAACACAGACCTCAAGGCCCTTACAAATAAATGTAAAACTTATTTCTTTATCCTAATCTTTCCCCAATAACACCCAGAGCAACACCAAAGAAAAAGAAGAGAAGGGGATGAAGAGAAGCTCACACACATACATTAAAAGAAGAGAGGAAATTACTTTCCAGCATCTTCCTATGGAGGAGGGAGAGATTGAGCCAGGGTCCAACAAATGAGTTCTCATTAGTTCACTTTGGGGAAATATTCAGCTATCTATAGTGATGGGTACCAAACAGGAACCTAGACAGATAGATACATAGATAGCACCTTTCATCAGAGGATCTCAGTGTGATTTTCAAACGTGAATAAAACTCACAACACACTGGGAAGGAGAGCATTGTAACTATTTTACAGATGGGTAAAGGGAAGCACAGACAAGTGTAAGTGTCTGGCACAATGTCACACATGGAGTCAATAACCAAATGTCTTGAGCCCCACTTCCCTATGCTAACCACTGAACAACATCCTTCCCAATAACTAACATGCAAAAGTGACTCAAACCACAGAAAAGTTAAAGCAGAAAGGAAAATAAAATCCTCAACTTGGATTTCCCCCCATCCCTTTAGTTTCTTAATGAATGATGACAGTGAAAGCAAGGACATGGCAAAGTGGTTTTCCCCACATCCTGAGCGCTGATCACATGGGCCTCTGCACTCTACTTCGTGACTCAGAAAGAGAATGCACAAGTGCCATTCCACACAGTGAGACTGAATTACATCCCTGTGTCATCCTTTTCAATCCATTAACAATGAAGCAGCATGTATGAGTTTTTCCACAACTCTTGACATAGTCTTATGTAGTTATACTGGTTACTTATGAGCTTGGGGATAACACTTAACCTTTGTTATTTGTACTCAAAAAGTTTTTCATTCCTTTTGGCTCCCTCTGTTCTCTGAAGCTTGACGTGTTTGTGTTCCTGCTTGGGTCTTACGCTCTGGACCTGACACTTACTTGTTATGGCATTTGTGCACTGTGAAATTTCCAGCTATAGGGCTTCTTTGGGATCTGCTCCAAGCTGACGGAATGCATTTCCATATGATTCCCTTAGTATTTTTAAGGTCACACTTAAAACATGGTATTGTTGGTGTTGCACTCCATATGTTTTATGGAAATATGCTTATGAGTATGAATATGATGTAACTGGAATATGCTTTATGCAAAAGGCCTCTTGTAAGGTATCATAACAAAGGTTATAAACAATTCTTCCTATGTGTATGTATGTATTTTTCTTGTATCTGAAGCTAGAAATATGAAGTATAACTCTGAGGTCCTATTGTAATTATGCAAAGTGTGGGCCATTAATGGTGGTTTAGAATCTTGATGGCTCCCATTGACTAGGACAATTGGTTGTAAATGGTTTATTTACCTGCACGCCTTCTTGTGTATGTGTGGGCCAACACAGGAAGAATGGAGACTAGGGGTCTTACAGTGACATGTGACCATGTCACATGATACTGGAATCCATCTTAATCCGTGTACTTTTCCATTGATGAGGCGGGGGTGGGGACAAGCACAGACAAAAGATTCCCACCTTGTGCCAAAGCTATAAAAGGGGGTGGAGCAGGACAAAAGGGGCGGCCAGTCATGAGAAAACCCCTGCTTACCACCTGAGATTTCTGCTGGATTTAACAAAAACTGTAGCGGGGAAAGGATTGGGCCCAGACTAGGAAGGAGTCTAGTCTGTGAAAGAAGCTTATTGGAACATCTTTGAGGGTGAGATATTACCTGTAATCAGTTTCTTAATGTATTAGGCTTAGACTTGCGTGTTTTGTTTTATTTTACTTGTGACTTACTTTGTTCTGTCTGTTATTACTTGAAAATGCTTAAATCCTACTTTTCATACTTAATAAAATCACTTTTGTTTATTGATAAACCCAGAGTAAGTGATTAATACCTGGGAGAGCAAACAGCTGTGCATATCTCTCTATCAGTGACATAGAGGACAAACAATTTACGAATTTACCCTGTATAAGCTTTACACAGAGTAAAATGGATTTATATGGGGTTTGAATGCCATTGGGAGCTGGGTGTCTGGGTGCTGGAAACAGGTAACCTGCCGAGCTGTTTTTAGTTAAAGTCTGCAGTTTTGGGGGCGTGGTCCAGACCCTGGGTCTGTGTTGCAGCAGGCAAGCGTGTCTGGCTTAACAAGGCAGGATTCTGGAGTCCCAAGCTGGCAGTGGAAAATGGGCTCAGAAGTAATTTCAGCACATCAGGTGACAGTCCCAAGGGGGTCTCTGTGACTGAACCCGTCACAATTGGTAGTTGTCCGGTCCTCTCAGCTGGATTACAGCAATGCAAAATACCTGAGGACTTCAGTGCTTAGGAAACTCCAGCTAGTACAGAACTCTGCAGCATATCTCAGCAACACTGGCTACTGTGAACACATCAGGCCTGTCTTCTGCTCTCTACACTGGCTTCCCATAGAATTTTGAATCAAGTTCAAGCTCTTAATCCTTATGTTCAAGGAGCTGCTGGGCCCAGGGTATCTAAAAGAATAACTAAAGCTCTGGGAGGAAGACTGTGGTCAACAACTCTGGCACAATGGACCTCTCTAACATAAGGGTAAAGCTTGTTTGTCTGTGAGACAGCTTCTTGCAGACCGGTCCAAGACTGTGGAACAAACTCCCCTGGGAAGAAAGGACCTTCACAAACCTCAGCACATTCTGCTCTAAGTGCAAGGCACATTCCTCTGACCTGGCCGTCTCTAACAGAAAGACACAGCAGAGTGTGTGTGTGTGTATGTATATATGTGTGTGTGTGTGTGTGTGTATTAGGAAAAAAATTCCAAAACAAAACACTCCACTGCACACACCACTCCCCCCTGGGGAGAGGATGATAGAACAAATGCACGACAGATGTGTGGTCATGTTGCTTAATGCACTACTGGAAGGCACACAGATACTACAGTGATAGGCATGATATAAAAAATCCATACAGAATAGAATAGGTTCAATGTGGGTTGTGGGTTTGATATTTGGTTTGCATAGCACTGATACACTTTGAAGTTACTTTACAAAATGAAATAACATTAGTAACTGTCCAGCTTTTCCACTGAAAAAGAAAAAATGGGGGGAGGCATGATGCTGAAAATTATTTCGCAAATGATTGTCAGTAAGTAAAATTTAGGCTAAATACAGTGACATTTGCTGAAGACAGTCAATACTAGCCAAGAAAGCCATCGCATTCCAAATGACTTTGGAAGAGTAGGAGCTGTGACAGATAAGAGCCTTAGTCACATCCACAAGTGAGGTAATGCAGCTAGAGAGAAAAACAAAAAACAGATAAAGCCTATTGTATTTGCAGATGGCTGAAAGAAATCAATCACGCCCAGACCCTGCTATAGAATAAGAAATTAAGCCCAGTGGCAAACCGAGCCAAATGCTGTCTCCAGTGCTGTGGCCATCCAGTCTTACAGTGTTTCTGTTCCCTATTGAATAAGTGGCATAAATATATAATGTGCTACCTATGCATGTATCATGGATTTATAGGGGCTGTGTAATGCTCCCAGCCTTTCAACCACCTTGTCACGGAGTGTGGGGGAGTCCGGGCCCTGCACCCCCAGCTTCCTGCGATTCACCATAACTCTCAGCCAGCCAGTAAAACAGAAGGTTTATTGAGACGACAGGAACACAGTCCAAAACAGGTCTTGCCAGTACAGACAACAGGATCCCCTTTAGTTAGGTCTATCTGGGGGCCCCAGGGAGGCCATTCTCCCCGCTGGGAAGCCCCAAGCCCCGTCAGAGTCCCCCTCTCCATTTCCAGCCAGCTTCCAAAACTGAAAAACCCCTTCCAGGCGTCTCCTTTCTCCCTTCCCCCCGGCTCCTCCCCCAGCCTTTGTCCTTTG
This sequence comes from Platysternon megacephalum, assembly GCA_003942145.1. NCBI lineage: Eukaryota > Metazoa > Chordata > Testudines > Platysternidae > Platysternon > Platysternon megacephalum. The sequence continues at coordinate 1,344,102 of QXTE01000011.1, forward strand.
TCCAGATTCCCAGTCAAAGGTGTTACCTGGTCTTCAACTTCCCTCCTGGGTTCTCATGTTACATGCTCAGGTATCCTTCCTTCCTCAATGCAGGCAGTCCCAGCCAAGCTCCCCTGCAACCTTCCCCCTCAGTATTCAAAGAACACAACAAAACATTCCCACTTCGTCACATCTCTCCCCCCTTCGAGACCGAACTGAGCGGGGTCACTTCAGCCAGTGACCTGGGGAAGTTCGAGCCTAGCCACGTTCCCATGGATGCCCCATCATCTCTCCCATTCCTTGGTGAGAATTACACCAGGCCCTTCCAGTTTTCTGTCCCCCTTTAGGTCGGCTCGGCTCGATGGCACTGGTAGCCCACCTGTGGGGAGGCTTATGCAGCCTGTGCCCTTTTCCCACCCCCATGCCCCTGGGGTTCAGACTGGGGTGGGGTCTTCTCCCAGTGTTCCAGTCTGGAGGACTATGATTCGGGTCCCCTTGGTGAAGAGTCCCCCTTTTGACCTTGCCCACCCCCTGGAAAGGTTCCTCTAGGCTGGGCAAGGGTCTCAAAGCTGGTTTCCCCTTGTTCCGGGCCTTCCTCACCCTCTGGCAAGGGTCACAGGATCGGCAATACTGCCGGACCGTAACAAAGACCCCTGGCCAGTAAAAGTTCTATAGCAGCCTCTGCTGGGTACGCCAGATTCCCTGGTGCCCTGAGAGGGCGGGTGTCATGGGCCCCGTACAGCAGCTGGCGGCGATCCTTCCGGGGTACCACCAGCTGCTTCCTGACTTCCCCTGCCTCCATTTCCCCGGGGGAAGCCCATTCTCGGTACAGGAACCCCTTCTCCCACAGGAACCTTTTCCGGCATCCTCTCCCCATGGTTTGTACCGTACTGAGGTTGGCCAGGTCCCTTATCGTCCACAAGGAGGGATCTTTCTGCAACTCGGCCTGGAACTCAGCGGCTGGGACAGGGATGGGGACCTGCTCCCTCCTGCTGGCTGGGTCCGAGGCCGCAGCCTCTCTGAGTCGTGTCCCTGGGCGCTCCCTCCCCACCGGGTTAGGGTCCTGCGCCTCGGGCAAGGTACCCTCCCCAAGGCCAGGGCGCAGTGCCCCTCGCTGGCTCTGACCATGGGTCACGACCAGGGCAGCCTGGGGGTTACTTGGCCAGTCCTCCAGGCCCCCCCCCCCATCAACACCTCAGTGGGCAGATGGCAGTGTAACCCCACGTCCTTGGGGCCCTCCTTAGCCCCCCATTTGAGGTGTACCCTCGCCACGGGCACCTTGAAGGGGGTCCCGCCCACCCCCATCAGAGTCAGGTAGGTGTCAGGCACCACCCGCTCTGGGGCCACCACCTCGGGCCGGGCCAGCGTCACCTCTGTGCCCGTGTCCCAGTATCCATTGACCTTCCTCCCATCCACCTCCAGGGGAACAAGGCACTCTCTCCGGAGGGACAGCCCCGCGCCCACCCTGTAAACCAAGAACCCTGAGTCTGGAGCATGCAGCCCTCCCGAGGAGCGGGCCTGGGGTCCTCCTCCCTCCTTAGCAGGTGGTACGCTGCCAGCCCCCCTTGCCTGGGAGCGCTGCCCCTCGTCCGACTGGGTCTCTACCCAGTCAACCCTCTGTGGGTTGGGTCTGCTCAGTCTGTCCCTGAGCTTGGGGCACTGGGCCCGTATGTGGCCTCGCCGGCCACAGTAATAGCAGCTCATGTGCCGTTGGTCCCCTCGAGCGGGTCGGTTGGTCCTGACGCCGAATGTTCCCCCTTTGAGGGGGTTCTCCATGTTTTCCCTATGGGAGGTCCCATGGTGAATCTCTCGCTGCATCGCAGCGGGCCTGTTCCTTTGGGACGCCTCCCTGGTATCCCCTGCCTGACTGTTCACAAACTCGTCGGCCAGCTGCCCTGCATGCTGCGGACTCTCTGGCTTTTTGTCCACCAACCACAGCCTCAGGTCGGAGGGCACTGCTCATACAGTTGCTCCAGTACGAATAGGTCGAGCGGGTCCTCTTTAGTTTGGGCCCCAGCTGTCCACTTGCAGGCGTACCCCCGCATCCGGTTGCCCAACTGTAGGTGGCTGACCTCAGGGGTTTTGCGCTGACTCCGGGGCCGTTTCTGGTACATCTCGGGGGTCAGCCCAACATCACGAAGCAGGGCCTGTTTGAACAGGGCATAGTCCCCTGTCTCCGTCCCTTTCAGTCGGCTGTACACCTCCGCGGCTGGGGGGCCGAGTAGGGGGGTGCGAAACTGGAGCCTGTCTGCAGGGTCAACGCTGTGCATGTCGCGGGCATTCTCAAAGGCCGTCAGGAAGCTATCCATGTCGTCCCCCTCCTTACGCTGGGCCAGGACGTGCTTATCAAAGCTCCTTGCAGTCGGGGCCCCTCCTTGCACTCACCGCAGCCGGGGCCCCACTGCTCCTCAGCCTGGCCAGTTCCAGCTCATGCTGACGCTGGTTCTCCTCATGCTGACGCTGGTTCTCCTCATGCTGACGCTGGTTCTCCTTCTCCTCCCGCTCGTACTGATGCTGTTTCTCCTCATGCTGATGCTGGTTCTCATGATCCGCCAGCTCTATCAGTTTTAGCTCTCTCTCCCAATCCAGCCGCCCCCCCTCCTCGGAGGCTGATCTTCGCCGGGAGGATCCCTTGCTGGCCGGGGGGGTCACGGTGCCCTCGGTATTCGCTGGGCTCCTCCCCACCCTTCCTCTAGGCATAGAAAGGGAGGGTCTCAGGAAGCCCTCAGCAGCTGGCTGACCACTCCCAGCTGGGACAGACACTGGTGCCTGCACTGCATCTGCCAGGCTGCTTCCCTCAGAGACAGGAATCAGATCATTCAAGCGGCAATGACAAGCTTGAGAAGTAGTTTGGGAATCATTTACATGTCCTATTTAATAGGCCAGATTTATCAGGATACTCTGGATGTTATAGCCAGTCAGCTAAACTAGGCGTGTGGCTGTTTTGCATTGCCAGAGCAGGACAAAGCAGCCAGAAAGTACCACTGAATTTGGCCTTATATGTATTGCATTTATTTAGCTCTGATAGTATACTTGTGTGTGTATGTACATATATAGTGTGCTTCAATCTATTTATTTGTCTATTGTTGCTTTATGAACTGCTTTGGGCAGGGATTGAGCCTTCTTTTCTGTCTGGAAAGCGCCTAACTAAGATCTTGTGGGTGCTGCCAGAAAATCAATACACAGATACATAATCCAGCAATGAGTTATACCATAATTAGATTTCTTATTATATGCAGCAAATGCCACCATTCTCAAGTTAGCTTACTCCATTGCTGGAGAAAAACCCCTACCAAACAAGATGCTCCACTGCATGCAGTTTTCTCCTTCGATGTGACAGATGTTAGTCATATCACTTAGACCCCAGATCCACAAAGGGACTTGTGTGCTACAACACTGAATGTCACTGAATGCCTAACTTTTAGGTACCTAAAAAAATAACAGAAACGACACTGAGATCTACAGAGTCTGAGCTAGGCAACTAGACTCCCTATACAATTAAAAGGGAAGAGCTAGCACCTTAGACTGTGATCCGCAAAGCCAACACACTAGGCGGGGAGCCGCCTACGCTAGTCAATGGGAGATGCCGACCAGAGGGGTGTGTGCGAAGACCTACCCCATCATGGAGATAGGCACCTAAGTCTGGGCTGCAGAGGGGTGCTTATCTCTGCTTGTAATCCACAAACTGGGGGAAAATATGCACTTGCCCAAGTCACGTGAATCACATCCTAAGTAGCAGCAAAATAGCTATTTCAATGCTTGATCATCATGCTTACAACAACATGTCGGTAACTGGCCCAGCATGCCCACATAGACATGTAAACCTGAGGACTCTGTATTGGAATCACAGGTAGAGTCAATAACCTCAAGAAATAATGTGATCCCACCATTTTATTAACTGTTCTTCTTCTTTAAACCCCAGCTGTCATTTGCTATAGTTTTCAGAGGGATAGAAATTATTTCATAAGCATGGCACATGCTGCACATACCACAGTCTGCATCCTGCCTACAGAGTCATCACTTGCCTGGCTGGCCACCGTAAACAAATGTCTAACATCCCCATCACAAAATCAGACAGCTTCCCTTGCTCATCGATGGATGAGGTCCTGGTCAGATGGAAAACACATTGTGAAAGCATGCTGAATCACATGCCTGCTGACAACTGTCCAGAGCTACAGGTCTCGGCAAACTGCACAGCTGAAGACCCAGGGATGAACACTGATCCTCCGTCACCCGAGGATGTGCTGCTGGACCTGATGGTATTCCACTTGAGCTCCTCAAAAAAAAAGGTGACTTTGGAACCAGTGTGCATCAGCTTGCACCAACTGTTCTTAAAAGTGTGGGCTTTAAGAAAAGTATCAGCAGAATGGAAGATGGCATCATAGTGTCCTGTACAAGAGTAAAGGATCCCTCTTCGAGTGTGGCAGCTGCAGGCCAATCTGATTGTTATTGCTCCCTGGAAAGGTCTTTGCTCAAATTCTGATTGGTGGGATGCAGCCACTCCTTAACGGACATCATCCTCCACAGCTATCAGGTTTCACTGTTGGGTGGTCAACAATGGATGCTGTCGTTACCTTCCAGCTTCTGGCTGAGCTCCACCGAGAATTTAACTGCCCACTTCACGTGGCATATAGTGACATCAAAGCGGCTTTTGATTCAGTCAATGGGCCAGCATTTTGGCTCTCACTGAAAGGAGTTGGCGTCCCAGATGTTCTGCTAAATCTGGTGCATGATCTTTACATTGGTACTGGTGCAAAAGTGTTGGTTCCTGGCTTTCACTGCATTTCTATACAACTTTAGGTGTGCAGCAGGGATATATTCTTGCCCCAGCACTATTCTGTCGAGCTATCAACTGGATATTAAGACTCACTGCTCCACAGGTCAGACTCAAGATTGGCCAAGAAGTGTTCACCGACCAAGATTATACTGACGATGCTGCCTTGCTTGTGGAGAAGAAAGAAAATTTCAGCCCCACCTTCCAAGGTCTCTAAGATGCTGCTCATATTACAGGGTTGAACATCTCATAGGAGTAGACCAAAGTCCAGAATCTCAGAATTGGGCCATCAGATACACCAGTGCAGGTGGGGTTGAGTACCATGGAGAGTGTTGATGAGTTCATCTTCCTAGGCTATAAGCAGGGTTCAAATAGTCTCAGCAAACTGGACATTCTTTGATGACTAGGTCTCGCTGCCTCCTGCATGAAGTCCATGTCTCGCTTAGGGATGAAAAAACATCTTTGCACTGAGACAAAGTTTGGGATCTGTCAAACCTGTGTACTACCTGTATTGCTATATGGGTCAGAAACCTGGACCCTCGTATAGGCAGACTTGGAGCAGCAAGAGGCATTCCATATGTGACACTATCAGTGCCAAATCCTATGCATAAAGTGATTTGACTTTGTGCAAAATGTCATAATTTCACAGAGATCTGGCCTTCCTTCAATGGCTCATTATATTCAAAAGTGGCATGGCATGCTCTTTGGCTGTATCTCCAAGATGGACAAAGACACCCAGAACATTATGTTCTCAAACTCTCCATTGACACTTGAAGAGGTGAACTTTCTGACCCTACCTGGTGCCACTCATAGGGCCACCCCAGAAATTTATGGATTCACAGGATTGAGCCAGATCTAGGAACTTCACTACACAATGCCTGGTGCAACGCCATCAACTGTGATCACATTTGCTGGTGCAATGGTCCCTTAGTAGACTATGCATGTTAGATGATGATGATGATGATGCACATGTTGTCATGTCATTTTCTACTCCCTTAAATTGAATATAGTTCTTGTGAGAGATGCTGGAGTTATAGCCCTAAAAGTGTAGTCTTCAATTGGTCAACAGAACAGGAAGTAGCAATCCAAGTTTCTGCATTATTGTGCCTCAGATCTGTTCTGTGGAGATTGCCTCCAAGGATTAGAAGATATTTCATTCTCCACAGCTACCCAGTCCTTGCCCCCTCTTCATCTCGAGGCTTCCTGGAAGACTCCCAACTGTGATAGTATGTTTTATGAAGTGGATGATTTCCATTATGAAATGGACTGAGAACATCAACTCATTTCATGTTGGTCACCAAATAGTGATCAGAGGATAATGATTCTTGTTAATTGCCAACCTAAGTAGGTTTGAACTAGTAATCTAGGTGTGAAAGCCTCCATATCGCTCATTACTGAGCCATCAAGCCCTCAGATTAATTTTTATTTTAAAACAAACAAAAAGCATGAACCCTTTGTGGTTTTAATCCCTCAAATTAAGTAGATCAAGCCCAAGGTCATGGCCAGATCCTCATCAGCAGGTTGTTGGGTTTTTGTGCGTGTTAGAATAAGAATTCTCCCTGCACCAATTCAATAAATTACATAAGTAATCTAGGAGTGGGTTAATATTTAAAAAAAAAAAAATCTAATTATGGGATTGTAATTATATTTTGATCAGTGAAGATATTTACTGCAGTTTAGTTGGTAACACTGATTATATAGTTAAAGTATTAGAAGTATTTAATATATTGTTTTTGCTCATGCATATCTGTTAAAAATATAGGGCCAAATTCTGCTCTTGGATATTCTGTTGTAAATCCAAAGTAAATCCACTGAAGTCAATGGAGACATTTTGGATTCACATTGGCTCAAATGAGAACAGATTTTTTTGCATACTGGTGAAGTATTCTCTCATGTAGAAGCTGATCCAAAGCCCACTGAAGTAAACGTCAGAGGGCTTTGGAGCAGTTCATCCTTTCTCTTATTCTGGGCCCAATTCTATTTACTGATGTGACAGTTCTCATCCTCAGTCATCTTTACAATCATGTCCTTTTAACACCCCTTTGCCTGAAGAGAGATAGGGAGGAGAGAATCTTTTCCCTCAGGTGTAATATTTTGTGTCTTGTTAAGCACATTAGATGGACACAGGTGTAACTAGATCTATTATACTGGAGTGCCAACTCTGCTAGAGGGTAAGCAGTACTTTTGATTCAAAGTTCTCATCTTCTCATTCTGACTCCAGCATAAGGTGGGCACACTGAAACAGAAACCCCTACACCTGCAGACCAAGAATTATTCACCGCAATTATTTGGAGAATAAAATTAACACATTTGAGAAGGGAAGAGAATTTGATTCAGAAAGTCACAAGCTGTTCTCAGACAGTTTGAGGTGTAACTTCTCAAATATACTGTTCATTATCAATTACTCACCCAGTTCTAAAGGAGAACATGTAAAGGACTGGCAAGCTAAACCATTTCAGGTCTTTACAGTCCAAGAACATAAGCATATGGATGACTTTATTTTTTAGGACAGCAATCTGCTTACACCCCCTTGTATAAATTAGTTTTTTAAATCTAAAACACTTCTAGATTTTATTGTTTGGCCAGATTTCATGAGAATCAGCTTTATGGGTAAAGTGCTGGCACTTGTTACATTAATTGTTCACAAATTCAAAGTATCAGTGAGTGTGTCTTCATCATCAAGTTATGATCGTTTGTTGTGCATCACTCCAATCTCTTCACCCCCATCTGAATCCCTCCTCTGTCTCCCTCTTCTCCATGGCATCAAGTTCATGCTTCTCGTTCTCACTGTGAATGCCCTACAAAATTCTCTGCATCTCTAATTATCTGTTCTTGTCTCTTACAAGCCCCACCCCTTCTGCTCCATCAATGATATAGGCTTCACTGCCCCATTTCTCTGCTTGTCCCATTAATGTCTACAGAAACCCTGAAAAAGACAATTCATTTTGCTGCTTTAGGAAGATAGGGCATTGGACAGTGATCCTGGCATTTCATTCATATTGTAGAATGCTAAGTCAGTGGTTAATAAAACATTGACCGTCCATAAAGCTGACGAAGACCCTTGCCTTTGCATATAGAACTGAGCTTAAGGAGGACAATTCAGCTGGATCATTTTGGTGCAGTTGGTTCCTGGCAGGAACTCACTGAAACATGAACCAACAGGGAGTCATTGTGCTGGTACATCTGACCTGAAGTGTAGGAGGTCTCCTTTGTGGAAACCAGCCCTGATAGAACATGTCCATTTGGAATAAAGGCAAAATGGGACTCGTGTTGCTGTGCCAATCACTTCAGTACACTGGAGAGTCCCTGTGTGAGCTGATGAACTTTCTTGTTGCTGTGACATTAGAGGCACTGACTCTGACTTTAACATTCATGTAGATGACAAGTAACCAGGAACATATAAGGCTGATTTAGGCCACATTCTTGTTGCTATCTCCATAGGCTACACTTCAGGAACTTCTGTTCTAATTCTTTTTTTGTTTGTTTGTTTTTTTGTTCTGAAATCAGCTTTCAAACTTTTTTTCTTCAGCCCTGCTCTATAAATCACATTTACACTTTGGTTATATTTTAACACATTTTATATATCTCAAACCCAGCTGTTGCTGACTATCCAATGAATCCTAATTTATAAATGTTCCATTGTTTTCCTGCATGCAGCATGTGTACTCTGCCTAATACAATTGCACTCATTACACACCTTCTAAATCATATTCATTTAATCTCCAGAATCTCCTGCTTCAATCGTTTTAATGAAATTAAGCATAGAAAAATCGGTCTCATACTAGGGTGACTAACCCATGAAATTTGATTTGAGATTTTATTATTCAAAATAGCCTAATCAGAAATGTGTCTATGCAAAGCCTCGTCATTTGAATTAAACCGTTTCAGCTATCCTTGACTCTCAGATCTTTACCTTATATTTTTGGAGAGTTTTAGCTACAGATAGGAGAATATGTGCAAACACTTTCAAACCTTTTGAAACTTTTGAAAGATGTCCCCATGAGTACAACTTTAGGCTCTGATCCTACAATTATGCAGTGCTTAGCTTCACGCATGTGGCATCAATGAGCAAAAGTGCATGCCTAAGTGTTTGCAGGATCAGTGACTTCAGTGGAACGGAAGCACATGCTTTGCTGAATTGGAGCCTCAGTGCCGGATCCCATGGGCAGCTTTAATTCAAGCTTTTTCCATTCCACATATGGGACTGGAGCAGATTTTGATGCGCCATTATTTTGTGTTGAATGGATGCACAGATATTGGTCCTTGGGAGACTCCAATTCTCACATGGAGACTCTCCATCGGATTTGCATCACAGCATCTGCCATGGGCAGTTTACAAGGGATATGGAATCAACATCATCTTAGTATGACAATCAAGTTCAGGATTTATTTGAGCTGTATCCTTCCCATACTGTTGTACGACTGCGAAACATGGACACTGCGCTGCTCAGACTGTACAAAGCTGGAGGCTTTCCACACAAAATGTCAACGTTGTATATTGGGTATATAGTGGAATGACTTCATCTGTGATGCACATGTTTATGGTCGCTTGGGTCTACAGACTACTGGGGCCATTGTCCGCAGGCAGCGCCTTACACTTTTCGGACATGTCACAAGGATGCCACAAGACGTTCCAGCGAACGCCGTTCTCCGGGTGGCTTGTAACATCCGGGATAAAATTCCACCAACTGAGGGGTGGAGGCGGCCCAAAGGCAGACCCCCTATTACATGGGTTCATCAAGTCTGTTCTGATGTTGGACTCTCAGGCCGTCAAGCCTTTGCGGTTGCAGGTATGGACCAAATTGTCTGGCTAAGCGTTGAAGAGAGAGAGAGAGAAAGAGAGAGAGACTCTGGGTATTTGCAATATGGAATCATTTACAATTAAAGAAAACCAAAATATCAAGCTAAGCTAAGCTCAGCTTTTTGGGTGGTCATCTTGATGCGTCCCCAAGTTACGCAAGGATGCAGAGGTTGCAGCAGTTTGTAGTGACAGGCAGTGGGGATACGAGATAGTAGTTCCAGTCCCTAAGCAAGCCCATAGCCAAGTAAAACTGTATGTGTATATACAATGGGTTGAGATGAGGGAAGAACACAGCTCTGATGCTTCCTGGCTCCAGCCTTATAAATGCTGTTATTTAGAAGAGAGCAGCCTGGAAACTCTACTGATGTAACAAAATAAAAAGAAGCACATGGGTCCCTCTGGAAATACCTGATGCAATTTCCTGCTTTTCAGAAGAAAGGTTTTTTTGGTGGAGGGGGGATCAAAAATAAACTTGTTTAATATTTAACTGTAATTTGTCCAAAGCAATTTTGGTTCTATCCAAACATAAAAAAATTATGCAACAAAGCTACCAAAAATAGTAGGCCTCCTGATATAAAATGTGTCTGGGCTATCCCTTCCACTGTACATCAGAATACTGGGTGCCTCTGCTTATCCCCCACATAAAACCAGAACTCTCGAGCCCCCTTCTCTTACACAGCCATCCTGACATCTATATCAAATACCAGTATTTTGGCAACCATTAATTTAATTTAATTGCCATGTCTCCCAAGGTTTCTGTTCTTCTTTTCCTTAAATCACTCCACTTCAGAACTTTCCTTTTGTCCGATGGACTTTTATTTTTACCCCTTTTCTCCATCTAAATTTTCATCCTCCTCAATCCTCCACTTTTGTCCCATTCTAGTGTTGTTATTGCAGGTGTAGCACTGCTAGACATGGTACCTACTAAAGGCCTCCTCCACATAACTTATTCTATTTAGATTTTACCCTTTGTGTAATAAAGGGTAACTGCAATGCCCTATTTGCTCTTCTCTTTCCGTTTGTAGATGACATCCTTTACTTCCTAAATCTCTTCTTCCTAAGCCTCCTTAATTTTTATCGTATTATCATAGTCTCCTCTTTTCCAAGGGCAACAGACCTAATGGGCCAAATTCACCTCAGTTATAAATCCAAAGCAGTGGAGTTACACCTAGGATTAATTTGGTTTAATTTAATTATCCTTTCACCATAGCATCATTTTAAGAAGGTATGAATCATCTTGATTACTCTCTGCTGCCCACACTCCAGGCCATTACAGATCCTGTCCTAGCCTTCCTATCATAGAGCTTCCATTATAGAATACGTTGATGAAACAGTCAGTCTTCAATTAAAATCCTTAGTAACAAATATTTAGGGAATTATTTTAAAGGCTCCCTATGCTTCTTAAGGGAGAGAGAGAAATTATTGTCCAAACAAAAGCCAGCCCTAGCAAACCCTAAACCTAAACAGTATGGCCATCAACTCAGACAAGCAGTCATCCCACTGGCTTGTAGAGGACTACCCCCACACAATCTACACATGTTCAAATTAATGTAGTATGAAACTATTTTAATGCAAATTAGTTCTAATTAATGCAGATGACTTTCAAAGAGCCTTTTCCCTATTGGTAAATGATCCTTTGGTAAATGTAACCTAGTATCAAAATAACTGAGTAAGTATTCTAAATGGAGACTGAGAAAAAAATATCCAGTGTGCTAAGCAGCGTGCAGAGCCGAGCAGTACAAATAGGGCCATTTGAAAGATGAAAGGGGAAAAAGAAAAAGCACTAGTTGAACTTGATTCGAGTCATTTATAAAAAGCCAGGCTCTTTATACTATTTTTAGCTGGAACACAATCAGGCATAGAACTTTTATTTTTCTTTTTTCTTTTTTCATTTACATGGACCATTGAGGCTTAAAGGGGAGGAAAAAAAGAACAGAGCAAAAAAGCAATTGGGTCTTCTCCCATCTCATTGAAAATTAGATTAATCCTGTCTCTGTCATACAGGGTAATGATACTTGGCAGCCAAATATATTGATCTCTCTGGTTTCTTTTCTTAATTTCTTAAAATTTCTTACATTTTTTACTCATGATTTTCTATTGGATATTCATGTGCTGTTTGCTATATTCTGGGTTACATCAGTGTTTGCTCTGGCATACAAGACCAGAGGTGTTCTCCCATACATGGTCCAAGGAGCAAGCAAAGAAGGTCCCAGCAAGTGTTTTTACTTAGATTGCCTACAGAGTGGTTCTTCAATGTTTTCTTTCAATCACTTAATCAGACAAAGGTGCTTTTCCTGGATGATTTACCCTCCAACACCCCCAATCAACTAAGTCTTGAGGGTCAAAGAGTTTCAGTCTATGAACTACCAGGGATTTGTAGAACATAGTTTAGGGGGCTTACAAGATTTTCCCAGAAGATACAACATTCAGGATTCATTTCAGCAAAGCATTTAAGCATGTTGTTAAGTCCATCTCTAAACCTTACTGATTTAATGGGATTTAAGCACATGTTTATGGTTACGTGATCAAGTGCTTTGCTGAAGTCAGACCTAAAGTTTTTGCCATACAAGATTCCTGTCCCTAAAGGTATAACCAAAGAGAGTAGCAATGGGAAATTGCATCTCTACTGCAAGACCCATCACCTATAGAGTCCCAGAAGGATCAATTCTCTCTCCATTCCTATTCATCATCTACATTCAGATGCTAGTTGGACTGATCAGACCACATGGACTTAAGTGCCAGCAATATGCAGACAACACACGGTTCTGCCTATCTTTCACCATGCAAGCCCATCGCTACCAAGATGGTTCATTGCTTGGATGGGAACAGCTCATGTATGAAAAATAGCTGGTTGAAGCTGCATCTGAGCAAGACAGAGATTCTGTTGGTGGTTTGAGCTACTTTGCACCATGGCTGCACACTCTCTAGTCTCCTTTGGCTTATGGTACACACCTACAATTGGTCAATTGATTCTGTAGTTTAGGAATGCTCCTGGATTCCTCACTGACCCTGTACTCTCACATAGCAGTATCCACGAATAACACTTTCTACCATCGCCAGGTGGCTAGCAGACTCCATCCCACCCTGGTGGACTATGACTTGGCCTCCGTTATGCACATCTTCATCACCTCTCAGCTGGACTATAGGAACGCATTATATCTGTGCATGGAGTCATCAACCCTTAGGAAAACTCCACTATGTACAGAATGCTGCAGCACATCTTTTCAGCAACACTGGCTACCAGGACCAAACCAAGCTTGTCTCTGTTCTCTACACTGGCGTCCCATAGAATATCAAGTCAAGTTCAAGGTCTTGGTCTCTATCTTCAAGGTACTCAATTCCTGGGCCCAGCATTTCTAAAAGATCAACTAAAACATGGGATGAAGACCATGGTCAACAACACTGCCTTTCAGGCACAATGAAACTTTCTAGCATGTGCAGGAGACAGCATTCTTGGGGGCTGGTCCAAGACTGTGGAATGTAATCCTGCCACCCAAAGAAGTAATGACCATCACAGACTTCACAGCTTCCTGCCCCAAGTACAAGGTGCACGTCTTTGTCTTTACTTTCTAATATAAATGCACAGCAGGGTATATACACACACAAACACGCATGCACAGAAAGAATACCAAAACAAAAACTCTACCTAACACACACAATTCTCCCCTTAGAAAGAGGATGAGAGAAAGAATGAACCATACATGACAGATGTTAGTCACGTAATTTAATGCACTACTGAAAAGCGCTCAGATACTGTGGTGACGAAGCCAGTATAGGAATCTATATAGAGTAGACTTAATCAGACTTTTTGTCGTATCTGTGGTATAGAGTTACCAATAAGACTTTATGTTAAATTCTAAGCAGGACCCTTGAAAACCACAATTAGGATTTTATGACTGTCATGAAGTTTAACCAGCTACAGGTACCTGCATTAATGCATGTTAGCTCAGTAACTCCTGAATTATCAAAGTTCTCTGTCCATCTGCTGTGACTATGACCTATTCCAACTTCTCTATAAGCTGTGAACATTTTCTTTTTTTAGCTCTGCCTGCATAATCTTATCACAACCTGACACCAGGCAATGAAATTCATCTGTCTTATTTCTTATGCACAACTCCACACAAATGGATTTTTCCCCATTGCATTTATTAAATAAAGATAGGGAGGGAGGAGGGAGGAGCGATATCCTCAGAGATACATGCATCACCAACTAATCTTTCTGTAAATTGATACTTCTGCTTTGATATAAATGGGATCCCACACAAAGTGAGCTGAGCGTTGAAGGACACATGCTAGAAAAAAGATTTTCCCCCCTCAGAAACATGTTCCAAAGGGCCCATATCTGCATTCTTTAGGGTAACGTTCAGAGGGGTTTCGGTGTGTTATTACAGGACTCACAGATCTGCTCAAATGGTTCAGGAAAGACAATCAGCTTTTGGTATTCAGTTCTGATTTAGGTAAATACTTGTAGTGATTGCTGAACCTTCATTGATTTAAATATTGATTTAATATTTTATAAGAACCCAAGAGTGGTGGCTGATGCTGTTTTTCCAGCTCAGCTGGAAATTGGAGTTGAATACAGACCTTCTTTTGGTATTTCTGCACTTCCACTTTCACTCTTCATTAGTTATTGTGCGTGATGGAGGAAAGAGATGTGGTTTGGGTGGATTTTCCCTGAAAGTGACTACCTGTTCTTGAAAAGTTTCAGAAGATCATAGAAACCAAGTGCAAACATATTTTCCTCTAATTTTCTTGCTACATTTTGGTGGCTGCATTTAAAACAGAGCAATAAAAAGTGTTGACTTCCTTTGTGTCCTGTGTTTTCCTCAGTAAACACAAGAGCAGTTCTTAATTCTTACTCGTGTGCATATACAGGGTTTGTCTATATGGTGGAGTAATGAGCACTGGGGATGTGATTTCTAAGGCATGCTGTGTTGCACATTAATAGGTCCTTGTAGACCCCTGCTGATGTGCACCAAATATTCCCTATTGCACTTGGGAATGTTTAGTGTGCACCTGTAAGGTCTACAGGGACCAATTAATATGCACCATGTGAGTGCGCTTTAGAAATCACATCCCTGGTGTGCATTACCCCACTGTATGATGATCCTTTCAGTCCTGAGGCACAACATGAATTGGGCAGTTACAGGTAGGTATGTCACACCCACCCTTCTCATTGGTGCTGGTAAAATTCCCATTGACGTCAATAGGGTTAGAATTTCACCTTAGGAATTCAGATGTTATTTTTGCTGATTCAAACCCCCAGTCATTTCCACCTCTCTATATTGTGCCTTAGCCGAACACTTTTTCCCCAGCCCTTTCCCAGGCTACCCCTGCTCCTCCTGAGTCCTCCGGCCCGTGCTCGCAGGGCCGCATTCCGAAAGGGGCTTTAGAGCTGCAGGCCAAGGCCCCAGGGCCCCCATAGCCCAGGGCCCTGCAGCCCTTAAAGCCCCTGCGTTCTGGGTGGCCTTGCCTGCCGGGGGGAGGGGAGGGCAGCTTCCCCGCTCCCTTGCTCCCTCCCAGAAAGTCCTAAGCGCTTGGCGGCGGGGGAAGCGCTGGGAGGGAGGGGGGAAGCGCTGGGAGGGAGGCGGAGAATAGGAACTTGTACAATGCTCCCTTGTAAAGTCAGCCAAACAACGTTATAAGGGAGCATTGCACAACTTTAAATGAGTATGTTCCCTAATGGAACAGCGACGTAACTTCGAAAAAACGTTAAGCAGGAGCACGTTAAGCAACATAATGAGCAAACAACTACTTGGCTGATTAACAGGACTAGGTTCAATTCTAATTTGTGTTATCTGACCACTTGCATATTGCTGTGGGGAGCCACTGCTCTTATCAAAGGAATTTATCTAGAAGGAACTTGCTGCCAGAGAAGTGACCTCTGAGATACAAGAAAAACAAGAGTCCAGCTGAAAGTTAAAACGATGTGTTTTAGCAAACCACAGGAGATACAGTGGAGCAGATACGTTGTGGATCCCTAGAGCTGCAAGAGAGAGGAACCTCGGAGAAGACTGAGGACTTTGAGGCAATGCTGTCAAGAAGAAGAGGGAGTTAAGGCATGAGTCCTGTAGGAGGGGAGAGCGGAGTGATATGTGGGTTAGTGATTGCACTGTTCCTTCATCATGGCAATTCACCAAAGATGACTTGGAGAGGGGGAAAAGGGTTTATGTCCTTTTTTTGCTGCTTTATGTTAGGGCCGTCAATTAATTGCAGTTAACTCACGCAATTAACTCAAAAAAATTGTAGCCATCATTGCAAGGTATTTATGTGCCAGATATGGTAAACATTCGTTTGCCCCTTCGTGCTTCGGCCACCATTCCAGAGGACATGGTTCCATGCTGATGACACTCGTTAAAAAAATAATGGGTTAATTAAATTTGTGACTGAACTCCTTGGGGGAGAATTGTATGTCTCCTATTCTGTTTTATCCGCATTCTGCCATATATTTCATGCTATACCAAGTTGAATGATGACCCAGCACATGTTGTTTGTTTTAAGAACACTTTCACTGCAGATTTGACAAAACGCAAAGAAGGTACCAATGTGAGATTTCTAAAGACAGCTACAGCACTCGACCCAAGGTTTAAGAATCTGAAGTGCCTTCCAAAATCTGAGAGGGATGAGGTGTGGAGCATGCTTTCAGAAGTCTTAAAAGAGCAACTCTCTGATGCGGAAACTACAGAACCCGAACCACCAAAAAAGAAAATCAACCTTCTGCTGGTGGCATCTGAGTCAGATAATGAAAATGAACATGCGTCGGTCTGCTCTGCTTTGAATTGTTATTGAACAGAACCATCATCAGCATAGACGCCTGTCCCCTGGAATGGTGGTAGAAGCATGAAGGGACATATGAATCTTTAGCGGATCTGGAACATAAATATCTTGCAACACCGGCTACAACAATGCCATGAGAATGCCTGTTCTCACTTTCAGGTGACATTGTAAACAAGAAGTGGGCAGCATTATCTCCTGCAAATGTAAACAAACTTGTTTGTCTGAGCAATTGGCTGAACAAGAAGTAGGACTGAGTGGACTTGAAGGCTCTGAAATTTTACATTGTTTTATTTTTGAATGCAGTTTTTTTGGTACATAATTCTACATTTGTAAGTTCAACTTTCATGATATAGAGATTGCACTACAGTACTTGTATGAGATGAATTGAAAAATACTATTTCTTTTGTTTTTTTACAGTGAAAATACTTGTAATAAAAAATAAATATAAAGTGAGCACTGTACACTTTGTATTCTGTGTTGAAATTGAAATCAATATATTTGAAAATTTAGAAAACTTACAAAAATATTTAAATAGATGGTATTCTATTATTAACAGTGCGATTAATTGTGATTAATTTTTTTAATCGCGCGATTAATCAAGATTTTTTTTAATCGCTTGACAGCCTTTCTTTATGTACAAAGAAGATCTGAAAGTTACGGGGTTAAAAAATTTCCTGATGCTTGTTTTTTACATTGTAAGTTCAGGTCCTGTTTAGCCTGGAAGACTACAATGAAATGAGAACTAGTGAAATGGCATCACAGAAAGCATAAGAATGTAAGCTGAGCAACTGAGAGGGGAAGGGACTTTCAGTCAAACTGTTTTAAAGTCTTGGTTTTAGGTTTGTTTTTGTTAGCACTCGGATGTTTAGGTGTTGCTGTAATACAAATAATTTTATTCAAGCCAAACCCGCCACTAGAAATATTGTTCTGCAAGAAACCGTTGAATGGTTTGCTAAAACATAATTTCCTCTTGCTTGGTGGATATTTAATTAGCAAAACAGTGAAGAGCAAGGCACTTACAGGTGAGCCAAGTACCATATTCAGGTTCTCCTGGAGACAGGTGTTGCAAGATGCTTAGCAATATTTAACATTCCCTGTGAGTGAAAGTAAATGGGATTAACCAACAAAAAGATGCCAATCTGTCTAAAGGACAGTTATAATTGCCTTGGTTGCTGCCCTTTCTATTGACTCAGTGTAATGAATATCTTATTTCCACAGGGCATGTTTACACAAATTGCATATGACATATGAAAAGTTACCATTGTTAAAAGGAATCAATGGTGAGTTTTCAATACTGGCCTCAATTTTATCTAGTACAGGGGTCGGCAACCTCTGGCACGCGGCTCGCCAGGGTAAGCACCCTGGCGGGCCGGGCCAGTTTATTTACCTGCCGCGTCGGCAGGTTCGGCCGATCGCGGCTCCCACTGGCCGCGGTTCGCCGCTCCGGGCCAACCGGGGCGACGGGAAGCCGCGGCCAGCACATCCCTCGCCCGCGCCGCTTCCCGCTGCCCCCATTGGCCCGGAGCGGCGAACCGCGGCCAGTGGGAGCCGCGATCGGCCGAACCTGCCGACGCGGCAGGTAAATAAACTGGCCCGGCCCGCCAGGGTGCTTACCCTGGCGAGCCGCGTGCCAGAGGTTGCCGACCCCTGATCTAGTATTTGCATCTACCAAATTTTCAAAGGACAATAATTCTCCCATGGTAATTAATAAGGAACAGGTGTGTAACCAAGAATTGGAAACACAGGCATAGTGTAACCCCAGGCCAGGCTTCAGGGAAGTTCAAACGTTATACACACATTTGTATGCCAGAAGTATTGGAGCACAAAGCATGAAAAACAACAAATGAGGTAAATTTAAGTTGTTGGGTGTTCAGCACTTTACAAAACTGGGCCATTTAGTTAGGTGCTCAAATATGGATATAAAAGCCTAATGGTAGGCACTACTTTTGAAAATCATAGTTATCTTGTATGTCCTCCACTTTCATCTTTCCCATCATAATCATCATAATAAGGACCACTTTTCAGTCTCAAAAATGGGTCAGTTATTTTTGTTTGAAGTTTTTAAAAAAATTCACTTCTGAGACAAGAACATATCTAGCAAATTTCAGCCCCAAAATTACAACATTGAAAAGTGACTACAGGCACCTGAAAATGTTCCCTTAAAACTGAAGGGTTTGTACAGCTATGCACTGCACTCACTATACATGCATACTTTTTAATTGCTGCAGAAGCTCACTAATTTGCAGGTTGTTAATCCACATTTTCAATCTGATTTTTATCTTGGTTACGTCCCCCTCATTTCACAGTTTTCTGATTGCTATTTCACATAATTTCATTAGCCAACTCATTGTCTCAAGCTACTCACAGGAAAAGTCTAGGCTGGCTTTTTTGTGTCTCCCCATTCCTGGTATGGATTCTGACTATGCACATGACAAATGCTACTGAAGAAATTTAGGCACAAATTTTCTGAACTGTAATCAGAGCCCAGTTAGGATAGAAAAGAAAAACAATACGCTTCAACATGATCTTGTCTGTCATTACAAAAAAAAAAGTTAAGCAGTAACAGAACAAGTCTACTTCTTAGCAAGAAAAATCTTAATAAATGTTCAGTTTAAGGGAAGTGGATGTGGCAACCACGTTGGGACTCCTTTAAGTGATTTAATTAACCTACACTTCCCACACATCACAGCCAGGAGGAAAAAAAATCAGGCCTGATTTATGAGGTTTTATAAATAAACTCAAGCACATTTTCACAGTGGTGTAGAATCAGTTGAAGCCAATGATCGGGCAGGTGATGCTTTTTTCCACATCAGCCTCCACTTCACCGATTCCAACAGATGCTACATTAAGTCATGTAGATTTGTCTTGCCAGTGATTAAGCAATTGTTTTGCTCTCTGGAGCCCAGTGTTTTATTTCCACCTGGCTTTCAGTCTAAACAACACATATGTTTGTTGTCTTTGGTTGATTTCCTGGTTTCACTCCAAGTGATATCTCCAAGATATTTGCGCTCTGGATGTACCTTCCTTCAGCCTGAATGTAGTTGATCTCAGTCAAAGCCAGCACACTGGATCAGTTCAGTTTAGCCAAATGCACCTGCTATTCTATGTTCCTGCTAATTGCCTCTAAATTTTCATTGGTGGCTATGGTTTTGAGAGTTCCTAGGTTAACACACATGTTATGGACAACAGAATAGCATAACTGAGGGAGACTGTGGCACAATGAATGGATACAAAACATTTTCTGGAAAGCTGGGTTCAATTCCTGGATAAGTGACGCTAGTGATAATTTGAGTTTTCATCATAATGGAAATTTGTGGGCATCACAAAACCACCAAACAGCTCATCACAGCAATCTTGGCTTGGCGAAGAATAGCAGAGGTACTGCAACTCACTGTGTGCATCATCAGGCTGTGTGGGAAAGGGGCTGCTAACAGGGAGTTTCGCAAGGATTGTTTGATTGCTTGTTTGATCAGTTTGCTTTGGGAGTGCTTTGTTCCAGCTGGGCCTGACTGTTATAAAAAGACAGTCAGCTGCGAACCAGCTGAGCAGCGAACAGCAGAGAGGCAAACAGAAGGAGTTTGCCTGGAGAGAGCCCCTAGAAGGAAGAGACCATGGATGCTGAGCAAACAGCTGTTGTGACCTGCACAGGATGCGCCATGTTCGTCTTCCTTCCACAGGATAGAAGTGACTATACCTGTACAAAGTGCAAGCTGATCTCCATCTTGGAAGAGAAGATTCAAGGTCTGGAGAAACGGATATCAACCCTGCGTTCCATAAAAGAAAATGAGGATTTCCTGGATAGACATCAGGATCAGCTTCAGCGGGCACTATGTTCTGAAGATTCAGAGCAGGCTACGCAGCGGGGACAGAAGGCCAGCGAGGATAACTGGCGGCATGTGACTTCCAGAAGAGGAAAGGGTACCAGAAACATCCATGTACCAGAAACACAGATACAGGTGAGCAACCGTTTTCATGTTCTCTCTGCAGGTACTAGTGCAGAGTGTGGAGTGGAAGATACGTCTGAGGGAACAGAGCAGAAGGAGACTCCACTGATTGGAAGGCATGAGATGCGCCGTCCTAGGGATGGGGGTTCCACGACCACCACTCCCAGGAGGAGGAGGAGGGTGGTGGTGGTCGGGGACTCTCTCCTCAGGGGGACTGAGTCATCTATCTGCCGCCCTGACCGGGAAAACCGAGAGGTGTGCTGCTTGCCAGGGGCTAGGATTCAAGATGTGACGGAGAGACTGCCGAGACTCATCAAGCCCTCGGATCGCTACCCCTTCCTGCTTCTCCACGTGGGCACCAATGATACTGCCAAGAACGACCTTGAGCGTATCACTGCAGACTACGTGGCTCTGGGAAGAAGGATAAAGGAGTTTGAGGCACAAGTGGTGTTCTCGTCTATTCTCCCTGTGGCAGGAAAAGGCCAGCGTAGAGACCGTCGAATCGTGGAAGTCAACGAATGGCTACGCAGATGGTGTCGGAGAGAAGGGTTTGGATTCTTCGACAATGGGATGGTCTTCCAAGAAGAAGGATTGCTTGGTAGAGACGGGCTCCACCTCACGAAGAGAGGGAAGAGCATCTTTGCAAGCAGGCTGGCTAACCTAGTGAGGAGGGCTTTAAACTAGGTTCACCGGGGGAAGGAGACCAAAGCCCTGAGGTAAGTGGGAAAGTGGGATACTGGGAGGAAGCACAAGCAGGAGACCGCAAGAGGGGAGGACTCCTGTCTCAGACCGAGAAAGCGGGACAATCAGCGAGTTATCTCAAGTGCCTATACACAAATGCAAGAAGCCTGGGGAACAAGCAGGGAGAACTAGAAGTCCTGGCACAGTCAGGGAATTATGATGTAATTGGAATAACAGAGACTTGGTGGGATAACTCACATGATTGGAGTACTGTCATGGATGGATATAAACTGTTCAGGAAAGACAGGCAGGGCAGAAAAGGTGGGGGAGTTGCTTTGTATGTAAGAGAGCAGTATGACTGCTCAGAGCTCCAGTACGAAACTGCAGAAAAACCTGAGTGTCTCTGGATTAAATTTAGAAGTATGAACAACAAGGGTAATGTCGTGGTGGGAGTCTGCTACAGACCCCCAGACCAGGGGGATGAGGTGGACGAGGCTTTCTTCCAGCAACTAACAGAAATTGCTAGATCACAGGCCCTGGTTCTCATGGGTGACTTTAATCACCCTGATATCTGCTGGGAGAGCAATACAGCAGCTCACAGACAATCCAGGAAGTTTCTGGAAAGTGTAGGGGACAACTTCCTGGTGCAAGTGCTGGAGGAACCAACTAGGGGAAAAGCTTTTCTTGACCTGCTGCTCACAAACAGGGAAGAAATAGTAGAGGAAGCAATAGTGGATGGGAACCTGGGAGGCAGTGACCATGAGATGGTCGAGTTCAGGATCCTGATACAAGGAAGAAAGGAGAGCAGTAGAACAGAGACCCTGGACTTTAGAAAAGCAGACTTTGACTCCCTCAGGGAACTGATGGGCAAGGTCCCCTGGGAGAATAACATGAGGGGGAAAGGAGTAGAGGAAAGCTGGCTGTATTTTAAAGAAACCTTATTGAGGTTGCAGGAACAAACCATCCCCATGTGTAGGAAGAAAAGTAAATATGGCAGGCGACCAGCTTGGCTTAACAGTGAAATCCTTGCTCGTCTTAAACACAAAAAAACAGCTTACAAGAAGTGGAAGATTGAACAAATAACCAGGGAGGAGTATAAAAGTATTGCTCAGGCATGCAGGTGTGAAATTAGGAAGGCCAAATCACACTTGGAGTTGCAGCTAGCCGGAGATGTTAGGAGTAACAAGAAGGGTTTCTTTAGGTATGTTAGCAACAAGAAGAAAGTCAAGGAAAGTGTGGGCCCCTTGCTGAATGAGGGAGGGAACCTAGTGACAGAGGATGTGGAGAAAGCTAGTGTACTAAATGCTTTTTTTGCCTCTGTCTTCACAGACAAGGTCAGCTCCCAGACAGCTGCACTCTGCAGCACGGTATGGGGAGGAGGTGACCAGCTCTCTGTGGAGAAAGTAGTAGTTCGGGACTATTTAGGAAAGCTGGACGAGCACAAGTCCATGGGGCCGGATGCGCTGCATCCGAGGGTGCTAAAGGAGTTGGCCGATGAGATTGCGGAGCCATTGGC
This sequence comes from Platysternon megacephalum, assembly GCA_003942145.1. NCBI lineage: Eukaryota > Metazoa > Chordata > Testudines > Platysternidae > Platysternon > Platysternon megacephalum. The sequence goes on from QXTE01000011.1 coordinate 1,366,573, forward strand.
CATTATCTTTGAAAAATCATGGCGATCGGGGGAGGTCCCGGACGACTGGAAAAAAGCTAATGTAGTGCCCATCTTTAAGAAAGGGAAGAAGGAAGATCCAGGGAACTACAGGCCAGTTAGTCTCACCTCAGTCCCTGGAAAAATCATGGAACAGGTCCTCAAGGAATCAATCCTGAACCACTTAAAGGAGGGGAAAGTGATCAGGAACAGTCAGCATGGATTCACCAAGGGCAAGTCATGCCTGACTAACCTAATTGCCTTCTATGATAAGATAACCGGCTCTGTGGATGAGGGGAAAGCAGTGGATGTGCTATTTCTGGACTTTAGCAAAGCTTTTGATACAGTCTCCCACAGTATTCTTGCCAGCAAGTTAAAGAAGTATGGGCTGGATGAATGGACGGTAAGGTGGATAGAAAACTGGCTAGATGGTCGGGCTCAACGGGTAGTGATCAATGGTTCCTTGTCTAGTTGGCAGCCGGTATCAAGTGGAGTGCCCCAAGGGTCGGTGCTGGGGCCGGTTTTATTCAATATCTTCATTAACGATCTGGAAGATGGTGTGGACTGCACCCTTAGCAAGTTTGCAGATGACACTAAACTGGGAGGAGTGGTTGATACGCTGGAGGGTAGGGATAGGATACAGAGGGACCTAGACAAATTAGAGGATTGGGCCAAAAGAAATATGATGAGGTTCAACAAGGACAAGTGCAGAGTCCTGCATTTAGGACGAAAGAATCCCATGCACTGCTATAGACTAGGGACCGAATGGCTGGGCAGCAGTTCTGCAGAAAAGGACCTAGGGGTTACGGTGGACGAAAAGCTGAATATGAGTCAACAGTGTGCCCTTGTTGCCAAGAAGGCTAATGGCATTTTGGGTTGTATAAGTAGGGGCATTTCCAGCAGATCGAGGGATGTGATCATTCCCCTCTACTCAGCACTGGTGAGGCCTCATTTGGAGTACTGTGTCCAGTTTTGGGCCCCACACTACAAGAAGGATGTGGATAAATTGGAGAGAGTCCAGCGGAGGGCAACAAAAATGATTAGGGGGCTGGAGCACATGACTTACGAGGAGAGGCTGAGGGAACTGGGATTGTTTAGTCTGCAGAAGAGAAGAATGAGGGGCGATTTGATAGCTGCTTTCAACTACCTGAAAGGGGGTTCCAAAGAGGATGGATCTAGACTGTTCTCAGTGATAGAAGATGACAGAACAAGGAGTAATGGTCTCAAGTTGCAGAGGGGGAGGTTTAGGTTGGACATTAGGAAAAACTTTTTCACTAGTAGGGTGGTGAAGAACTGGAATGGGTTACCTAGGGAGGTAGTGGAATCTCCTTCCTTAGAGGTTTTTAAGGTCAGGCTTGACAAAGCCCTGGCTGGGCTGATTTAGTTGGGTTTGGTCCTGCTTTGAGCAGGGGGTTGGACTAGATGACCTCCTGAGGTCCCTTCCAACCCTGAGATTCTATGATTCTATGATTCTATGATTCCCAACAAATGCCTAGCTATGATCAAAAGCTCACCTGCAAACTGGCACAAAAATAAATACTCTGCTGGCCAGTCTGTCAGATCTGAGACCCTTCTGAACTCTACTATGAGTATTTTTCCCCTTCTCTTGCTCTTTATACAGTGAGACAAATTCAGGCTTGGTGTAGATCATGTGAAGTCAATGGAAATGTGCCTGGGGTGAATTTGGCCCACTGTACTCAGGGACGGTATTATTTAGGAGGAAAAATAATTGTGTGGCAAGTGGGAAGAGGAGGGCGTGGACTTGAGGAGAGTGGAATGATGATGGTCCCACCCACTCTGGGGAACTATCCGGCCAGCAATGGGCAGGATGACTTAGGGAAAGCATGGGGTAACACCCAGTGGGTGCACTTTACTGCTGCTAAAAAGGAGCAACGCACACACACCCTGGGACATGCATTTGTGCATTCAACTCAGCCCTTTTCTCACTCCCTTACCAATTCCCTGTTTCAATTCCAGCATCCCTACAGTCTTCTGCACCCTGCCCCACACTCCAGCTCCTCTCTCCAGACAGATATGCAGTTCATTCATATGATTAATACATAATATAGATAGAAGCAGACATTGGTGCTGCAGCACCCCATGGCTTGAAGTGGTTTCCATCATATACGGGGTTTGCAGTTTGGTTCAATGGCTCTCAGTACCCCCACTACACAAATTGTTCCAGCACTGCTAGAAAGAGATGACTTAGCTCATGTCTTAACATATGCAGCCAGGAAGAGGTGGGTCTCTGGAGAGGGTTTGAACAAGGAGAAACTAGTAGCTTTGCAGACCTGCTCAGGAAGGGCATTCCACGTGCAGTGGTGGCACAAAGGAAGTGCAGACAGTTGTGGGAGAAACAGACAGGACAAAGCTGGTTTCATTGGTGGAGTGTTGAGGGCAAGGAGGCAATGTGACAAGAGCAGATAAATAGGAAGGTTAAAACATGATGTGTGATATTTCATGGTGCGGAGCATTTACACTACTTCCTTTTCTACCAACCTCAGGGTATACCTACACTGCAAAATAAAAAAGTGTGTACTTAACTCTGGTTAGCTAATCCATGTTAGCTAACTCAGGTTAGTAGCGTGTGAGTTAAAGCCTCCAGGGAAGTTAAAAGTGGAATTGTTGTGTCTTCCATGCTATTTTAACCCAAGTTAGCTAACACAGGTTAGCTAACCCAAGCAAAGAACACACCTTTTGCTGCAGAGTAGACATACCCTTAGTAAAGATTGATCATTAAAAAAAAAAAAAAAAAATCTATAAAACATGTGTGCAAGTGACTGAGAACCCATCGACTATTAGAGCCAGTAGGCCCAGTATTGAAGGAACGTCAAGATTTTGGCAAACTGGGGATGGCACCAGGTACCCATCAGGGTTTGGTTTATGTACCATAGAACACATGGCAACCCAAAAGCAGATGACTGCAGAAAAACAATCTCTCTTGTCCCGAGTGAAACTGACTCTGCATTCAATTTCAGTGCCCAAGTGGGGATTTATTACATGTTTCTACTCCTCTGAGAAACTCAGCAGGACTGGAAGGAGAGAGGGCCTTTCCTTACACACACATATCCTGAGACTCAGGAACAATGAGGAAAGGAAACACAGAGAATGAACGCAATAATATAGTCAGTCCAAAAAAAGATTTGTCACTGTTTTCACAGGTGAGGTGGGGCTTGTGAAACGCCCGATTACATGGCTGCTGGAACAGTTTTTTATAGTGGGGGTGCTGAGAGCCATTAAACCAAACTGTAAACCCTGTATAATGGAAACCACTTCAAGCCAGGGAGTGCTGCAGAACCCCTGGTTCCAGCACCTATGCCTGATTATATGCTCAGTGTTTGAGTTCTCCTGCCTGTTGTGGGCAGGGCCGGCTCCAGGCACCAGCTGACCAAGCAGGTGCTTGGGGCGGCCCCTCGGGAGGGGGGCGGCACGTCCAGCGATTCGGCGGCAATTCGGCGGGGGGTCCCCCCCCCCCGCTCGGGGCGAAGGCCCCCCCGCCGAATTGCCGACGCAGATCGCGATCGCGGCTTTTTTTTTTTTTTGTTTTTTTTTTCTTTTTTTTTTTTCTTTTTTTTTGTTTGTTTTGTTTTTTTTTTTTTTTTTTTGTTTTTTTTTTCTTTTTTTTTTTTCTTTTTTTTTGTTTGTTTTGTTTTTTTTTTTTTTTTTTTTTTTTTTGTTTTTTTTTTCTTTTTTTTTTTTCTTTTTTTTTGTTTGTTTTGTTTTTTTTTTTTTTTTTTTGTTTTTTTTTTCTTTTTTTTTTTTCTTTTTTTTTGTTTGTTTTGTTTTTTTTTTTTTTTTTTTTTTTTTGCTGCCTGGGGCAGCAAAAACCCTGGAGCCGGCGCTGGTTGTGGGTTAGGTTGGTATTTCCAATCCTATGTCCTTGTAAAGCCAGATGCAAAGCAGTCAGTGTGCTTGCTATTTCTTTACTCATCAATATCATCTCTAAGAGGACAGATGCTCTTGTTTACCATTTTCTCATTTGTCAAACCCTCTCCATTGTGGTTGTTGAGCTCCAAGTTTTACCATACATAGCTGTCTCCTTTCTTCTCTTTATTTGCTTTTGCTACCCACTTCTATTGACAGATTGGTTACTGTTTAAATAGTTTCCATTTTGCATTTGGAAATGTTCCTCACAGCTCAGTGAGCTCTCAGATTCTTAGGTTTAATTAAGAGTCAATGGGACAAGTGAGTTACTGAGGGACTGTAGAAAAACTCTTCAGTAAATGAGATACACAAAATGTTTATTCATGCAGCTCCATCATATTCACTTGAAGCTCATCTGTTCTGTAAGAATTTCAGGAGACAGATAATAGTTACATCCACTATTTCCTTTGGATATTGACTGTCTTCCAATCACTTAATAAAGAGGAACTTGCTTGTTGTTAGATTGAAGGCAATTCAGTTTACAATGATGTAGACTCAAAAGACTGAACTGATTAACTACATTGTAGCACAACACAAATTTCATTCCCAGTTTTAGTAAAGCTGCTCCCTGGGAAGAATTACTTCACTACAAGAGCACTAAACTGGATGGTTCCAGTTAAGAAGAGCACTTGACTATGTACTTATCTTTAATTTCACTTTAATAGGAATATTCATATGCTTAAAGTTAAACACATACTTAAGTGCTCTGATCAGTTGGGGCCAATACCTTTTAATGGTTACATTATTTTATTTAGGATGCCATATTAACATCTATTCAAAACTTAGACATATTACCAGGTCATAATTGGCCCAATATTTAAGCTTTACAGCCCTAAATCTGCAAGCTGGTGCACACTTTTGACTCCTATTAAATGGGAGCTGAGGGTTCTTGGCATTTGCGGGGTAGGGTCCTGTAAATGCAGGCATTTGCCAAATCTAAGACCAAAAGGAATGTTTCCACCAATTTATTAAATTCCAATGGAACTTTTGCTAAACAAATATACATTCCCCTGCTACTTGCAGCCTGTTGTTGCAAGTTCATACACAAGTGCATTCTTGCAAATCCAAATTATAGTCTTGACCAAGAAAAGTAAAATTGACTAGAACACAAAAGTTAAAATAAGTGGCCAGTTTAATTATCCAAATCACAGTTGCTATGAGCAGCTTTTAAAATGCCATGAACAATATTTCAAGTGAACTGGTGGGTCCCCAGCTAGCAGATAGTTCTGTGAACATTCTGGGGATCTTCGTGGTAGGTTTTGATTTTTTCATCTTTAAAGATAAAAAAAAAAAAGGAAAATTCACCAGAACAAACAAGAAACTCCCCAGCATCTTTCAGACCCACCCTTATTCAAAAAGCCATTCCTTGTAATCATTTTGTTCACAGCTCTTAGCCCCATGGCTCTGTTTCCTTCCTGGCTTCCCTTTTTCCCATCCCTCTGGCTCCCCTGTTGCAGGGAGTGTAATTAACCGCTGGACCAGATTACCAAGCAATGTGGTAAATTCTTCATCTCTTGGAGTCTTAAATATAGACTGGCTGACTTTTAAAAAGCCATTTTTTAGTGCAACTATGAGTTATTGGTCTAGGTGCAGGAATGACTGGATGAATTATGGCCTTGACAGGCAGTAGGTCTAACTATATCATAATGGTCCTGCTCCCTGAAAAATCTGTGACTCTGATCCTGCATATGCTTATGCACATGCTTAACTTTACTGCTGTGAGTAGGAATAGTCATGCTAGTAAAGTGAAGCATGTGCATAACCATTTGAAGCATCAGGGTCTTAAAAATATATTAAATGAGAAAAGGAGGCAAGTAGCTGTGTGAAAAGTAAATTAGATTTAAAATATTTTAATTTTAATAATCAGAGATGCTACCAGTAACAGGGATACAGAATTCTTTCAACTATAATTTTTAACTTGACAATGTCCATATTATGTTTTATAGCTGTCTTCACAATAAAAAACATTTTTAAAGAAATAGTCTCACCTTTGTTTATAAACGGATACCTTCATGTTATGAATCTTGAGCCAGACTCTGAACTGTGGTACACCAGTGTAAACTAATGTGAATAGAGTTACACTGGTGTAAATCTGGAGTAACTAAAACCAAAATCTGCACCCTTGAGATTAGAGTTTGGGGTGGATCCATCCTTAAAGGAAAATGGGGAGAAAAACACCAGCCCATAACCTCAAATGTAGGACATTTCAGGATACACAGGCGTAGTAACTAAGCTTGAAAGAGTAGAGGAAAGAGATTGTATAGAAGCCTGTTTGTGCACAGCTTATTATACTGTGCACAGGATTTTTGTTAAGTGCAAGTATACTCTGTCATCCTATCTAAAAAGAGTAGTCACCATGGCAACCCCTAAATCACCTGGCACTGCACGCTTGACACCAATCTGGCTTGAAAACATCTTTTTAAAGGAACACACACACAGAGCATACTTCATATTTGTGTATATATTGTAGTGGATCCAGATAAAATAATTGTTTTTTGTATTATAAAGAAAACGTTTCCTTATTGTGAAAATGGGAATTTTAAAATAAAATCATGTTCTTCACAAATCATTTCTGATTTCAGATCCTTTCCCCACTACCCGGATTTTCTCCTTATCAATTAAAAATATGAAAAGTATTTGGGTGTAGAGCAGGAGTAGGCAACCTATGGCACGGGTGCCGAAGGCGGCACGCGAGCTGATTTTCAGTGGCACTCACACTGCCCGGGTCCTGGCCACCAGTCCGGGGGGCTCTGCATTTTAATTTAATTTTAAATGAAGCTTCTTAAACATTTTAAAAACCTTATTTACTTTACATACAACAATAGTTTAGTTATATATTATAGACTTATAGAAAGAGACCTTCTAAAAACGTTAAAATGTATTACTGGCACGTGAAACCTTAAATTAGAGTGAATAAATGAAGACTCGGCACACCACTTCTGAAAGGTTGCCGACCCCTGGTGTAGAGGAAAAGAGTGATAGCTGCAGTGAAAAGCTGGCTTGTTGATGTATCATTTTTTTCTGTACTATAACTGTTGTGGGAGCACAGCTTCATTCTGTCTGCTGGAATGTGCACTCAGACTTTTTAGGGATCAAATCTAAATATGGCTTCCATCCCAGGGTTCTTGAGCTCCTCCCAAGCACTGAAGAAATAGAAACAACATCTCACTTTCTTTCTTCTTTCCCAGCTTGCAGGAGTATTGGCTTGTTTAAGTTGGTGTTTATTTGTTTGTGTAGAACTCACCGAGGGAAAGTTAATTTAAAGAAATGAGGTTTGCATTTAGCTCTGAAAAGGAGTCTTGCCTCCAAGATGTGCCTTGTCCTGAGATGCAGTCCTCTGCTGCGCTACAGGCATCCAATCTGATACTGTGATCGGAACATCCTAGAAGTTTGCTGATGAATCTTTCCAGTTTTCATGGCCCAGTTCATTCCTATAGTAGCCTTCAGTTCTTTTCCGGTTGTCCCTGTTACTTTCCTGTATCTTTGCCAAAAGCCTTGTCTCCCTTTTGTTCCTAGCAAGGACCGGCAACAAAGGTGAATGAAAACAATCCCTCACTCTGACCTACGTACAGACCTCAGCTACCCACCAAAATATTTTCTGATGCGCTGGGCTGGATATTTTCTATTTTATTCTTTCCCAAATTATCATCCCTTTTATTATTCCAAATAATGCTGTTTATATACTTAATTTTCTTTTTTAAATAATTATTTCCCTTCAGTCTGGTTCCATCTTCATCATTATCCACTCCATCTTTCTCTGTTTTGTTTCTCAAATGAAATAGGCCATTTACCATGTTAGTGTTCCTTAGTTATTGGAGGTGATTGCTGTGACCCTAAGAACACCTCTCTGACAACTGGCAAAGGATTTATTACACTGTGTCAGCATCTCCTAACAAGCCTGATAAACTCACTACACCTAGCCCACCACTTTCATAGTATTTATCCATAAAGAATATGATGTAAGATATCTAATAAAAGCTTATGTCATACTGATCCTCATAATCATTGTGAGATGTATGAAGCATTACCATGTAAAAAGTTTGTACACACACACACAGAGGATATATGTTCCTAATAAGTCTGTAGTAAGGCGGAGCTGACAAGCAGGTTTCTTTCCAGATAGGAGATAAGGTGCATCTCTCGGTCAAATGTGAGTTATGCATTGTAAGTCAGATCTACATAAGGAATAAACAGGGGGATGGGAAGACTCCACAAACTAAACCTCAGGGGGTTGTCCTGTCTCTGGGGTGCAAAGACAATGAATGTTGGGGGTATACGTAGAAGGCACAATGGACACAATTTTATCCTTCACTGAGGTAGCAAAAAGAACAGCGCTTTTTGCATTCATGAAAGTTGGATCCTAGCCACATTGATTAGCAGCACTGGGAGCTTGCTTTAGGTGAGAAACTGCTTTAGACAAGGATTTTAGCATGTTCAAGTTAAGTTTAGACTCTGAAGTGTGTTATACCTTTTGTTTTATATGTAATCATTTCTGTTTCCATTATCCTTATTTGCTCTCTCTTAAAGCTTAGTCTTTGATAATAAACTTATGATTGTTTCATTATAATACATCTCCATCAGGTGATGTTATAGAGGACCTTATCCTGAGCTGTACCAATTAAACTGTTTGTATTCTGTTCCCTTGGGGACAGCAAACCTGGTAATTTCTGAGAGTGTTCAATGACAGGGGCTGGATACTACAGGAGGATGCTTTCAGAGGGGCTCAGGGGCTAGGGTGCATCTATTGTTACCTGCTAGGAAAAGGAAGGGCTGGCAGAGCCCTAGGAAGATAGCACCAGTCTGTTGGCCACCCAAACTAACAGGAAGCTGACATTCAGTTAAGCACAAGCAAATCTGTCTCCTGCTAGAGGCAGGGAGGTAACAAAGTGACTCACAATCCTGGGCACCCTGAAAAAGTGTCACAGTTACACACCAGGAAAATGACTGAACATGCACCAGGTCATTCCATACAGTCATTCAGGATCACCTGGCTGCAAAGAGCCAAGTCCCAATGTTAATAAGAGATCTGTTTGGCAATTTTTCTAGCATGATAAACAGTTATTGGAAACAGGATATGGACAAAGAAACACCGGGACTAGATACTACAGCAGTACAATAGTCAGAACCCTTTAATACTCCATGTAAAGACGAGCAGATATCAAGATTTCTGCCATTCAGAAGGTGCTGTGACCGAGTATCCAGGGCTTACACAAGAATTAAATTAAGATGGGGAAGCTGCCATGTTACCTTTTTACTATATATTGCACATAAAATGTTAAGATAATATTGTAATATACCATCACTTTATGCACAAACACTGCCATTGCTGAAAGTCTTGTTAAAGTGCAGGCCATGGAATACTTGTTTAGTTTAGGCAAAATGATATACTATAAAAGTAGGAAGGGAATGAGCTAGTATTCTGGCATATGTGCACTTTGCATACCCTGTAAGTACGCCCAAGAGCTTTCAAATCTGAGTAATGGCTTGTTTGGAAAAACTGGGCTCCAAACTGTAAAGTTTCATCCAGTAAGGATGCAGATTGCTGAACAACATCTCTCGAACTACTGAACTTTGTTGAATGTAAATATTAACTATAGAACATGTGCTGTTCTGAAACTACAGAAAGAAGAGCTGATTGTATGTGAACATTTATGCTCTAAGGACAGAAAATCTACCAGAAATCATTACATTGAGAGTGCTGAGTTTGTTTTGAACGCCCCTCATAGCATTTTGCACAAATTAAATTTTGCACCAAAGCACCCAAGGGATTACCATGCGATACAGATATCCAAGGTTTCACCAAATGGGAGTAAAAACATTTGTGCATTTGTGCAACATGCAAATGTGTGAGAGTATTATCACAATTTCCCTCTAGCTTTACAGTAAACATATACCGGTATATGCACTCTACAGGCCTGCTCTTAGGGATAAGGGTCCCATTAACTTTAATAGTGTGGGATCGGGTCCTGTTTGCATAAGGAAGAGTTAAAAGTTAGCATTTAAAAGTGTTAATTTTTTTGTATCTGTTTACCTTCCATAATAGGTCGTTATAAATTTTGCTGACTATGAAAATTAGCTTAATTCAATTGTATTGTTTACAAATATTCTGTGTATAGATATAGTTCTGTAGTAAATGGTACATTGGTTTGGTAGTACATAAGATCCTAGATAGAACGATATAACACAATATTCCTAATATACTCAGAAGTCAAAGTAACAAATTATTAGGAGATTGGAAATTAATTTCTTGAATAGGAAATGGAATTTTAAAAAGTCTCCAAAGGCCTGATTCTGATACTTTTACTCAATGAATAGCACTTTACTCCATGAGAGGCCCCATTGCCTTCGATGGATATTAGAACCCAGCCTTTGCTAACATTTGTTATTGTGATCTTTGTATATTTCTTGCGACTTTTAGGAGTTGGAGTAAAGGCTGGTAAATCAGGTGGGATGACCATGAGGGATGAAGGGTAGTACGGCCTCCGGCTCTTTACTGACAGCTAAGAGAGTAATAGAAATAAACAAGTCCTTCCTCAATGATTTGTTATGGGACAACAATATGCTCAGTGTTGTGAAATGCACAAAAATAAAAATAGTCCCTGCCTTGAAAGAATTTAGTGGAATGACTAATTAATTACACAGCACAATGTAGTCTGAAAGATATTCTAAAGCAAATACTGAGGAGAAGAGAATGCAAACCAAATCAATAAATAGAAGTTGACATTATATCAGCAATGTCAGAATGAAGATCCATTTGTTTTTATGTTAGTTCTTATATTTAGGGTCAATGTAAAAACAGTGAAGGTCAAAAATCTGATGAATGTATCTGTTTGCCTTCTGTAATAGATTATAAATTTTGCTGACAAGACTATGAACTCTTCACTTTGTACAGCTGCTTTTGTAAATCCACCTTCACAGAATCTTTGTTAACACAGCAGTCTTGTAATGCATTGTAAGCTGCACAACACTTTATTTTTAGGTCATTGTCCATTGTTACTATCCAAATATACATGGCTGTTAGATACAAAAGTGTGGACAATTACATATGTTCACTTTGAATTTCTATGAACACACTTTATGGAAGCACTAAACTGCGACCTTATGTTATCCAGCAGCAACCGGTGAAGAGAAAATCACTAATAAATAGATGGCTAAAGATTTACTCACACAACAAAACTGGAAAAGAGCTTCTGAAACTATAGTAATTCCATTGAAGTCTATTCGGTTACACAGGTGTAAAACCAGCATGAGGGCAGAGTTAGGCCTGGTCTGCCTAAGAGAATTAACAGAACAGAACAAAAAGCTGCCTTCTGGGCTCCTCTTCTGGATTCAAATGGCAGCTAAGGATTTCATTTCCTGGGTTCTATCTTAGTGTTAATGCGCAGATACACTTGATAGATTTTTCTGTCTCATAGAGAATGACAAAGCCAGTGATAAAGCCTGGATTTTCTGGCAGATTTATCTTTGAACTGTCACAGATGATGTGGAAGTTGCTTTGTTTTTTCTGAAAATAGCACACAGAAACAAAAATAATTCTCCAAAGCATGAAGGAAGAATGGGGACAAACTCAACCCACTGCTACTGCAAAGTGGGGTAACTCAAACTCATGTGATTGCTTAGGCTCAAAAATGAATTAAGACAAAGAGAGTAATGCATTCCTAGAGGGGATCTACAGTATTCATTTGTCTGGCAGAAGACCTGATTAAGACTGGTGAATCCTTGGAAATGTAACAGGAACTGTAATCTGTTAAAACTCTAACACACCTCTCCACAATTTGTCTGAGTATCAGTGAAGGATCCTGCATAATTTATTAGGTAGTGGATTGCATGGTGTCAAGTATCGGGGGGGTAGTCGTGTTAGTCTGTATCCACAAAAACAACAAGGAGTCCAGTGGCACCTTAAAGACTTACAGATTTATTTGGGCATAAGTTTTCATGGGTAAAAAACCGGACTCCTTGTTGTTTTTTTAGGTAGTGGATGTTTCTTATAGTATGGTAAATTGGAGACGAGAAAGTGATACAGTAAACATGCTCTTTGCTTTTCCAATTACAAGACCAGTTCATATAATTAGTTATGATAAGCTCTCCTGGTTCAGCCAAGACCTCACAGCTAAAATGAGGAGAGTATGTGGACAGCTTAACCTCACCTCACCTGTGTTTCTTGTTCTACAGTGGTTTGTGAAGACGTTAATGGTGTTGCGCAGGTGTACCAGGAGGAGGCCACTGACCCTCCAGGGCTACAGAGAGCTTGGGCTCTGGATAGCAGGAATTTAAAGGAAGGCTGGAGACAGAAAATGTAATTCATAGGTCCAAATTCAGAGTCATCTGGAGTAATGCTTTACTCAGCTAGTAGTCCCATTGATTTCAATGGCATTTTTATGGAGTAAAGTGCTACTTGACATGAGTAAGAGCATCACAGCCTGGCCCATAGTACACCTAGTTTAACCTGGCCATTGAGATGGTGAGTGCTTTTCTAAGAGCTTGGCTCTGTATAGAACTCACTTGTATATGCTTTATTTTTTTTCCAAATCTGGACTTTTCTGGTGTCCATTGAAATAGTTTTGGTTCAATCCAAGTAAAATGAAACTTTCAGTGATTTTTATGGGGCTGTGGGTGAGGCCTGTCAAAATATAGAAATAATCTTTTGCGTAGCCTTCAGAACCAAGGAGTTGGAGTTATGTTTTACACAGGATTTCCCAAACAAATATGAATATACTTTTCACACTCTTGTCTTCCTCTCAGCGACTCCTCAGGCCTGGTCTACACTGCCGCTTAAGTCAACGTCAGTTACGTTGCTGAAGGTGAGGAAAAAAATCACCCCCTGAGCGACGTAGCTTACATCAACCTAACCTGCTGACTTCATTACTCCCTGAGAAGCGTAAGGTAAGTTGATGGGAGAGCACTCTCCCATCAACTCATCGTGTCTTCACCAGACCAGCTAAATTGATGCTGCTGCATCGATCGCAGCGGGGCCGATTTAGCATGCAGTATAGACAAGCCCTAAGATTAAATACAAAAAGTTACTGACATCACACAGACCTTGAATGGGCTAATGTGGGCCTGAGAGGTCAATTAACATACCAGGCTGTAGCCATGCTTAATTAAGCATGAAGCCCAGCTAGGCAGGAACAGGCTGATAACTATAAAAAGAGAAAGTTTGTAGCAGAAAAGGGGCTAATAATTGTTCCTATCTAAGGAAATAATGCCAGCAGGCATCTGTGTAACAATAGCATTGATTCCAGTGCATATCAGAATACCTGGAACTGAGATGGCTGACAAAGCAGTAAAACGAGCTCTAAAACAAAATAAAAAATGAAGAGGTGGATATTAAAGATACCGTTAAGTAAACAAGTTATTTAAAAGTGTGACCATGGAGGAGCTTGCAAAGGAATGGCAAGACCTACGAACTAAGGAAATGAAAGGACAAAGGTTTATGATGTATGCTCAAAAATCAAAGCTAATACTGTACTCCACAGTCATGACAGAAAAAGTGACAGTCATTTTTAGAGTGGTAACAGTCATTGTCCCTTAAATGAGACGTTAAACTTATTAAAAAGACACAAAGATGGGCTGTGCCATATTCTATGGAAAGACAGTTTCTTTATGAAAAATGGAGTCAGCTTGGAATCAAAGACTTTTCCCTAAAGGGGCTAGTGAGAACATCCAAAAAAAGCAAAAAAGTGCCAATAAATAAATAAATAAAAAATAAGCCTGACTTCACTTCCTTAAGGATACTAGAGCGAAAGGATACATATAAAAAACAAACAACAACACCTGGCTAAAAATGAATGAAGAAAGTGGCAGTCAGAGCCTCAAATGATGAGTCTGCTGTGCCAAAAAACAAAGACTAAGAGAAAAGGTTGTACGGAGAGAGTCTGCAGTCACCCTCAGGGAATAGAGGGGTAATAAGGAGGAAGCCCAGGAGGAGAGAAAAAGTCCTGGGATCCTAGCCAGACTAGGAGAGGGCTGGGCAGAAAACCTGGACTTCAGGGGAAGGGAACTCCCCTGGACAGTGGGCCCAGAGAAAAGAGTAGGACTGGATAAAGGCTTTGAAAATGGAGTTAAACCCTGAAAGAGGGGCAAGGCTAGGAATGCTGGACTACAGAAGGCGGCTCAGATTACAGGGGAAAGGAACAATAGAGGGGTTGCAGGAAGGAACTTGTACCCTGAAACTGTCCCTGAAGAGAAGGAGAGCCGGAGAGAAGGAGACTCCTAAAGCAGGCCTGGGAGAAGAGAGGTTCCAGAGAAGAAGCCCCTGAGTGTCAGTGGCTTGGGAGGAGACAGGTGTCCAGGGAGAAGGCTCTGTAATAGAGTGAGGAGGAACTCTGCAGAGCCTGGGCGTGGGGCAAAAGAGTGTGCAGAGGATTGATTCTGGGAAGGAGAAGAGAGTTGTGTGTCCCTTTGAGTTGGACATTACTACCCCAGAAGGGGACTGAACTTTGTGACTTGGTCAGAGGGCCAAGCCACGGAAGTTCCAGCACGAGGCAGACTGCCAGCAGGAGGCACTGAAGATGAGGACCCCTTGCAGCATAGCACCCTGACACAGGGGATTGCTATGGGTGGTGAGTATGCAACCTTACAAACACATAAGGAAATTCCAAATTATGGCTACTCTTGTCACAAAGAACACCATGTAGGTGTGCAGCCCTGGGCACAGACCAGGATCCAAATTGTGCCTCAGAGTCACAATCTGATTCCGAGTTCCCAGTTGCATTAGGGTGCGGTGAAGTAATCTCTGCTCATTCCCTGCCCATGCCTAACCACTTCCCATCCACCGGCACAGGATGCAGAATAGGAGCCCCATGGAGGAGGCTGTCCTCCTGCTGCTCACAAACACAGGTAGCCTGGCCAAGGGATTAAAGAGATGCCTTACACATAAGGCACCTCACAAGTGAGCTCTTTGTTATAGTCAGCAAACATGAACTACAGGTCAGCTTGCATCTGTACTATGGGCCAGACTATGATGCTCTTACTCATGTCAAGTAGCACTTTACTCCATAAAAATGCCATTGAAATCAATGGGACTACTGGCTGAGTAAAGCACTACTCCAGATGAGTCTAAATTTGGACCTATGAATTGCATTTTCTTTCTCCAGCCTTCCTTTAAATTCCAGCTATCCAGAGCCCAACTTCTCTGTGGCCCAAGAGGGTCAGTGGCCTCCTTCTGAAGTAAGTAAACTGAATATTGCATAAATTTACTCTGTAGGTTTCTGTTAGATGATGTCCTTAAAAGCTGTTATGTGCAGCCATTAAAGATCCCATGACCATTTTCATAAGATGTTTATGTTGGTCTCCTTGGTGAAAATTTCATCTTTCTATCCTACCCCCACAGCTGTCCAATGTGATGTGCCCTTGGTGACTGCCTTCCCCCTCAGTGTATTGTGCACATTTAGTTTGTGAAGATTTGAAGATAAAGATGCTGTATAAGTGTAAATTATTATCGAAAGAAACTTTCTTCAACATGCAATAAGGACCTGATTCAGCTCCCACTAAAATCAATGGGAGCCCTTCCATTGACTTCAGTAGGCGCTGGATAGGGCCTTAAGAGAAAGAGATTTGTGGCAATGGACTCCCAGCAGTGAAGAATTCTGCCTACAATCAGGCATGTCTGACCTTTCAGATGAAGCATCACCTTTTAATCCTCCCTCATACGGACTATTCTAAATATGAAGGATATTGGAAAGCCTGCTTTTCTGTATTGTAAACCAACTTTGAGGCTCTTATCTGCCAAGTGGATGGAACTTACCAATTCGCACGCTTTTGCCATTTCCGGAACTGTACAAAGATATGTGCTGTACATGAAACCAGATAAAGATTCTTTTTATTTCTGAACCCATGTCATGCAAAAAAAACAAAAAAACCCACTACAACTTTTATCATGTGCATTATCTTCAGTGCAATAAACAGAAAAATTATATTTCCTATATAGAGTAGTGTAGCTGATTGGTAGGTCAAGCTTATGCATAGACCAGTTACATAAAACTTGCAGGTCCCTGACAGGTGCAGTTCTTTCCTTACCCAATAATTTTACAGGCAAGATAGTCTTCTTTTCAGTGAGGCATGCTAGGAATTGCCTTGTGCTTTTATATCTAGAAATTGTCTCATGTACGAGAAGATTTTGCCAAACAAACAGAGAAGAAATCCATTTTTCTCTTTTAAATCCCTACTACTAGCACCTCATACTCACGTAAATTATAGAGCACATTTTAAAAGCTTGGAAGCCTGGAATTAGCCACCTGAGCAAAGATATTCAGAAATGACTAGTAATTTTGGGCCTCTCCGTTTTTAGGTGCTCAGCTGGAGACTGATTAAAGGGGCATGGTTGATCACCCAACTTCTGAAACAATCAGGCTGAATTAAGGAGTTTCAAATAAGAGCTCCTTAAAAATATTGGCCCTAAGTCCCTGTTTAGTTAACCATGGAGGGGACTGAGGGCTTTGAATGCTCAGCATCTCTAAAAATCAGAACACTTAACTACATGCCTAATTTTAAGTATCCAGACTTGAACGTTTTGGCCAATGCCTTTTATTTCTTCTGATTGTCAAATGTGCAGTTCTTTGCTAGGGTAGGGAGGTCATGCTTCAACTGTCCTGTTCTGAGTTTCTCAGGACCAAAACTCACAGAAAATCAGCAGGAGTCTTTCCACTGATTTCAATGGGCTTTGGATCAAACTCTTAATATCTACTAACATGAGAGTGAAAAAGATCAAAACCCCTACAATTCTTCTATCTATTAATCAAAATCCTGTGTGTGTATAAATGAAAGTGATTGTGTATCTATAAAATCTAATGCTCTGTATCTATCAGACTTCTGTGCTTTGTTTTAAATTGAGCTAGTGTATAATCTTTCTAACTCCCTTCATCTAGTCCAAATGCCCAGGAAGGAACTTCTGGCAACTAATTCTGGATGTCTATTACTACAGAAGTGTGTTATAATAAACAAGAGTGGGTCATTGATAAGGGGTGCTTATGGTCTTGATAAGAGCTACTTGTTATTGCAGATGTTTTCTGTGATTTATGAAATAATGACCCACGGAAAGATGTTTTTAACTTGTTAGGAACGGTTTGTCATCACAGCTGTTAATAATAATTGGATTAGAAATCCTTTTATCTTGTCAATCATGTAAACTGGGATATCAAAATAAATTCCATACATAATGAGGTAAATTAAGATATTGAAAACAGAACACATGGTGGGATCAACTGTGAGAAAGTTAAATTTTCCTTCCCCCCAAAGGAATTTCTTTGTCTCACACCCTGTAAAAGGAAAGTTTTGAGGAGTTGGCAGCTTGTTCACTCCCAGCCTCTCTTTTCCCCAGGTACAGAGGAGGTGAACAAGTTGCTCTCTCTTCACCATTTCAAGAAGGTGGGAACATATACACCTCTACCCCGATATAACGCTGTCCTCAGGAGCCAAAAAATCTTACCGCGTTATAGGTGAAACCGCGTTATATTGAACTTGCTTTGATCTGCCGGAGCACGCAGCCCCCCCGGAGTGCTGCTTTGCCACGTTATATCCGAATTCATGTTCTATCGCAGGGGTCGGCGACCTTTCAGAAGTGCTGTGCCGAGTCTTCATTTCTTCACTCTCATTTAAGGTTTTGCGTGCCAGTAATACATTTTAACGTTTTTAGAAGGTCTCTTTCTATAAGTCTATAATATATAACTAGACTTTTGTTGTATGTAAAGTAAATAAGGTTTTTAAAATATTTAAGAAGCTTCATTTAAAATTAAATTAAAATGCAGAGCCCCCCGGACCGGTGGCCAGGACCTGGGCAGTGTGAGTGCCACTGAAAATCAGCTTGCGTGCTGCCTTCGGCACGCGTGCCATAGGTTGCCTACCCCTGATTTGGATTAAAGGGAACAAACAAGGCCTTTCTTCCTCAGCTCATTAGAAAACGGACACAGTAACTCAAGGTCCTATTATCTGACACAATGTGCCCCCCCCCCCCAATACTTCACTTTAAACAATGGGATAAGTAGCCCCTACTCAGAGGCTCATAAAGGGCAGGAGGATGTGTGGTGATGGTGACCCCGAAATATATCATGAGACAAGCCTGTAGTGTCCTGCAGCGCTCCAGACACAACCTAATACCAGGCAGCTGATACCTGGCCACAGGGAGCATGCTGAGAGCAAGGAGGAAGGGAGGTCTGTGTGATTTTGGGGTAGGTTATGCACTGGGCAGCAGGACCCCTGCACTTGAAATTAATACCATCAGAGCAGGAAACGTTGAAATCTAGTTGCATTACAGCTAGTTCCCACTGTTGCTTGTTGAGGGCAAGAAACCACTAGGCAAGCACAGCATCACAGACGCGTCTGAGGGCCTTTATCAGTGGATTCAGTGCTGGTGAAAGAGGCTACTCGGATACAGCTGAGACAATGGCAGGATCTGCTCCCCCACCACCAGCGTAGCTGCCTACAAGCCAGAGCTGGCTAGACCAGCTCCAAGGAGGGGAGAGCCTGGATTTCAAGGGACATTCGGACCTCAGTCTCTCGGCTGAGGGCAAATTAGTGCCAGAAGTGGTGGTGCGGATGCACACCCAACCATCAGAGGGACTGAGACCCAACAGCTCATCTCACATAAGGTACTGAACAGCCAGCAAATGAGAATAACCTCCATCCAGGATTGGTGCCCTCAAGGAGAAACCCCTTTACGTGGGCACACCACATTCTCTTCCTCGTCTCTTGGAGAGGTTCATGCCAGCCAGCAACGCAGCCTACAGCACAGAACACAGGGATGTGCTGCTGTGGAATCTTCCCCATGAGTTGCTGTGACAATTCGAGCCTTAAAACGACCCAGACGGAAAACCCTGTATGGTCGCCATTGATTTGTTATATTTCCCTACCTATACAACCCACAAATGTCACATCTACTCAACACTATGTAACAAACTGGAAATGTTAGACCAGGGGTCGGCAACCTTTCAGAAGTGCTGTGCCGAGTCTTCATTTATTCACTCTGATTTAAGGTTTCGCGTGCCAGTAATACATTTTAACGTTTTTAGAAGGTCTCTTTCTATAAGTCTAAAATATATAACTAATCTATTGTTGTATGTAAAGTAAATAAGGTTTTTAAAATGTTTAAGAAGCTTCATTTACAATTAAATTAAAATGCAGAGCCCCCCAGACCGGTGGCCAGGACCCGGGCACTGTGAGTGCCACTGAAAATCAGCTTTATATTGGGGTAGAGGTGTACTCTCTGTATTCTGTACAGTGCTGTATAAATCTTTGACTAATAATCTCAGATTAAAAATTCCAGTTGAGTTGATTCTTTGACATCTCATTGTTTATTACTGGTATTAAATTCAATGCACAACACCTCTTAGACTTGTATAGTACCCACATTTATACCCTTTGAGAGTGACTCAGCCACTACTCCCTCCAGCTTGCCCTCACAATCCAGTACATCCTAGCTCACACCAAACAATATTTCAGCAGTGAGGAGTATATTAGTGATTCTCTTGCCTTTACTCAAGGTGTTCTTGTATTCTCCTTTGCCAGGACTTCTGTCAGAAATGAACACTCTGCAAATCTCCACACCTGCACAGACACAATCTTTGCATTCGTGATCTACCACACTAAGCATTTCCAATCCCCCCAGAATCAATAAATAATAAATCACTGCTGCTCTCAATGCAGAAGGTGCTAGGTTGAGGCTGTCGGATGCTAATCCCTAACAATGTATGGATGTCTATGACAAACCCATCCTGGGACTTAAATACTAGACGAAAAACAAACTGATGTCCCTGCTGTGTTAATTCAAAGCAAGCTGAGCTACCTCCATGTACCAGGAAAAAAGTCCAATATGCATCAACAACTGTTGACTACAGCTCCATGCCTTTGCTTTGCAGATGCCTCATTGTGTCAGGAGTAACATACCTTGTCTTGGGTGAGTATGTGGGCGTGGGGGGGCGATGTTCAAGTTTGGATTCTGTTTTCCCAGGGCGGGGCAGACTGTGAAGGAAGAATACTGGCCTCCTAAGAGAGGGAGCCCCAGAAGCTGTGTGCCCTACTTCCACCGCATGCCCAGCTCCTACTGGAGCCACCCATGTAGCAAGACAATAAGATCCTTTGTGGCCAGCAGAAGTCAAACCAGTCTGGGGTGGGGGAAAGGGGACATTTTAATGGAAAGAGAGAGAGCTATTGGCTAATCACCCTCCCACAAATAAAATGCCACAGTTTTCAAATGATAGTAGAACAGGCCCTTGCTAATTGTTCAGTTCTAGGCCAAAAGGCAGCATTAGAGCATGAAATGGGGTTACAATCATTGAAAAAGGCTCAGTCAGGAGGAGGAATGAAAAATGTCACGTTCCTGTTGGAATCATGTGAGCCCAGTACTCATTACGTTGAGCCCGGCTTATCTAGGGTGACCAGACAGCAAATGTGAAAAATCGGGACAGGGGGTGGCGGGTAATAGGAGCCTATATAAGAAAAAGACCCCAAAAGCGGGAATGTCCCAATAAAATCGGGACATCTGGTCACCCTAGGCTTATCTGGTGAAATGAAAGTTTCACTACATGGTAACCAGCCAGAGAAGCAGGGCTGCAGAGTCATTAAAAGCCTTGTGACTCGCTGACAATAGCAGCAGTCCTGTAACATTGCAGGGTGCTCTTCCAAAGCACAGCAATGCTAGCGATCGATTTGTAAGCTGTCGGTGTGTACAGCAAGGTTATACGGAGGAAGCTTAGAAGCGGCAACCAGCATTGTAAAGAAACACCACTCACTCTCCTACCTCTGTAGTGATTACTGACATTGGACAGTCAGGAGATGATCAGTTATGCCCTATACTGGCCATAAATAAAGCAATCAGTCTATATGCCAGAGCTGAAGTCAGCAGTTTCAGTATCCATCCTCCCTTTCAAAAGAATGAATAGAAGAAAGAGGACATGAAAAGCATAACCCTCCATTATTGTGCACCCATGCATGCAGCTGTTCAATGCTTATAAGAGTTCAGTCTAAACAGGCTGCTGACATGTGCTATTGCCTGTCATTCTGGCAGTGCCTGCCAAAGGCTTTGTTCCTTCAGTGGTGTAGCCCCTGAACAGCTGGTACTAAGGTGCCTGGCCCCTGAGCAGGTGCACAGAGGAGGGGTGGAATCAGAAGCAAGGAGTCCTTTGCCCCCTTGTGCTCCCGACACAGAGGCCAGACACAAATGCAGTCCCAGTGCTCTCTCCTGAGCATCAGTGCTGCTCCTTGCTAGGCTCCCCCAAATGGACAACAGAGGAGTCAGGGCCTTGGCCCTAACTGATCTGCACCAGTCAGCTGAGTTGCACCCACTGAAATAGTGTAAACAGCAGGCAAGCTACCCTTTTGCTCTGAGGAGCTCTGGAAGGTATTGTGCTTCCCTGAGAAATAATCTATCCTGGTATACTCGCATGGGGGAAATGCAACTCTACACCATCCCCTCTTCAGGAAGGCCCAAGATTTGCACTTCCATACAACCAAATATCGGCTCCATCTATATGACTCAGATGTGTAATTGGTATCAATATGTGAGTGGCAGGACAGGATATGACCTTGGTGATAAGCCTTAAGAAACCTTTTTGTAATTGCAGTCCCATAGCCCATGCACTTCCAGCAACATTACCAATTTTGCTGCCGGTTTCCATGCTTGAGAGACTTTTGAGATTCCCCCTATCCATTTTCAGACCTTTCCTGTTACCTCAGCATCTCTCCTCAAGCACCTCTGCACAAAAGCCTACTGCATTATTAGTGAAAGTAATTCACTCCAACCATTCAGGTTCTCTCAACCCCAGTCACAACACATTTTGCTACATTCCTTTTAATCTAACGGATTTTGACCGATGACATGTCATCCTGCATAATCCTCTAGAGAGATCAAACTTCAAACCAAACAATCAAAGGAATCCTCACAACATCTCAGAGCAGAAGATAAGTCATGTTTATGCTAACTAAAAGAGATGGCTGTCTATGTACTCAATCATTTGTGAAGACGAACCTAAGGAAACCTAACCAATATTTTCTTCTTTCCCTTTCAGTGAGATATGTACTGAATCCATCTGATAGGAGATTATTGGTTTACAAAGCTTTTAACAGTTTGTAAGTGACTTTAATTACCATGAAAGGCAGTGGATGTACATTATCGGAGAAAAGTCCCCCCAGATAACAACAGCATGGGAATAGCATAGGAAACAATGGTGGAAGCGTCCACTACATCATTGAGCTAATGTGCATTCCTACTCTGCGCTTAACAGAGCATGTGCACAGGATATGATCTAAACATACTTCCTATTATTTGTTCATTATAATAACTTGATATTATTTTCCATGCAAATGCATTCACTTCAATGGAAGCAGATCGGATACAACAGACAGCGTTTGAAAGAAAAACAAATCTAGGGAAATTCTTTCTTCTGTCTTTATTAGGATGACTCAGATTCTGTCTTTTTAATATGTCTAACCCCTCCAGTCCAGTTCTCGACCTGTCTATACACCAGTTCAGTTACACAAGAGATCAGACTCGATGATGACAAACAGTCCCTTCTGGTCTTGCAATACATGAAATCTATGAAATAGCTGTATGTATGCACATACATACAGTATAACCAACTACATTGTTGGTGTAAATTGAAACAGTATACAACTGCATCACTAATTTAAAAAGCTTCCACACCAAGGGTTAAATCCTCCCATAAGACCCTCAGTACAGACATCAGGAAAAAAAAGAAAAAAGAACAGAACCAACTGGCTTATCCTGGTTACAGTACATAAATGTCAATCTTCTGGGCATTCTCATGCTTCAAACAGGGATTTGTTCAAGCTGCATATCAGGCATGCATTCAGGCAAACAATCCGCAAAGGTGGAGCATGACTTGGTCAGAAAGAAGGGGGTTTATTTATTATTTTTAATGTCATCCTGATGCACTCAATTTAGATTCTAGTGTCCCAAAGCTGCCTGAAATAAAGACCAGACAAATACCTTCTGTAGGATAACTGATGTGCAGTAGCCTCCTCAAATGCACATCGTAATTAGATAGCTTTACTGTAGCTTTATTCACCAGAGCTGGCAGGAAAAATGAGAATTTTTCCCCCCATCAAAAAATGCCATTTTATCAAAACCGAAATATTCATGGAACAGAATTGTTATTTTCCAGCCAGCCCTATTATTCACCATTACTTGGTGGTGAGTACGTGAATTATTACTGAAACTGGGATTTTCAAATGACTTGGCATTGGCCTAGCTCTGCTCCCATTGAACTCAATGGGAGTATTACCACTGACTTCAAATGGGAACAGAATTAGGCCAATGCTGAGCGCTCTTGAAAATCCCAACCCTACCTACTTACTATACAGGACTGGAAGAGAAAATTATAGAGCAGCCCACCTATGGACTTCTATATACATATTGTCACAACCCCTGCCATAGAAGGTGTGATCAGGGGAAGGAGCATGGCTGGAACACTTCTGCGTTCCTATGAATCCCCCACTGCCAAGTGGTCCCCTAGGTAGCTGATGCAGCTGGGCATAATTTAGAGGAACGCTGAGGCTACTCTAAATCATGACAGGGACCAAACTGAAAATGATGGTAGACAATGAGCTTCCAGTGTGATGCTGTGGCCAAAAGGGCTAATGTGATCCTGATATGCATAAACAGGAGAATTTTGAGTAGGAGAAAAGAGGTTATTTTACCTCTCTTTTGGCACCGATGTGACCACTGCTGGAATACTGTGTCCAGTTCTGAAGCCCAACATTCAAGAAGAATGTTGAAAAATTGGAGAGAGTTCAAAGAAGAGTCACAAGAATGATTAAATTATTAGAAAACATACATTCCAGTTATAAAGTCAAGGAGTTCAATCTATTTAGCTTAACAAAAAGACAGTTAAGAGGTGACTTGACTACAGTCTATAAGCACCTACATATGGACCAAATATTTAGCAATGGGCTCTTCATTCTAGCAGAAAGAGTTATAAAATGATCCAATGGCTGGAAGTTGAAACTAGACAAATTAGGACTGAAAATAAGGAATTCATTTTGACCAGTGAGAGTAATTGACCATTGGAACAATTTACCAAGGATCAATTGGATTCTCCATCACTGACAATGTTTGAATCAAAATTGGATTTTTTTTTCTAAAAGATCTGCTCTAGGAATTATTTTGGAGAAATTCCATGGTCTGTGCTATACAGGGGGTCAGACTAGATGATCACAGTGGTTCCTTCTGGCCTTGGAATCTATGAAACTGGCCTCCAGCCAGTAGCGGCGCCAGCTCTTCCGGCGCCCTAGGCGGCGGAAGGTCCCGCCCCCGAAATGCCGCCCCCAACAGCGGCGGCGGAAGGTCCCGCCCCCAAATTTGAACGGGTGGCCGCGGCGCCGGCGCCCCCAAAATAGCTGCGCCCTAGGCGACCGCCTAGGTCGCCTAATGGGTTGTGCCGGCCCTGCCTCCAGCCAAGCGCAGGTTCAGAAGGGTGTAAAGGTGGCACTGTCACGGAGTTTGGGGGAGACAAGGCCCTGCACCCCCAGCTTCCTGTGATTCACCATGACTCTCAGCCAGCCAGTAAAACAGAAGGTTTATTTAGACGACAGGAACACAGTCTAAGACCGGTCTTGCAGGTACAGACAACAGGATCCCCTCAGTCAGGTCAATCTTGGGGGGCCCCAGGGAGGCCAGAGCCCCGTCTGGGCTCCCCTCCATTTTCCCAGCCAGCTCAAAACTGAAACTCTCCAGCCCCTCCTCTCCCTTTGTCCCTTTCCCGGGCCAGGAGGTCACCTGATCCCTTTGTTCTCCAACACCTTCAGCTGGCACCTTTGTAGAGGAGGGACCCAGGTCATTAGTTGCCAGGAGACAGAGTGTCAGCCATTTTCTGTCCAGACAGCATCACATCTGCCCTCTAGGGCTCTACAACAATCACACCCCCTTCTCCCACCACCTAGATACTTAACAACTGCATAGGGGAAACTGAGGCACCCACACAGTATTCAGAGAAAACTGTAAGGACAGTCCCACTTCGTCACAGGCACATAGTCACCTTTGCCCACCATTGGCCCTTGAGTCCTGTGCCAAGCATAGCTCAGCCAGACTTGAGGATTGGGCCAATATGAGTGTAAGTCTCTCTTGAACCAAGAAGATATTCCGGCAAAAAACACTAAAAGCTGTATGAAAAGTTGCTTTTCCTTTACAATGGCTGCTCTGCTTTTTCTGCTCTCCTAAGAAGCGCCTAAAAATCTCTCACAGATGAGTGCTGCACAAGACAACACTAAGAACATTGCACAGAGGCCAGGAAGATGAGGCAGCATGTGGGATGGTCTGTACTTTTCCAGAATATGAAGGGGGTTCCTTTTAGCATCTGATTTAAGCCAGACAAACCATTCAGCACCATGAGCAGGAACATAGCCGTGCAAGTTCCCATTGAAGTAAATGAGATTTGTACAACTGACTTCTTGTCTAGGGCACTGAGTATTTCCCCACTCATCATCATTTCTTGTTCATTCTGGCATTATCAGAAATTCTCAGATATGTGGAAAAATATCTGAGGACTAGGCATGAGTTCTGCCTACTAAAACATAAGGGCTTCACCACCAGGACTCCAAGAGACCAGATTGTTGGGCTTAACATTCAGGCCCTGAGCCTCTTTTACTACAAGGATTCACTCAGCATCTGAGTTTCATCTGGTCACAAGCCATTCTCTGATTTTAAGCCTATAAACATTTAAAGGCAAATATTTGTTCCTATAAAATTGTGTGTTCATCTGCATTGGCAGATACAAATCAGGTACCTGTGTGTCAAGACATCTGAGGTTCATAAGGAAATGCCACTTTGAATGTAAAAAGGGGGCAATTTGGTGGTGCATTTTTGCAAACACACAGATTTGGAGGCCATAGCTTAAAAAACGGTGTTTGATGACAAAAATTGTCAAGGATAATAAAGACAGGGGAAACAGTCAAATGATAGTCAGCTGCCTGTATTGGTAAATGGCATCAAGAAGATTATACTGATATTATAAACACAACTACAAAAGAAAGCAAAGAAGTAGAATATACTGGTAGAGCCTTCCTGAGATTTCATACACCAAGAGAAGATGCGAAACCTTCAGATCTGGAAGAGCTGTATTTATCAGACTGTGATTTTGGATTGCTTATTAAAAGTGAACTGAAATAGATCAAGAGAAATGGAAATTCAGAACAATAAATCAAGTGAAATAATAGAACACCGGAGGTGCAAAGGTAGTATATTTGCTTTGCGCAGAATAATTTATGTATGCACCAAGATATGTTGCTTGGATAATAAACTTTTTCAAGAATTATGATTTTCCATTGGCACAACTGAATTCAGGGCACATAGAATCATAGAATCATAGAATCTCAGGGTTGGAAGGGACCTCAGGAGGTCATCTCGTCCAACCCCCTGCTCAAAGCAGGACCAAACCCCACTAAATCAGCCCAGCCAGGGCTTTGTCAAGCCTGACCTTAAAAACCTCTAAGGAAGGAGATTCCACTACCCCCCTAGGTAACCCATGCCAGTTCTTCACCACCCTACTAGTGAAAAAGTTTTTCCTAATGTCCAACCTAAACCTCCCCCTCTGCAACTTGAGACCATTACTCCTTGTTCTGTCATCTTCTATCACTGAGAACAGTCTAGATCCATCCTCTTTGGAACCCCCTTTCAGGTAATTGAAAGCAGCTATCAAATCGCCCCTCATTCTTCTCTTCTGCAGACTAAACAATCCCAGTTCCCTCAGCCTCTCCTCGTAAGTCATGTGCTCCAGCCCCCTAATCATCACTCACTCGCTCTTTAAAGGAACAAATTCTGCCTCCTTTCAAGAATCTTTCTTTGCTATTCTGCATTTTGAGCTTTTGTCACACAGTTGAAAGCCCAGTGTCTTATATTTGTTTCTTTCAGGGCCGGTGCAACCACTAGGCAAACTAGGCGGTCGCCTAGGGCGCCAAGTGGTTGGGGGCGCCCACTGGGTCTTAGTGTCCACCCTTCTGGTTTTCCTATCCCTGTTCTGACCCTTCCTGCAGGCTTGGAGCCTTCCTGGGAAGGGGATCTAGTAGTTAAAAGAGAAAAAGCCTCCAGCCTACCAGACCTATTAGCACAACACTGAAACTGTTAAAGAGCCATTCAAGGGGTAATGAAGCCACTTAACAGGCATTTGCCTCATATTTTACTCAGGACATGTCAGTCTACAGGATCTTAGTTTAAAATTTGCTTTAAAAATATTTCATTAGTGAGTTGGTGAAGATTATAAAATCACATCTCTAAAATTCCTTGCATAGATTTTTAGATGCACAATCATCTTTAGCCTTAAATGCTTGGATCTTCAGACATATGTTTTTTTAAATAAATCCTTCAAAAGACATTCCTTATCTAAAATACACATTTTAATTACTATAGTAAAAAAACTTACTTCCAAAGTCTTCCAGTCCTTTCTGTTCATCCATTTCTCCCTTCACCCCCTCTCCCTCCACCCCCATTGAAGAGAGCCCTTAGACAACAGCCCTTTGCTTCCAGATAGCTGGACAAAGAGTTTCCCTTTCTTTACTTCTGACTATCTGATGAACTAGTTTTAAGCAAAATCAGTATCTTAGTAAGATATAAAATCCTTTGTTATGCCTAAAATCTTTGGAAACATATTTTTTAAAGTTTTTGACATTTCATAAACATGTGTATCGTTATGGAGATCACACACAGTAAATTAGTGTTCCCTTTTTCTAAAAGCAATGAACATTGTTATGAACACACTAAACCTCTGTAACTGATTAATTTAAAATAATGTCTGTTTCAGTGAGTTAAATATGTAGTAATCTGGAATGATTACTTTATGAAGATTTAAGAGTACACTTAAAATATAAAATCAGCTTAGAAATACTGATTAAGAAAATGTAAAACAGAGAAGAGCTGCATCATGTATTCCATAATATTTAAAGTTGTATTCAGCAAGACAGCTTACTCACCGTTACTACAAAGTTTTTGCAAATAAATGTCTGACAAACTTCAGGGCATATCAAAAAACCTGTGACTGACATTTTTTATTCCCAAGTTTAGTGCTTTTAGTTAGGTACCTTCTGCGGGGAACTGTGACTCTATGCCACCGTGAGATGGGCCGGGCGTCTTGTTATTCTTTCTGCTTTGTCTCTCCGCCCCCGCCGGGCTGCAAGCTCAGGCTGCCATCGGGCACAGGGGCACCAGTTTAATAATACTGCATAGGGCCCCATAAATCCTAAGGACGGCCCTAGGGGCGCCAAAAAGCGGTGCCCTGGCTCGGCAGGGAGGAGCTGCCTTCCGGAGACACCAGAGAGCCAGAGCGTCGGCAGCGAGCCCCAGCCATGGAAGAGCCGGCATGGCACAGGGGGGCAGGAGCCCTGCAAAGGCGGCAGCGCTGCTAGCGGGGAGCAGCCACGCCCCTTGCCCCACCTGCCCAGACTGCAGCCTGGCGCCCTCCCCGGGGGCTCCTGGAGGCTGCAGCAGATGCATGCAGGCAGAGGCCCCCGTGCGCCCCCCAGCTCTCCCTCGCTGTGCTCGGGGTCTGCGGCTCCCGGGCATGTGAGCTACTGCCAGGGCACGGGGCCCTGACCCTGCTCTGGGAGGGGCAGCAACGGCAGCAGCTCACACTCCCGGGAGCTGCAGAGCTTGAGTGCGATGAGGGAGGAGCCGGGGGACGCACGGGGTCCTCTGCCCGCATGCATCCACTGCAGGAGCCCCCGGGGGGCGGCTGGCCGCAGCCTGGGCAGGAGGGGCAAGGGGTGCGGCTGCTCTCCGCTAGCGGCGCTGCCGCCTTTGCAGGGCTGCTGCCCCCCTGCACCGCGCGGACTCCTCCACGGCTGGGGCTCACCGCTGCTGCAAGCCGAAGCTCTGGCTCTCCGGTGCCTCCAGAAAGCGGCTTCTCCCTGCCGAGCTGCTGCAGCGGTCCAAGCCCGGCAAAGCCAATGAGTGGACTCGGGGCAGGGGCCGCCGGGGTGGGGTGGGGTGGGCTCACGGGAAGGTTGTGCACCCTCCAGGGGAGTTCAGGGGGCAGGGAGGGGGGAACCTGGTCTGGGGAGCAGCCCCTGGGCACAGCTGGCCCCTGGGGTCTATAAAGGCTTGTTGGGATTTGCCCCTCAATGAACTGATGTGTGGGGGGGAGGAGGGGGGGGGCGCAAGGTGGAAGTTTCGCCTAGGGTGCAAAATATCCTTGCACCGGCCCTGGTTTCTTGGCAGGCTGGGAACTATGCTGGGAACAGTAGATGGTTTGAAATCTACTGGTTAGCATATGCATGTATCACCGCTACTATTTGTGAAGGCAGCCTATTTTGCTTCTTGAGACTGAAAACGATATCTTTGGCCTCTGTGTTCTTCTGCATAAAAAAGCTTGAAAGCAAACAGATAAATTAGAAACCTGTACCAATTTGGCAGCAGCTGCTGGGCTGCATTCTCTTCCCTTTTATGTGGCAACACTGGAGATGCATAAGAGAGAGAGGAAAAAAAGCAGAATCGTGGAAAAACAGGCGGGGGATCCATAAGAAAACCTGTCCCAACTTCACAGATCCCTGGCCAGATGAATGGCAGAAGAATTCCATTTCCCCCCACCGCACACATTCTCCTTCCATTTGCATTTTGAGAATGACATTTCTAGGCCTGACTTGACATGAGTAATTGGACATGGGTGAGGCCTCATTTCTTGGGAGACAGGATTAGGGGAGGAAAATGGATCTGCAGGCAGGATACAGAATGTCTGTGCTAACTAAGATAAAGGGGAACTCCCAGGGAACCATTTACAACGGATAAGATAACAGATCCACCTGAAACATAAGATGGGTAAAGAGTAAATCATGCATGGACAGTGTGTGCTGTACAATGACCAAGCCAACCCCAAAACACATGAGGCAATGTAATGTGTAAATGTATATAAAGGAAGAGGTTTGCTGTGCAATTTTGGGTGTGTGGTATGCCCTATATCCTATGCTTGAATCTGATCAACTCAGTGTAGCTTTGCTGTATGCCAAATAAAAGGAACCTGAGTGACAAGACTGGAGTCGAACTGAGTTCTTGGGGAACCAAGTGGAAGAGGGAACCCCAACATCACTTATTCTTACAGAAAAGCTGTAAGAATTTCTGACTAACTATAGTCCAAGTAAAACCTGGCCTATGCACCCACAGAGGGGAGTAAGGGGAAGAAAGATCTTCCTCACCCAACAGCCTGAACCTTGGGCCCAGTGCATAGGAGTAAGAATGCTTAAGAGCTACTCCCCTTCCAGAGCAATGGGCAGGGAATGCGTGGGGCCTCAAATCCACCCCGCAGCCCTCAATATGCCAGCCAGTCAGCACCACTAAGCCAACACAGGTTTGCTATAATTTGCTGCTGGTACGTGCCAACAGTAAAATTATTACACCTCATTTCTGCCTCCCCCCGTCCCCTGGGACAAGAAAGGGAATTGCGAGTCCACGTACAATGTCTGCTGGGGCTACCTTTTGGTGGCTGAGCTCACACAGCTCCCTTTTCAGGCCTTTAGCCCTAACGGCCTGATTTTGCCATCCTTACTGACTAGGATTACTACCTCACTCTGCAAGTAATTCAATTCAAATAATTAGGACAATGCATAGAGTAAGATACTACTCAATGTGAGCAAAGTTAGCATGATCAGGCTCTAAAATAATTACACCGAATTGATTACAGCCTCAGTTACTGAATTGCCCTGGAACAAAATGGTCTCATAGGGAACTAACAGGAATATTAAGTCTGAAATTACATTACGAGAAAGAAATATTCATACAGAGAATTGAACACAAGCTAGTCCATCACAGCTATAAAGGAAAGTATGTTGATGGTGGGGAGGGGGGTTGTGCAAGTGAAAGGTGAATTAGATAATTAGAGATTAGTATTTGGAGAACTGTTAGATGTTCCATACAAATAAAAACCAGATACTCCAAACAGGAGACAAA
Organism: Platysternon megacephalum; assembly: GCA_003942145.1. Taxonomy (NCBI): domain Eukaryota; kingdom Metazoa; phylum Chordata; order Testudines; family Platysternidae; genus Platysternon; species Platysternon megacephalum. The sequence continues at coordinate 1,397,372 of QXTE01000011.1, forward strand.
TATCATTAGTGATCAATGGTTCCTTGTCTAGTTGGCAGCCGGTATCAAGTGGAGTGCCCCGAGGGTCGGTGCTGGGGCCGGTTTTATTCAATATCTTCATTAACGATCTGGAAGAGGGTGTGGACTGCACCCTTAGCAAGTTTGCAGATGACACTAAACTGGGAGGAGTGGTTGATACGCTGGAGGGTAGGGATCGGATACAGAGGGACCTAGACAAATTAGAGGATTGGGCCAAAAGAAGTATGATGAGGTTCAACAAGGACAAGTGCAGAGTCCTGCATTTAGGACGAAAGAATCCCATGCACTGATATAGACTAGGGACCGAATGGCTGGGCAGCAGTTCTGCAGAAAAGGACCTAGGGGTTACGGTGGACGAAAAGCTGAATATGAGTCAACAGTGTGCCCTTGTTGCCAAGAAGGCTAATGGCATTTTGGGTTGTATAAGTAGGGGCATTTCCAGCAGATCGAGGGATGTGATCATTCCCCTCTACTCAGCACTGGTGAGGCCTCATTTGGAGTACTGTGTCCAGTTTTGGGCCCCACACTACAAGAAGGATGTGGATAAATTGGAGAGAGTCCAGCGCAGGGCAACAAAAATGATTAGGGGGCTGGAGCACATGACTTACGAGGAGAGGCTGAGGGAACTGGGATTGTTGAGTCTGCAGAAGAGAAGAATGAGGGGCGATTTGATAGCTGCTTTCTACTACCTGAAAGGGGGTTCCAAAGAGGATGGATCTAGACTGTTCTCAGTGATAGAAGATGACAGAACAAGGAGTAATGGTCTCAAGTTGCAGAGGGGGAGGGTTAGGTTGGACATTAGGAAAAACTTTTTCACTAGTAGGGTGGTGAAGAACTGGAATGGGGTACCTAGGGAGGTAGTGGAATCTCCTTCCTTAGAGGTTTTTAAGGTCAGGCTTGACAAAGCCCTTGCTGGGCTGATTTAGTTGGGTTTGGTCCTGCTTTGAGCAGGGGGTTGGACTAGATGACCTCCTGAGGTCCCTTCCAACCCTGAGATTCTATGATTCTATGATCATTTATATTGACGCAGAGCTCACATACTACAGTAAAGATGAACAAGCCAAGATTTGTCAGAGCCCAATCAAGATCAGTGAAGGCTGGTTGAGTAGCATTTCACAGAATCCAGCCCCCCCAAAATTTAAAAAGCATCTCAAAAAGCCAATTTGATAAATTCCTCTCAGCCTTTCCATCCGAGGGGTAATGAAAACAAGAGGGATAACTGACTCTGAGAATTAACAAGTAGCCTGCTGCCGTGTTAGAAATTTCTTTTAATTGAGTTAGTCTTTACTATTAAGTTATATACAGATTTCTATACATCTCAATAGTTATTGTTGGCTTGGGGCTGGGACAAGAGACAAATCCATGTGACCTAGGATCCATTAACATGAAGAGCTGGTGGAGGGGAATAGGGCGGGAAAGATGACAATAAGTCACATTTCTTGTGAGTTTCTAATGTTCAATTTCCAGTTTCCTTCTCCATTTGTTTGTGTTTGTGCCGAATACTCACAGTTTTTGTTCAATATCCTGGAATCTCCTGCGATCGTTTGTTGAACTTACATAATAATTAGACACCCATGTACCAGGATGAAGAGAGTGGTATAAATAAATGCCAACACAGAGAGAGGAAGAACTGAGAAGCCAGATGTGTTTAAATGATACATGTCACCTTCCCTTGCCCTAACACAGGAGTAGGCAACCTATGGCACATGTGCCGAAGGCGGCACGTGAGCTGATTTTCAGCGGCACTCACACTGCCCGGGTCCTGGCCGCTGGTCTGGGGGGCTCTGCATTTTAATTTAATTTTAAATGAAGCTTCTTAAACATTTTAAAAACCTTATTTACTTTACATACAACAATAGTTTAGTTATATATTATAAACGTATAGAAAGAGACCTTCTAAAAATGTTTAAATGTATTACTGGCACGCGAAACCTTAAATGAGAGTGATTAAATGAAGACTCGGCACACCACTTCTGAAAGGTTGCCGACCCCTGCCCTAACATATCCTTCATTTTATCTTCTGCTCACCAATAGATTCTCCTCTAAAATCTCCCTCAGAGAGACATGATAGAGGCTCTTCACACTAAATCCAAGCTACTGCATCTCTGCTCTGGCATTAAAATCCTTGGAGATTCAGCAGCCTGGCTGTGAGTAATGTATTCTAATTGAATATACCCATGAACAGAGACCTTTACCATTTTTACATTACTAATAACAGTTTCAAAAAATACAGTCAAAGATTTCAAGAACTTATTCAAAGTGTCCTCTGCCTTGCAGACAAACATGACAAACATGGCATTCTGATAGTTCCCAACAGGCTGCATTGGAGCAGTTCCCACAGCTCTGGAAACATGTGATTACAATTATGAACAATTATTGTCCCAAGGTACATTAATTTTGGTACCCAAAGTTCTCATAGTTAGACTGGAAAAATATCTGCAAGGGATTATTAGATCTATTCTTCACATTTTGGTTATGAAAAAGACCTTGACTGTTGCACATATTAAAATATAGACATTTCCCATTAGGTCTTTTCAAAGTGATATTATCTGTTCCATTTCCTAATAGCAACAAAGTTTGACATTGGTTTTCAAGCACAAGCATATTACAATGGATAGTTTTAAAAAGAAACACAATATTGAAATCTTTTTCAAAGACTAGGGCATGAGCACAAACCACCCCTTCTCTCTTTTTATGACTGCTACTCAATAAGTAAGGAATATTTTGTACTTATGGAGAACCTTGCATCCGAGACTCTCAAAGCACTTTACTAGCAATAACCCTCGCTTGTGTGAATAATTATAACCATTCCACAGACCGATAAACTGAGGCAGAGAGATCAAGGTCACATAGCAAGTTAGAAGTGGAGCCAAGAACAGAAACTGTGGGCTTGATCCCACAAGTCGCTGAGCACTCTAGCCCAACCCATCAGAAGACTTATGCACATGCTTAACTGTAAGCACATTACTTCACATGTTTTACTTTAAGCATGTGCTTTAGTGTTTAGTTGGATCCAGCTACAGTGCTCAGCACCTAGCAGGATTAAGCTCCGAGTCCCAATTCCTGGTTCTCTAATGGTAAGACAACTCTCCTGTACTTTGCATATTGTATAAATTTTGCATCAACAGTTCCCAAGCTGTGGTCTAAAGAGCCCTTGCTGGTGGTCTGTGAAGAGTTAGCTAGTCATATGGCACGGGCCCCTCCCCCTTGTTTCCAGCTGCTTCTCCGAGGTGTGTCTGATATGTAGGAGGAAGAGAACAAACAGGAGCCAGCCTAACGGACTGGAGCCACCAGCATGACTGAAACTGGTAGCCACTATCAGGAGAGGAATGTACAGAGTAACAGAGTAAGGGAACTCAGTAGCAGGAAGGAAGAGAAGAAGCAATAGCGGAGGAAGAGGACAGTGAGGCAAAGGGGAGTGGAGGAGCGTGAGGAACAGAACAGATGGAAGTAGGAAAATTAAATTAAGAACAATTTAGTGATTAACTGTTTTCAAAAGGCGCTAAAGATTTATTGGATTATTCAGGATCATTAAAATACATAAATTCTTTCCCATGTAAGCACCTGTTGTAATTGCCACCTGGAAGTTGCATGATCATGAATGGGAGAGGAACTTGGCAGCAGCACCACAGTGAGGATGGTCCATGGGGCAATCTCTGTAAGAAGATGTGGTCCACACTACGAATTGGTTGAGAACCCCCAATGCTACACTGCTATGGTCACTATTTACCATGATGATTTAAAAATTACTATAAATAAAGCTCTCCATAATGCTCTGGGCCAGATTTTACTCTGGCAAATGGACATGCTGACAGTCCTCAGATAGGACTAACCTGGTCTTTACTACAGTGAGCTCCTGTTACATCAGCTCTTCAATGTGTCCATTATTATTTACGATCAAAGCTAAGTCCATGTTAACCTGACCTTTTGCTTCCGTTCTCCACCTTGTATAATGAACCCTGCTGTCAAAAGCATTGTCCACAACCCCATGGGTTGATGGCACAAAACAAGCGTTCAGCCTTTTTTGGCTTCTGCAAACCTTGTTGTCTGAACAACTTGTTCACCTGTCAAGTCAATGATGTGCTCCATTAAGATGTACTCTGCCCACTTACCGATTGCTTTCTTAGTATACTGTAACCTACGGGGGAAAAAACACTGTTCAAATGAAAATGCCACAGCCTGAAAAGCACAGTCAGTTTTTTAGGAAAATAACGTCTAATTTAGTTAGCAATTGCAGCACAATCTGAAAAAACTATTTTAGTCATTTTTACCTCCTCCCTCTGTTTCTTGTTTTTCTGATTTGTAGAAAGGGAATCAATTTCCTCCAGAAAACTGTGGCAACCAATATAGTGGTATTTTGTTCAGATACTTTGTTAGCAGGGTAAATATTTAAATTGGATTCCCAGTGACTGCATACTAAATGCTCACCGCAGTTAAACTTTGTTTTTTCTAGACGAGTATCATTTTAGATGTCATATTTTTGTGGCAAACATTATAAACTAACAACACAGTGAAGCACTTCTGTGTGGAACTACAGATCTAAAGCAGTTATCGGAAATGAGTTTTCCTGCTGAATGACAATCTTCTGCTGACACGTAATTAAAAAAAATCAGTACATAACCCTATAGCATTTCATCTGCAGCTTCCATTTGCAAGCAGTTATGGTGCTCAAGTTTATCTTGGCCGAGCTGAGGCTCCTGTGCTTTTCCATGAGCACTGACTTCCAGAAGAGGATATACAAAGATGTGTTCCTCACGTACATAAAGGAGGGAGTGCAATTACTGGAATGCTGCTCATTCAAAGCTACAGCTGTGTGAATAACTGATTTTTCAGTTTGCTGGCAGTTATGAAAAATACAAAAAAATGTTTCAGGTCAACCTAAAACAAACTATTTTTTTGATTCTTCTGTTTGCTGAAAATTTCAAAATATTGTTTTGAGTCAAACAAAATGTTTGTTCAATCCAGAATGAGGCTGTAATGATGCTGCCTCTGGCGGTACACAACTGAGAGTACCAATTCAGGACAAATAGCTTAGAGCAGGGCAGTTACAGCCCAAGGCTGGGGTTTCTCCACCTTTAAGGCACACCAAACCAGCCAGACAAAGAGGACTTTGGTTTTACCCCACTAGCTAACCATAATCCATACAAGCAATTCCCTTAGACACTCCAGTTCCCCAGTATCACCACCAGTGCCACTCGCTGTGGGGATGAATGGTTATGAAAACCAATACCCCAGTAAAAGAAAAAAGGTTCTCCCGATCCCAAAAGACCAAGCCCCAGACCCAGGTCAATATACAAGTTGGATCTTACCCACAAATTACGCTGTTACCAATCCTTTAGAATCTAAAATCTAAAGGTTTATTCATAAAAAGAAAGAAATATAAATGAGAGCTAAAATTGGTTAAATGGAATCAATTACATACAGTAATGGCAAAGTTCTTGGTTCAGGCTTGTAGCAGTGATGGAATAAACTGCAGGCACAAATCAAGTCTCTGGAGTACAACCACAGTTGGAATGGGTCATTCAGTCCTTTGTTCAGAGCTTTAGTTTGTAGCAAGGTTCCTACAGAGGTCAGAAGCAGGACTGAAGACAAGATGGAGGGGTCTTCAGGGCCTTTTATATTCTCTGCCCATGGAAGGACCCCTCATTGTTCTTACTGTGGAAAATCACAGCAGCAAGATGGAACTTGGAGTCACATGGGCAAGTCTGCATGCATGACTCAGTTTGCAGGCCGACTGCCATTGTTTACATGTTAGTTTGAATGTTCCCAGAAAAGCTCAGATGTGGATTGGCGTCTCCCAAAATTCATTGTCAGTTAAGTGTTTCTTGATTGGGCACTTACTGAGAATAGTCCTTTCTCAAGAAGCTGACCAAATGCTTCATTGAGGCTACTTGGAATCAAATACATTTGAGATACAAGTACATAGCCCATATTCATAACTTCAAATATAAAAATGATACACACATGCAGCTAGCATAATTATAACCAGCAAATCATAACCTCTTCATAGGCACCTCACATGACAACCTTTGTGCACTATATGACCTTGCAACAATGATCTATACAGTCACAGTTCATGTCAATAACGTCACAGAGGCATTTCAATTTCAAGCATTTTTTAAACTTTCATTTTTTTAATAAAACTGAGGAAATGTCAAAATGAAAAGACATTTCAAGTCAAAAAATTGAAATGTTTTTGTTTCAAAAATGTCAAAACAAAATATTTTGACTTTTTTGGCTTTTGTTTTTGTTTTTTTGTGCAACACAAACAATTTGGCAAAACCAACAGGAATTCGTGAAAAAACTGAGTTTCCCTGACTCTGCACTTTTCACCAGCAGAAAAATGTCACCCACCTCCACTCCAGGAAAACTTGTGCACCTTTTTGGAAGCTCGTATTCTACATATGTGTCTCATTGTGAGTCTTAGCAACCAGTGATATATTCTGAGTGGAACTCCTAATGTATAACAAAATTTACATAATTATGTTAGCTTTTAATTTTTAGAAGCATGTGCTGTTTTAGGCAAATCAAATCAGGTGACTGAGTCAGTTTTCTTGTGAATACTCTACATCAGTGGTTCTCAAAGCCGGTCCGCCGCTTGTTCAGAGAAAGCCCCTGGTGGGCTGGGCCGGTTTGTTTACCTGCCGCGTCCACAGGTTCAGCTGATTGCAGCTCCCACTGGCCACGGTTCGCTGTTCCAGGCCAATGGGGGCTGCGGGAAGGGCAGCCAGTACATCCCTCAGCCTGCGCCGCTTCCCGCAGCCCCCAGTGGCCTGGAGCGGCAAACCGCGGCCAGTTGGAGCCGCGATCGGCCAAGCCTGCGGACACAGCAGGTAAACAAACCGGCCCGGCCCACCAGGGGCTTTCCCTGAACAAGCGGCAGACCGACTTTGAGAACCACTGCTCTACATTGTTTTATAATTGCGAGGGTTTTTATAATACTCAGTTACAAACATTAGTTCTTCATTACAATATTTTTTGGTACTTACCATTGAAAGAAATGCTGAAGAGTCATGGTTCCATACATGATAAATCAACACAATATAGAAATTGGACAGACTCATCATCCACTAATTTTGTCTTTTCATATGTAAGAGAATCCAATTAAATTCCAGGGGAGGGGGGGGAATCAATCCTAGCTGATATTCTCGCTGAGTGTTTCCTTAGGGCCCCATTCTGTGAGGCATGGAGTGCCTTTGGTAAGGAGCTGAAGAACCCCCATTCCCAGTTAAGTCAATGGCATTTGAGGGCACTCACAGCACAGAAGGATCAAGCACTTAGGCCCCAATCATGCCTAAGTGCACAGGAGTCCAACAATGTGGAACAGTTTGCAGGATAGGGGCCTTGATTTGCAATGCCCAATGGATGCTCTTTAATGTTTTTTTTTAAATGTACTTAAGACTTTATATACTAAGATCTATTATACCATTATATATTTGTATAGTCCCTAAATGCTATGGTATCAGAATATAACTTCCATTAATGTTGAAGGGAGATTTGTGCATAGGTTGAATCTAGTGGATGGTCCTTAGTTTTTATTTAATAATAATACTTAGCACTTAAATAGTGTTTTTAAGTCTTCAAAGAGCTTTACAGTCTAACTCGTTAATCTTCATTACCCTTTTGTGATTGAGGAAGGTAAGCATGAGCAACCCCATTTTATAGATGGGGAAAATGAGGAAAACAGCTTCAATGATGTGGACCAGGTCATGTCCTTTTGTACCATTCTAGTTCTGGCCTGAAAATCACAAGGAAAATGACATCCACTATTTATTCTGCCATTCTATACTTGAGTGTATTTTCAAAATGGCAGCCAAATTGTTAGTATTTTGCTGTCCACTAAGAACTGTGTTCTAGGTTGTCCACTGTGACTAGTCCAGTACTTACTAGATAAACATGAGGAAATTAATATTGTTTTATATATTACGATACATGATAACTATCTTAAAATTAGAGTCAATTCCATTGGCATGTTAATGGAGCATTCTTTCAAAAAGAGACTAATAGAACATTATGTGAACCACTCTACAGACACCTCCTGTTCAATTATACACCTTTGTTGGAAATGGGGAAACCCTTTTTAGGAAATGTAAGTCAGAATGCAAGCAAAACACCAACAGGGGCAGAAATAATGAGAAAAAAGACAGGCCTATCTTATAGCAGTACTGTGTAGGACTTTCATAGACTCTAGAGACCCTCAAATATAAAAGGTATGTAGATTGAACAGTACTTTTTAGAAGATTAAAGGAAAGAAAAAAGTGGGGAGGATGGCAAGACACAGAGTTACTTGCTGGGCTATGTCTCAGTGAGGGGAGTGATATGACACAGACTTTCAGAGGGAAGCTGAAACTCAGAGGTAACAAGCTGGAAGAAGGCCCAATAGCCTTCAGGTGAGGAACTTTACTTCACAATGCTGTAAAGAGTCACTCTTTACTTTGTAACAAAGGCTCTGTCCTATTTTTGTTACCACAGAATCATAGAATATCAGGGCTGGAAGGGACCTCAGGAGGTCATCTACTCCAACTCCCTGCTCAAAGCAGGACCAATCCTCAGACAGATTTTAACCCCAGACCCTTAAATGGCCCCCTCAAGGATTGAACTCATAACCCTGGGTTTAGCAGGCCAATGCTCAAACCACTGAGCTATCCCTCCTCCCCAAAAAAGATCTGTGTCCTATTACCAAGCCCACTGAGCCAGATGTGTTTACTTGCCATTGTCATTTGATAGTTTTCTCTTTGTAGTCTACCCAGTGGTGAGCTGGAGCCGGTTCGCACCGGTTCGCGGGAACCGGCTGTTAAATTTAGAAGCCCTTTTAGAACCGGTTGTCCCGTGCGGGACAACTGGTTCTAAAAGGGCTTTTAAATTTAACAACCGGTAAAGCTCCGGCAGCTCTCCACCCCGCCCCCGGCCCCAGCTCACCTCCGCCTCCTCCCGTGAACGCTCCACCCGTCTTCTCCTTGCCCTCCCCCTCCCCCGCTTCCCGCGAATCAGCTGTTCACGTGGGAAGCCTGGGAGGGCTGAGAAGCAAGCGGCAGCTTCATGCAGGTGAGCTGGGGTGAGGGGGGGCACGAGGAGGGCTCCAGGGAGGCGCTGTGTGGCGGCGCAGCCCGGCCAAGCGGCTCCAGCCTGACCCCGGCCCCGGCCGACCTGCTCCGGCCCCGGCTGAGCGGCTCCAGCTGAGTGGCTCCAGCCCAGCAGCTCCGGGCCCGGCCAACCTGCTCCAGCCCGGCCCCGGCCCCAGCCGACCTGCTCCGGCCCTGGCCCCGGCCCAGCGGCTCCGGCCCAGCGGCTCCGGCTCCAGCCCAGTGGCTCTGGCTGAGCAGCTCCGGCCAAGCAGCTCTGGCCCCGGCTCCGGCCGACTGGCTCTGGCCCCGGACGAGCGGCTCCGGCCCGGACCCGGACCTGGCCAAGCAGCGCAGCTGTAGCGCCGCCAGCCACCTCCAGGCAGCGCAGTAAGGGAGCAGGGAGGGGGTGTTGGATAGAGGGCAGGGGAGTTCAGGGTGGTGGTGGGGGGTGGATAGGGGTCAGGGCGGTCAGAGGGCAGGGAACAGGGGTTGGATGGGGTGGTGGGAGGCAGTCAGGGGCAGGGGTTCCAGGGGCAGTCAGGGAACAGAGAGAAGGGGTGGTTGGATGGGGCAGGGGTCCCAGGGGGCCATCAGGAATGAGAGGAGGGGTTGGATGTGGCGGCGGGGGGCAGTCAGGGGACAGGGAAGGGGGGTGGATGAGNTCCAGGTGCCCCAGAGGGAATGAACGGAACAGGTAATCATCAAGTGACCCATTCCCTGTCGCCCATTCCCAGTTTCTGGCAAACGGAGGCTAGGGACATCATCGCTGCCCACCATTGATGGACCTATCCTCCATGAATTTATTTAGTTGTTTTGTTTTTTTTTAACTCTGTTATAGTCTTGGCCTTCACAACATCCTCTGGCAAGGAGTTCCACAGGTTGACTGAGTTGTGTGAAAAAATACTTTGTTTGTTTTAAACCTGCTGCCTATTAATTTCATTTGGTGACCCCTAGTTCTTGTGTTATGAGAAGGAGCAAACAACACTTCCTTATTTATTTTCTCCACACCAGTCATGATTTTATAGACCTCTATCATATCCCCCATTAGTTGTCCCCTTTCCAAGCTGAAAAGTCCCAGTCTTATTAATCTCTCCTCATATGGCAGCCATTCTAGACCCCTAATCATTTTTCTTGCCTTTTTCTGAACCTTTTCTAATTCCAATATATCTTTTTTGAGATGGACTCACTTAGATCACAACTTTATATGATGGATGGGGACAGATTTTATATACACATGTGGGCTAATCCTCAGAGATACTGGATCACTCACATCCTCCATTTAAGTTATAAGAGCTTTATAGATCTCGGCAATTCGGGGGGGGGGGGGGGGGGTCAAGTCACTAATAGATATGAATTATATAGAACAATGTATAAACTGTCCTTTATGTAAGGATTAAAATGTATCAGAACAAAAAAGTTAGCTACTAATTCTAATTAAGTTCTTTCTTAGAGACGTAGTGTCACAGGATGCACCACTCACCACCGGACTGGTGCCTCTTCCTGGTACTCTGGAGATTAGCTGGAGGCCAACACCCCCGTCCACGGTTGGCATACCATCACTCTGTCCTCCTGCAGCTCCTCCCACAGCCTCAGGAACCACAGCATACTCTTCATGGCTTGCCCCCCCAGCCGCATAGCTGTCAGTGTTCCCCCGTCCTGCAGGAGGTTTAGCTCCTCAATACTCATAGGCACTCTTCCCTCTCACTGCCTCTGTGCCACTCGACCACTGGCTGGTAGGGGAACCTGGGCCCACCCTCTTCTCCAGATTCCAGCCCAGGGACCCTCAGCTCAGCAATCTGGGCCTTCTTTCTCTGGCCTCACTGCTCTATCCCTGGGCTTCTTCCTACTGCTGGTTCCCCTTGTCTTCCTGGGCCTACCAGTTCCCAAAAGCCTCCTCCCTTTTCCCAGAGAATTACTGTCATCTGCAGTCTCCACTCACTCCTCTCTTTCTCCTGGAAATGTCTGCCTTTTTCCAGCAGCCCCCTTCTCCTTTCATCTCCTGGGCTTTATAGGCCTCACCTATTCCTGCCCAGGTGAGCCTCCTTAATCAGCTGCCTATTGCGTTAATTGGCCCATCTGGGTAAGTGTGGGATAGTCACCCCATCACACACAGCATATTCAATGAAATGTTTTATTTTGTCCTGATCCAATGTTAATATTCTTCATCATTCAGATGAATAGCCTGCAGCCCACATCAATACAAGAACATTCCCATAGTAACTGAGAGATGTGTATTGTTGTTGTTGTTTTTTATTAAAAACTCACTTTCTTTCAGCACACTGACTTTTCCAGCACACAAATGAGGAGTCTCAGGTAAAGAAATGAATATTCCTGTAATGTACACAGAACAAAGCCTCACCTTCAAATTCTTTTAAACTTCTAAACCCCTTTCAGGCAAACAGCCATGAGTGAGGCCTAGTCTACACTACAGAGCTAGGTTGATGTAAGGCAGCTTACATCAACCTAACTCTGTAAACGGCTACACTAAAATGTCGCTCCCACTGATGTAACTCGTCCACTCCACCTCCACGAGAGGCGTAGCACTTGAGTCGATGTAGTTAGGTTGACTCAGTGTCGGTGTAGACACTGCATTGCTTACATTGACTGTTGCTGCCTTTCAGAACCTGTCCCAGGTTAAATCAGTTAAATCAGTGCAAGTGTGCCTAGTGAGGATATGCACTGCCAGGGTTGTAGTGTGGATATGCAAAAGCAAATTAATTACTGCGATGGCTGTATGTCAACGTAACTTAGGTTGACTTAATTTTGTAGTGTAGACTTGCCCTGAGAAGTTTCAAGCTAATGATGGGAGGAAAAAGAGGGGGTGGACAGACGCAGCACCTGCTTACTAATGCAAAAGCTTTGTTATACCATCCAGAGAACACATGTTCAATTACTTACCTAAGAGCCCCTGGGCACTCCAGCAATTTCACAATACAGAGAAGAGCTTTTGCCTGATGTTTACATAAGTGTGACCACATCATAATAGAAGTAATCACTCTTCATGGAGGCAGCCTTAAGTCCTAATAGTATTAGTGAAGAACTATACTTTCTCCGGAGACTTCATTAGCATGAGCTTTCACTATACTCGAACTCTCCTGAGAAGTCATTTAAAGACTGTATTAAGAGTAAAAAACATGAAAGCTGCTCTTACTGAATTTTTAAAATTTGCTCTTCCCAGAGAAGATATTGTCAGATATTAAAAAACCACTAACCTTGTGCAGGAGTCTCTTCTTTAAAACCTAGACAATATCCTATTATAGCCTATGCCTGATGATGGGGGAAGCGATAGGATTAGCTTTTCATTTCTGAACATCAAATGTAAATATTTGTGCTAACACTTCAATAAATATTATTTACGAAACCTTCACATTTTCCTAACACTGCATCTTGCCTTCAGGAACACTTTTAATCTAACAAAAGCTATAAGTTTACAGAATATGATTGTGACAGCCTGGACACAGCAGGTACAGTAAATGCACATTTGATATCACACAAACAAGCCCATATTTAATATAATTTATATTAGTGAATGTGACCCAGAGACCCCTTCATGCCAAATGGCAGAGGGAACAAGGGGTACATGGGGTTTTACAGGGATCCCTGGGTCAGATATATGCATAATCCTTCACCAAAAGTTGGCACTTGAGGTCTCTACAGAGAACTAGTAGCCCACTGGTTATCATAATCATTACAAAATGTATGTACAGATAATATTTAAGGAGTTATGTATGTATGCTAAAAACTATCTTCTTAAAGCCTTGGAGTTAAGGCAGATCACCAGGAGGTGACACACCTCAGAAATGTTCCTTTCAGGCAGGAGGTAGCAGATAACTATCCCCCTGTATGGTCATTTGTGTATTGTATGCCTCTCAATGGAGGCTTATTTGCATACTAAGTCAGGGGCAGAATGAAAGACTGAAATCTACAACAGAGAAAATTTAAAGGTTGAAACACACAGCAGGAGAATGTCCTGTTCATGAATAAATTACAAATTATTGTTCTGGCATATCCTAGAGGGCAAGGACATACACAAAATCCTTCACCTAGGAGGCAAGCTGACAGCGTGCAGGTGTCATGAAAGGAGGGTCACAGCCAACCTGGCTGTAAAGCACTGCAAGGATTTGGGGTGGGCAATACTCTACAAGACATGATAAAATCTTGTTAATTAAGTTTAGGCTCTAGAATGCATGTTATGGTGTTATTTTATATGTAACCATTTGTTTCCAGTACTTCTACTTGCCATTACTTGAGTCTCTGCGCTTTGTTAAATAAATGTATTCTTATTTCATTGTAAACACACCTAAGTGCAGTGTGTTAAGCAGAGCGGTGATCTGAGGTGGAGCTGGTAAGTTGGGGTGTACTGCTTCTTTGCGAGCAGCAGATCGGTGAATACTGCGAGTGTTCAGTGGATCAGGGGAGATCCAGGCTCAAGAGATGAGGTGTACCAATCACTAACCTGTAGAGTGGCAGCAAGCCCTACGAGGCCTAGAGAGAAGTGTTTGTGTTGCCTGTGGCCGGTAGAGTTGGGAAGCTGACCCAAACTAAGGGTACATACAAGGCTCCCTCATGCTAAGGGCAGATGGTAACGAGGTGCATCACAACTCTGGATACCCCTAGAAAACATCACAGTAAACTCTATAGAGCAGGGGCTGTCATTTACTAACTCTTTGTACAGTGTCTCTCTAGCACAATGGGGCCCCACCTGGTTGAGATACCTAGGTGCTACGGCAATATAAAATGTTAAATATCAAATATTATTAAAAGTTCTATCATCTATCTTCATTTACTCTAGAGAGAAAGAATCCCTCCCCTCATTTTTTTATATTTCAGCCACATCTGACAATTGTAATCTAGTAGTAGGACAGCAATTTTGCAGAGGACTAGCACTGAATTTATACTCCAGCAAACTGGATCTTCTCTGGAGAAAAATCCATCATGTTTTACAGAGAAAAAATTGGTAATGGAAGAGCCAGAGTTCCAGGATTGTGGACTCTAGTCATCAGCCTGAGACTCTGCTTCAGAAATGGAGTTATGTTCCAAGGTCTAACCAGGGCTCCTGGAGATGCAATAAATAGCTAATCTTAGGTGCCAACTCAGCTTCTGTAGATGTTCAATCTATATGTAGGACCTGGTGAGAGAAGAGCAGGCAGGCTAAAAAGTGGGCAGGCTTACTCTGAGTAGTTCCTGCAAATTACAGATGACAATTTCTTTTGGTTCCAATTATTTTTGGTTCTTTTATTTAACAGATCAAAAAACTAAAATGTGGTGCAACAAAATATTATTTTGTTTATCTGAATTTATTTAAAAACACCTATCCACAGATTTGCAGGCACAAGTACAGTACACTTATTTATAGTAACTCGCAAGAAGGACTAATGTCCTCCATCCCCCTACATGGGAGTAATCTGGATATGGGACAATATGACTGGATAAGTGACTAGTTGTCCAAGGCCAAATAATGAACCAGGAATAGAACTTAGGTGGTCCTTGCTCCTATTCACTCTAACAACTGTACTGAACTGCTTTCTAATATTACACGCTACGTTTTTAAATATACCGGTACTTCAATTTAGCCTCTAATTTTACAGGTGTCGTTTTGTACTGTATTTAACTGATAGAAAATGTGAGAGGCTTTATCAGCCTACCTGATTTGTGGGAGTGAACATGTTGATATCTAATTCTTATAGTTGTGCCCAAAAATAATTGCACAGACAAAAATAGCTTTCAAAATGAGAACTAACATTATAGTTGGCACTAGGAATAAAACTAAATAAATACAAGTAACAACAATTAATTTCTGTAAACCCTCAAAACAGGAAGTGATTTAAAAGCCAAACAACAACAGTGTTGGGAGATACTCATCTTATTTTTTGTTGCATTTCTTCCACCAAATAGGACTTTCACTGTATGTCATATATTAGTTGCTGGAAGAATTGGTGTTAGAAATTCAGCACTATTTACAGCAATAATCAGTGTGTATTTTATTCCTCAACCCCTGAGCTGTTCCTCCAGCCAGAATGGCACAGAAGGTTTATAAGGCAGCCTCAAAATTGTTTAGCTTAGGGCTTGTCTTCACTGCACGCTAAATCGGTGCTGCTGCAATCGATTTAGCAGGGTCGATTTAGCAGATCGGGTGAAGACACAATAAATTGATGTGAGAGCACTCTGTCAACTTCAGTAATCCAGCTCAATGAGAGGCAGAAGCTATGTTGATGGGAAAGCATCTCCCGCTGCATAGCACAGTTTAGACACCGCAGCCAGCACATCCCCCGGCTCACGCTGCTTCCCGCAGCCCCGATTGGCCTGGAGCGGCGAACCACAGCCAGTGGGAGCCGCGATCGGCCGAACCTGCAGATGCGGCAGGTAAACAAACTGGCCCGGCCCACCAGGGGCTTTCCCTGAACAAGCGGCGGACTGGCTTTGAGAACCACTGGTGTAACTTACATTGACTTAAATGTAGACAAAGCAGAGAAGCCCTCAACATACCAGCTATATCCTGGATGAAAATGAACTACTATAAGATTGTTTAAAATCTGATCATATCATCTGCCAGCTCAGTACAAAGCTATTTCACAACTGGTTAAGCCCTAGGGAACATAAATACATCCCTAAGATATTGCCAGGCAATATCCAGCCTTTACTGTGTACCACTGAGGAAACCCTAGCTGAGTTCCAAACACTATTTTCAGAGCTGTATGCCCGATCAAAAGCCCAATTTCTAGATATATTCTTCCCCCTTTCTCCTGCTGCCTTTCCTGCTCAGCTCTAAACTACTATGAGCAGTCACTGGACATAGGAATCCTTTCCACAACAACATACATTTTAAGTTCTCCAAATAGTTACAGACCTAATCCCACAATTCCTTTTCAATGGAAACTCCCATTGACGTCAGTAGGAGTTTTAGCTGAGCACGGACTGTACAAGTCAGCCTTGTTACCTGAACTTACTAATTGCTTATAATATGTGCACAGCACAGTACATATTGCCAAAGAACCAAAGCTAGATTGTTGCAAAAGACGAAGACTATAATTATAGGCTCATTTTAATGTTAACCTTTCCTGGGTCATAAAGCAATATTAAAAAACACTTATTAATGAGGATGAAATATCTCACAGCTGCTAAAGGCTGTAATTCTGTCTGAGCAGATATGATTTAGTGAAGAAATCCTAAATATCCACAGGCCCTATTTCCCTACCACAGGACTGAATAATACTGATAGCAAAGGGGGCTTAAGCTGGACTTAAATGGTGCATTGGCTCCATGCAGAGAGGTGAATTTCATGATGGTGTGATATGAAGATTTCATTGGCACTCATTTAGTATCAACTGAATAACTCAATCATGGCTTTATCCCTTTTAAGCAATATGGTCATCGCGAGTTCATTCAGTACCACATCATCAGGTATTCTCTGTAATGTATACGAATATACTCATATACAAATATATTCCAAATTAAACCTTTCTAGCAAGCATATAAGTGGTTTCCTTTTCTGAACTTTCATTATGTCACAGCAAATATTTATATCTCTGTCTCAAACTCATTCACATCCAAGTGTTCCACCACAGCCACAACCTATGTTCCCAGCATGCAAACTAAGATTTACTTCTTCTTTGATTTCAATCATACACATTTTCATTTTTAGTATACAGTTCCTTATCTTATCCAATAAGTTCCATCATATCAACAATGCTAAATGATTTGAATTCACAAATTATGTAAAATGATATCGCACTCTAGCAGGGCTATATGGTGGCATAAGTTAACCCTCTTAATGTCTCTGTGCAGACTTGGATCTGGATGCTTAGGCAAAACCGGATGCTATGTACCCATTATTCCTCTCCCCTCACTCCTGGAGCAGATGGGCAAGGAGTGGGAAGGGAAGGAGTGGCACCTTCGCTCTGCATCCCAATACACTGGCCAGCAGAGATGGGATACAGAGAGGGCAGAGATTTGCTGTTGGCACAGGTAAGCAGCAAATACTGTCCCACTGGATTAAGGAAGGAACAGAGAGGGAATTGTGGATCCCTGAGCCATGATTTCTTCCCTGGGATTCTCCTAAGGCAATGCAGCAACATGCCGCCCCCTGCTGTGGGCTGTGTCTTTGTAGCATGATCTGGTACTGAATTACAAGTGTCCATGAGATCATCAAGGAAAGATCTGTAGTATATATATTATACTCTCATATCCAAAGACATTTCCTTTGCATATGCTCAGCACTCACCATGTTTGACAAGCTAGGTGGAACAACCCTGATTGATGGTGAACTCAGATGTCTTTGCTAGCATCAGTCTGCCCGAGTTCCATTTTCAGAATCTGCTCTCGTTGTATGCATTTTTAGATTCATTCATGCTTGATTTAAAAGGAAGTCATATATCTGCTTTAGTTCATAAAAACATTGACTTGCTTCTTTTATACCTTCTTCTAAGTAGTGAATGCAGAGTAGCTGTACTGTACTAATTGACCAGACAACTGTCAGAAGATCCAACTAGTTAAAAAGGAGGAAAAATTTTGGCTACAGCTATCTAAGTACAAGAAGATGAAACAGAACAAATGGTTATGTGTATGCATATTCTTCTCATAGTCCACTCAAAATAGTTTTAATAAGTGGGCCTGATTCTCCCCTCATTAGTGTAACACTAGTGTCAGAGGAGAATAAGGTCAAGTTTAATTATTGTACAAGCACAGCTGGTACTTTGAGTATTTAGTGAACAAACACAGATGTAAATATTTAAATCTTTTTAATGCATGTTAAGAAAAGCTTAATGAACTTTTGGTGCAGATCCATATTTTTTTTTTAAATAGCCTCTATTCTATAGTAAATTATTTTTCATATATATCACACACACAGAGGGCAAGTTCAGATGATATATATTCTACTATATTAAAGAAATTAGCAAATGAACTTACTATCCCAGTGATACTCAGAGATCTCAGTGGTTCTGAAGCCAAATTAGTGATCAACATTACCCAAAAGAGCCAGGAGTAGTGTGAATTCATTGTTGCATTTTACTATAGTACTATATATTCATATTTAAACAGTATGACAGGGGAAATATTTAGTTTTTATTTATATATTATTCTCACAGAAAAATGACTAACCAAGTATTATTTTATCAACTACAATTATCATGACAGAAATCTTAATGTTATTTAAAGCATGCTTATTCAGACTTATGGGTTATCCATACTTCAAATGATGATACTTCCAGTGTTGCAAAATGAGATTCAGCTTTCAAAAACCCAAGCTGATACATCTGACAAAAAATACTCCAAACACAAGTATTGACTCGGAGGGGGAAGTATGGAAGGCAGTAATGATAAAAGAAATGATGATAGTAGAGACTAAATAAAAGGGATTACCTTTTAAAAGTCAACATTTATCTGCAGTTATTACACAGTGGCAAATGAGATACCACAGTTATTTCCTATTCAAAATATAGGGAAATGTTATGTTCTCATAAATAACACTGAGCAGTAACTATTGATGAATGTTGACTTTCTGACCACAGTAAATAAGAGATAACAAAAAAGTTAGTCCAACTTTGGCCCCCTCATACATAGAAGTATCAAATCAAGTAAGTAATAGGCCCCCTCTGTGAGCCTGTGGTACAACTGCACCTGGAACATGGTGTTCATTTCTTGGAATCTCATTGTTAAGATAATTCTGGCAAACTGGAGTGCTAAGATGACTACTGGGAAGAGAAGGCATAACCAAACTCTACAAATATTTGATGACACTGAACTCGAAGGAAGGGAAGATTGAGCATAATAAAAAAAGTAGCATAACTAGGAGCGATGGGATGAAATTAACAAAAGGAAAACTTAAACAGGAAAGATTTTTAAAAGAAAGCTATTACCTTGTTGAGTAATCTTCAAGAGAGGTTTCTTCATCTGTTTAAAGCTAGACTGTACCAAACATTATTTGACCAGCTGTGTTTAGTAAGCAAATTGATTTGTGAAAATTTTCACAAATAAATGGTCATGTTTGGTTTGCTATGATCCTTGGCGGGTCATTTGATTAGTTGTCCAAATACTCATTGCTAACCACCACATACTCATGAAAATACAAATTCAAGTAGTTTCACAAATTTTAGCACAAATGTTCATTTATCCAAATATTTGTGCTGGAAGGGTTTTGTTTGTTTGTTTGTGTGTGCTTGGTGTTGGTCTCCCATTTCAAGGGTTTTAATAATCCAGGGAATAGAATACCACCATATGATTTAGACGACCATTCACAAAACATCAGTGTTGAACACCAAACAGTAGAAGTAATCAGTTCACAAATACTCTGTAGGATGAAAATCATTGAGCACAACAATGTACTTTTGAATAGTACATATAGGGCCCAGAATGGGCTAGTACCTGGCAATTAGGTATGCCTGCATTTATTTCATGCCGCCTTCTTGTTCTCCAGAATCTAAGCTTACTTTTTTTTTAAAAAGAAAACGTCTAGCTGAGAGAGCCTCAGAAACATGACCTGAATCTCACTGATGCTATGACCTCTGCCTACATTTGCAAAAACTGAAACAATAAGTCTAAGAGGTGTGACCTGCCCTATTCATTTCAATGGGTGCTAACTCCGTTGCCCAATACTAATACTTTAAAAATTAACATTGTTAACTATTTCACTGTTCCTCAAATCATGTAAAAAAGGGGGGGGGGTGCGGCTGGAAAAAGGTTCAAGTTAGGAAGATCTTCACAATCTACTCTGTGACAGCTCACTGTGTCATGGGTGAGAGAGTTGGGAGGTTACTGTCATTTTTTTGCCCTCTTCATCCACCCTCATCAAGGATTCATACCCAAGGAGCCTCAGCCAAGAGGAGCCAAACAGGGCCCTTGAGTCCCATCAAGGAGAAGCCAAACCCAGAGAGAACTGCAGAGTCCCTGGGTGTATTCGGGTCCCACTGAGGGCAAGCCATGCCCAAGGAGCACAGAAAGCATGCATAATAATATTTTGAACATCTCCACCATCTACTATGAGAAGTATCTCTTGGGGCAGAGATTACAAGAATACATATACCTTTGCTTTTTCTAACTGATCCCTGAGCACAAACATTTATGAAAATCAGACTTGCTCATGAATGATTCATTAACCAAACGTGGGGTTCAAAGCTTGTTTGAAATACATAATTATACTAGTCTATCAATAAATGGACAATAGGGGACATTTTTGTACTGACAAGCAGATAACTAGATGACCTAACAGGTCTTTTCTATCTTTGGATTCTATGGTTCACATCAATATCTTTCTTTGAGTTTGTCTGGATTTCTTAAGGATCATTTCTGTTTTTATAGCACATCGGAGTGAAACAGCATAACCTGCATGAACTTGTAACGCTGTGACATGATTAAACTTAATTAAACTGAATTGGTATGCATATTCCAACCTACATGGAATAGAAAGCATAAGATTAAAACTTTCATTCTTATGGTGCACTAAAGGATTGTTTTTTGGAAATTACTTGCATCTTTCTAGGAATGTTTTAAATTAGGTTTTTTATTTTTATTTTTAAAGGAGCTTTCATCAGTTACGATGCAGCATTTCATAAACAGAATATAGACAGACACTGTAGTGAATTATTTCGCCATTTCAAAAGGGATATTAGCAATTCAAATTAAAAAACTGGATCAGCTTGAACCCCAAGGTATCTGCAATGAACAGAAGTAAACAAGAAATAATCCTTATTTTATCTCTGCTTTTGGGATTTCTGATCTGCTCAAACAATTCATCAAGATTTTTTTGTTAGCAGCAAAAGGCTTTGAAGACATAAACAAGTCAATACACAGATCTTCATATTCCTAGTGCCTACACTGACACCGCTAAACCCAAAACGGATTTTATTCTCTGATCAGACTGTTGGAACAATTAGCATAGTCTACAGACTGAAAATTGAGTTAGATGGGATGGCTGGAAAATAAAAATTCTGTTTCATGAAAATTGAGGTTTCAACATCTTTCATTCTGCATTGGAATCAAACCTAGACCTCTGAAATTTTTCACAAGAACAACCACTCACACAAAAGAGACAGATACTTAATAGCCCAGTGATTAGGTCACACATGTAGGAGATCCAGGTTTAAGTCCATGCTCGGGCTCATTTGGAATAGGACTCAAATGTATGTCTCCCAGGTGAGTAGGAGCCTCTCTCTCTCTGCTTTTTACCAGAATTTCAATTGTAGAGCTGAGAAACCACCTGTTTTCACAAAAAGTTGCAGTTTCCACAAATCAGCATTTCTGACAAAAAATACTTTGTTGAAAAATTCCTGACCATCTGTAAGAGTTAAAACCTTCTTAGAATTCCCAAGGTCTATTATTTTTATTATTAGATTTAAAAATAAATCTATGGGATCTAAATGTGTCTGTAGATACTGGATATACAGTACAGTGTATTGTAACTCATTTACATGCCAGTTTCATGTTAGGTGACCAAAAGAATCAATGGATTTTTCATGTTTTCTTATTCCTTCTTTTTAGAAAAACTCTTGTTTTCTGTCCAGAAGCCAGGGTGGTGGTGATGGTGTTGTTTTAAACATTTGCGGGGGGGAAGAACCATCATAACTGATCCAGGGAAAGTTTCTCTTACTGCAGTTACTTAGAAAGGAGAGGAAATTTATGTTAACATTTTAACATTTTCTACTTGGTCAATAGACCAAGATATAAAGAAATCTCTTTCAATCACAGATAGCTGAAATTTTAAGATATATTTTATCCCATTTTCCAGGATTATTGTTTGCATAAAAAAATGCATTTTGATTTAATCTATATAGCATCACTGTTCATGACACAATAGTTCTGGACTTCCAGGATCAAATGTACTGTTCAGAGATTTATTTTAATTAATGTTATTGTATTATATTCAAATAAAGCAGAACAAATAATACTTCTTGTTTACTTTCCCATATTTACATAACTGAAAACTGACTAACTTCAGAACTAAATTTGGTAAAGGATTAGAACATAATAGCTTTGGAGCACTTTTGACCATTTTTGCATGGGGAAATTTATTATATCTGATTGAGAAAGAATCTAAAGGTACTAATGACCCTTATTAATCTAATATCCGAGCACCTCAAAACCTTTAATGAATATAACCTCACAGCACCCTTCCTCAGATAGGAAAAGACTGCTAGCCCTACTTTACTGATGAGGCACTGAAGCACAAAGAGACTCTAAGTAAGTGACTTGCCCAAAGTCACCAGAAAGTCTAGGGTGCCTTGAAACCAGGTATTCAGAGTCCCTAGCTAGCCCCCTAAACACTGGACCATCAGCCCTATTTTAGAACCAACTGAGTCACCCTTCCCCACTGCTTGAAGGGTAACTTTTTTCATGCCACCTTTCAAAAGAATTTTTAATTATATGAACCCAGCCTACATGTGTGCTAGCGCCTAACTGCTGCCAAAAGGATGGTAATAACTGTTGCAATCTTTTGATTCAATGATCTGTGAACCATGATGGATTTAGGCAATAATCAGTTGTCTGGAAAATCCACTTTTTAGTGAAAGGATAGAGAGTCTGAGCCATTAGGTGAATAAAATATTTGTTTTTAACTCTACATGAGCAGGCAAGTAGTATTCCCCTCCCTCTAGTAAACTGTAACACTTTCTTTCAAACCATTGTTTCCTGTGCTCTCAATTTCCATACACATATGTACTGATTTCCTGGGTATGCTATTGACCCAAGAGCCACACCCATTTACTACAGCTTTTTAATGGTAACTAAGGCTATATAACATACATCCTTAAAGCACTTTGTCACAGAATGTGTCTGCTTAGGATATTGATTTTTTTGAATAAAGAAACAATTCGGACTAAAAACTTGTTGTGCCCTTTTTCTACTCTAAGGCCTGTGGGAAATTCTATTGGAAATACAGTCTCAGCTCCCCACCCGATGTAAACTTGTGAAAATCTTAATGTTATTTCAACGTGAGGAGGGAGCTGTCCCTGGGCACGTTTTAGAGCCAAGAGACTAATTCCCGCAAATGCCATTTAGGCCACAGAATAATCCTGGCAGCGGAGTTTGTGGGATTTTTGCAGATGCGAATGAAAAGAATCAAACAGAAAGCACATGTGGCTGGCTGTAAACAGAAGAGTGCCCTGCTCTGAGCTCCTTCTCAGCCTTTCTTCATCGTTCCAGGATCAGCAGAAAGCATCTAATCAGCGACGGGGGGAGTCCGCTCCTCTCCCCCGATGTAAATTATCCGGTAGCACAACACGATCTGGGACCACACCAGCAGGCAACAGTACACCCCGGGTCCCTTCCCAGCACTTACCTGCCTAGCTTCCAGGCTAGGGAAGGAAGGAAGGATCTGCCCCCCCGGCTCCGGAGGAGCTCAGTGCCTGCTCTAATTGCTCCCCGTTTCAATCCCGTGCGGAGAGCCACAGCTGCGCCTGACTTCAGCACTTCCCCCAGGGAGACTTTACTTCAGCTGGCACTTAACAAACCTGCCCGGCAACGAACCCAAAGTGCCACGCTCGCCAGGAGAGAGACACTCCCGGGCTGGGAGCCGCCAGGGCATCCCCCGTTGTGAAGCAGAGCGCCTAAAAATGTGGATTTGCGTTGAAATCGCCGGCTAGGGAGGGAGGCAGGCAGGCAGGCGGGCGGGGGGTGGGTGGGAGGGAGGGAGGGAGGTGGATTTCAGCACTCCACGGGCAAGATGATGAAGAATCAAAGTATATTTTTAAATCCACGACCCCTAACAGCTCAGCTGCTGGGAAAGCTCAGTTACACGGCACCAGGTGAGAACAGACTGTGGCGGTGGGTTTTAAGGGCGCGCTCAATGCAAATCTGAACCCACCACGCAGCAGACCTTACAAACTGCGGAACTTTGGCTTGTCCCAAGCAGAAGCCCCTGTACTCACCCGTCACTCGGTGGAGCAGAGGCATACAGATGAGCTCCCAGCGGGCGGCGATCGGAGTTTCCCTGCTTTGCCCCCTTCCTGACTGACAGCCTCAGGCTTGCAGCCTTTCCAGTCCAATGAGGGCACCGCGCAGCTAAATATCAGGGAGGAGCAGCTCACACTCCTGTGCCAGCTGGAGAAATGAGCATCGACACGGAGGGAGGGAGGGAGTTACGGGGATGCACCCACTCTCTCTCTCTCTCTCTGGAGATCCCACGAAAGCGCTCCAGTTAGTGCCCGGGCGAGTGAATTATATACCCTCCCCTTAACCCTTGAGACAGCGGCGAAGTCAGAACACAGGCCGTACCCATACAGCATGTATCAAGAGGTGGCAGCAGCCATCGGTCCGGGGCTTTCTTGTCTGCTGTGACAGTCTCATTCAATCTGTCCTCTCCGCCCAACCCCCAATTAAATCCCAGGTTGATTAGAGGCGGGGCTGGATGAAAGGGGCTGTTGCTGGAATTTTTGAATTCCTGTGCTTCTAGGTGACAATGGGAAACTATAGAAGGTAGAGATTAAAGAGACCAGGAAAAGGTAAAGAGCTGGACCCGCAGGCAGCCTGGAGCATGAGTGCCACACACACACACATACACAAATGGATCTGACCCAGGGATCCTGCCTGAGCCGTCCAATTTTTGGCCCTCGCACCCCAAATTCCATGGCATGAATAGAGAATACGTGTAGCCATCCCTACCACACACCCACACACACACCTGACTCTGATGTAGACAAAAAAGCACCATAAAAACCTGGATCAATTTTTGCCCCCTTCCACAACCCAAAGTGTACGGTACATTATTAAAGAACACAAGTGCCGCTGCACCTTGCATTAGTGGAAAACTGTTGACCCTGGTGCATCTCCACCCAATAGCACTGGGAAAATATACCTGTTACTTGGATCCCTCTCCTTTTTAATTTCAGTTCACTAAATTCCACAGTCTTTGTACAATCTGGAGGATACTGGCCAATCAAACCCAATAGTACATCTCCTGGATCCTACGTGATCAGAAACTTCAACACATTCTGCTGCATGAGCAAAGCAAAACACAAATAACTGGCACGTAGATGTTGCCAGATCCAGCCTTTTTTTTTTTTTTTTTTTTTTTTTTGGCCACAAACCTGCACATGTACTATGAAAATCTAGCCTCTAGTACATCCTGATACACAAGAACTTGAAAAGTCCAAATATGGACCCACCTGCTTCCAGCAAAGTGTAGATTATTTTTTCACTTAAACCCCAAATCTCCCCCCTCCCCCAGATAGACAGCAATAGCAGCCATCCTTTAACATCAAATAAACCTGTATCTAATTCATCATGTTTCAGTGAAATCTTAATAATGGAGATCCTCACATCTTGATCTTTCTCCATACAACCAAATTTCATGCCAACAGAACTTGTCTAAGCAGATGTGGATGACATGAGAGTTTAACTGATCAACTCTTGACTTAGATTTTCAAAACAGTCTAGGGAATTTAGACTCATCTTCCATTAATTTTAAACATATTAATGGAAGATGTGTATCAAAGTCCCCCTAGACAGCTTTGAGAAACTCATTGCATTGGATACAGATTTTTCTGATGTATTCCTCTGTCTATTTAGATCCAGGTACAGTAGGAGCAATTAACTTGTTCTCTATTCACCCCATGAATTTTGTAGGCACTGGTCCAGCAAGATTGATGTGCTTGATCTGCATTCTTGCAATGTTCAGACTCCAGAACACGTACGTGCGTGCGTGTGTGTGTGTGTTCTCTGTTTTGCTAAAGTTTGGGGTTTGAGGCCAAAAACCAGCAGAATTCAACAGTATTCAGAATTTACCTTTTACCCTTTTCTGAAGTGACCTGGTATTTTAAATACTAGGATAATCCTAGAATTCTTAACCTTATTGTACTAGGTACAACACTACATTTCCCTCCATACCTAGCATAAATTGTAACACCTTGTGTTGTGATCACATAAACTAAGCAAGGATAGGCTGGGCCAGTATTTAGGGTGTATCTTCACTGTGGAGTTAACTTGGGCACTTAACTCCTGTTATCCCAACCTGCTTCCCTCCCCTCTCCCAACACACACACACACAAAACTCACTCACCCACTTTTAATAACACTTTCAACCTGGGCTAGCAGTCTTATTTGAGGCTGTAGGCTAAAACCAGAGTTCAGCTTTCATTTGGGCTGGTAATCCACCCGTTTAGCACTGAGGACACAGGCTAAATCATTCCAGTGCTGATAGTCCTCCAGTGATATTCCACAATTCCCCTTTGTGCCCAGAAGGACAAATTCTCCCACAATTCACTGGGGGGAAATGATTGAGCAACTCATCTTACTGCAGCACAAAGAACCTTGGGATATACCCTCAGAAGTCCTAGTGACACACATGGGAGAGTACAGCATCAGGGAAGACACAGTAACCCAAAAGTGGCTTTGCAGCATGGTTTTTTACACCCAGTCCAGGCTAACCTGGGGCTTGGACCAGTTTGCTGATCAGTTCCAAGAAAGGAGCACTTATTACCCGGTCTGCAGCACCTAATGGTGAATCAGTTGATGGCACTCTCCCATCTGATACAGACTTTGTACTTTCTCAGATTCATAGATTTTTAAGGCCAAAACGGCCCATTAGATCACTTAATCTAATCTCCTGTGTTTCACAGGCCATTACATTTCACCCAGTTACCCTGTATTGAGCCCAATAACTTGTATGACTAAACATATCTAGAAGCCCAAATGCAATTGATTTTCACTGAGACTTAGGCTCCTAAGTGCCTATGTCATGTTTGAAAATATAATTTAACCATCTAAATCACTTTGCAATTTTGAGTGCATCAATGCCTACCCACCTTTAAAAATCTGGATCCAAGTGCATAAATCACTTCTAAAAATGGGCCATGCACTCACTTGGGTAACATTTTCAAAAGCACCTATCTTCAATCCTGTTATTTGTTAAAAAAATCTCTGTATGATCATATATTGATTGGCTTGGAGTTATTTTATTCCTCCTACATATTAAAATACATGTGTTTTGCTTAGAAGTCATGTTTCTGTTCTCAACAAAACCTTTTCTCTTCTGGAGATGACCTATTATATCAATTAGTTTCATTGATTCTTCCCTTTATCTTTTGATTTTATAATTTGGGCATGCCATTTGGTTCCTTAGAAAGACTTGTGTGACTGACTGCATTGTGCTGTTTTTCTTTACTTATGCAGACTGACAGGTTTCCCCTCCACACACCCGGGGTGCCATCTGATGTACTGGGGTACCACTGAGCCCACCTGTTCCACCAGCCTTGTCTCCCTTACTGTCCTGCTGAGCCAGGCCCTCAAGCATCCTCCAGCACACACACAGGTAGGGACACACCCAGCTGCAGAAAGACACAGACACTGAAATCAGCACTGCATAGGAGGACTCAGGGAATTGCCCAGCACTCAAGTGCACACACCGTCTGGAGTGTAAGCCCCAAATTGCATTGTCTTGCATTGCACAGAGAACTGTACAGCATAAGCTCATAAAATTCACTCCCTCCCTCAATGTGGAAGAAGACATGCACAGCTTTTTGCCCCCTCAGTTATGAATTCCACAAACTGGTTTCAGAAAAAACAAAAACAAGTTTATTAACTACAAAAGATAGATTTTAAGTGATTATAAGGGTTAGCAAAAAGATCAAAGCACATTACTGAGCAAATAAAACAAACACACAAGCTAAGCTTAATACACTAAAGAAACTAGTTACAAGTAGTAATTTCTTACCTTAAATGTTGTTTTAGACAAATTGCAGAGGTTCTTGAAGGCAAGCTGCTCTTGCCTGCAGCTTAAAACTCCAGGTATTTCTTTCACAGGCCAGACACCTTCCCAGCCTAGGCTCAGTCCTTCTCTCCCCCCACCATCCTTTGTCTTTGTTTCTTAGATGTTTCCAGCAGTCATCCTGGGTGGGGATTTGGTGGAGAATGAACACTGATTAAGTCACTCTTTGGCCTTAAATAGGTTTTACATATGGCGGGAACCCTTTGTTTTCCAGTGTGGTCCCACCCCGCAGTGGAAAAATACTGATATTCTATCATGGAGTCCAGTACCAGGTGACATGATCACATGACCCTGCAGTGTCAAAGCAGCCATGAGTCAAAGGTTGTTTGTAGCATCCCAGGAAACTTCTCAGAAAGGTGGGAGATTAGCATCTTTAAAGAACTATTGTTCTCCCTAATGGCCCATCCAGACTGATTGCATTCTGTCCGGTGGGCGTTCCCCAGGTGTAAACCCACTTGTAATTGATACATAGTCAATATTCCTAACTTCAGATACAGAAATGATACAGGCATACAAATAGGATAATCATATTAAATGTGAGGATTATATGGGAAATTTATTCAGAGAAGTTATAAAATACCTGTAATTGTTCTTCCATGAAAATAATATTCAGATAAAAATTTATATTCACCCACTCACTTTCCCCATCCAGGAGCTAGAGATTAGTGAGATTTAAGTATGACACGTTACACTGTATCTAAGTCTTATGGGGGCACATGAGGAATGGTGAGCTGAGGACATGAAGCATAGAGCCTCCCCGAGTGTTGGACTGCTGGGCCAAAGACAGTTCCACTGTGGATATATTCTTAAATACTCATTGGGCCACAGACAGAGACACAGATAGAGAATGAATGATTCTGTAATCCAGTGATTAGGGCACCCACTGGGAAGGTCGGAGACCCCAGTCCAGTCTCCCTGCTCCAACCACTCTTTCATTATTTATCCACAGTGGAACAGCTTCAACAGGAGGGATGGAGGGACGCCTACATCAGAATATCCTGTAGCTCAGTGGTGTGAGCACCCTCGTGAGAGACCCCTGTTCAAATCCTCCTTCCTCCCATCTGGTAGAGAGGGTGGCATTGAACCTGGGTCTCCCAGATGAGTGCTCTAACCACTGGGATAAAAGTTATAAGGTGAGTAGCAGCAGCACTTCCTCCTTCTGAATTTTGAATGGGACCTGGTCCAGTAGGCATGCTCAAAGGGCCCCTATCAAATCGGACCCTGCATACATACAAGTCAGGTGGTTGAATGCCTGTCTTCCCCTGGTTTGTGGATCACTCTGGGGCTTAGGTGGGAGATAGAGATGGGCAACATTGCACGTGCTCAGATGTAGAAACACAGACATCTGAGGAACTTTTACCCTGAAAACTTACGTGCTGAGTGACATTAGGAGCCTACGGGGTCTGGTGGAAGGTTTATGGATTGCAAAGGAGACAAAACAGAGACTTAGGCATCTAAGTACTTTCAGGGATCCCACCCACGGACCCCAATGGGTAAAGACTATAATTTACAGTTGGTAGAGTGAGAAGATCTTCTAATAGTGTGTGGCTGTTGCTATCGCTGAACTGAGGGAAATGACTATGGTTTTCCTTCAAGGAGCAAGTCAGTCACACTTGTGCTCCACCGTAGCATAGAGCTATTGAAACAAAATGGACAAGATGTGTTTTCTGCCACAAGCAAGCCTTGAGAGAAGCATGGAGCATTACATTTTAGAACCACAAACATGTTTCTTTATTACAAACTGTTATTCCTTTGATTTCTTTTCAATAAATTTCTCTCTGTAGTAGAATGAATGTCACTTCACAAACAGGTTTTAGATCTCAAAAGGCTTGCCTGGAAATTTTTGATGTGCTGACTTTGTA
The DNA here is from genome assembly GCA_003942145.1 of Platysternon megacephalum. Taxonomy (NCBI): domain Eukaryota; kingdom Metazoa; phylum Chordata; order Testudines; family Platysternidae; genus Platysternon; species Platysternon megacephalum. The sequence continues at coordinate 1,427,011 of QXTE01000011.1, forward strand.
ATGTTTGTATATTTTTAGACACCTAGAGGATTAGGAAAAAATCCTAAGGTATTTGAGCAATACCAGCACCAAATATGTCTTTACTTATATTATACTGTACATATTGTTGGACATTTTTTATGGAAAAAACACAGGTTTAAATAAAGACTGCTCAATATTTCAGCAAGTGATATCATGAAAAACGCACCCAATCCACCAAAGAAAACACTGTAAGTAATAAGTGTGGTTGGGATTCTCTGCCTCCCAGGGAACTTCTCATCCGATACAAACTGTAAATTATTGTTCTTACTGATGGGGGTCCATGATCCTCCTACCCAGGTCTGTATATGCCTGTGACAATGTGATTCAGTGTGAGATGGCTAAGATTCCTCTGTTGAAGGGGGGTTAACACACAATGAAACACAAACATAGTGCGATATCTGTCTCACTGAAGTATCCCACTTTTGCCACTTTCAGTTTAGTAACAATGAATTACAACAAAGACCTTTATCTTTGGCTGAATTGGGAAACAAACAGTTGTGGAATTCAATACACTCTGCATCTATTTACACTGGGCTTGATTGTCAGAGGGGCTAAACAGCCACAGTTCCCATTGATGTGCATGCATAGCTCCGGCTGACCTTTAAAAATCAAGCTCATCTTTCAAACTGAGGGCAAAGGCTTGGTGGCCCAGTAAGGGTTAGTCAACTCTCCCTACAGATCTGTGTTCACAGAGAAGCTGGAATTTTGCCCTACTACAGCCATATGTTAACAGCTCTAATGGGGGCACCAGCAGTTCAACTGGCCTTCATTAGCAAAAAGGTTCATGGACCTAACTCACATGTCCCAGAACTTCAGTGAGAAACACCAACTGACATTCTGATTCTGCATTTTCCCTTCCACACATACTCTACTACCAAGGAGACAGACGGTTTGGTTTGAAGCTGAGCAATCTTATTTGCAAAATAATTTTCCAATTCCCCATTGAGAAATACTCTACACTGTCCCAGATGAAAACAACCTGCATTAACCAGATCTGGATGCTGGATGCGGAAGATATCTTTCTTTGCCTGCAGCACAGCCATGTTTTAAGAATTTTTAAAACTCTGTCACAATTCATTAGCCTCAGAACAGGACTTCTGCAACCAATGCTCTAGCAGTCTGCTCTCCTGTTTGACCAGTGGCAGATCATCTGAAAACCATGGTGACTTGTGAGAATAAAATCAGGATAACAGCATTTAGGAGCATATCTGAGTTCTAGAAAATGTACAATAGGAAACAACTTTGCACAGAATGGAGATGGGCAGGAATATGGAGTAGGTCTTTTCCATCTCTAATTTCTATGATTTAACAACTCTGCATTATAGACCTATTTTCAAAATCCTGGGCATCATATACAGATCATGGCTACACTTAGAAAGATTGTGGAACAGCAACAGATATTTATTTCAATATGCACTGAAGTTACCTGAAAAACAATCTATTGATTCTCCTAGTTCAATTAAAGCATGGGCAACTTTCCTGGGAACTCCATATGACATTTTATGGTTTTTACATTAATCTTGCTAAATGCTAATTTAGAGGTTCTTAAAAGAAGTGATACTGCAGGGTTTGAAAAGCTACAAAACTGAGCACTAAGCCTGCTATTTATGGTGAACAAGAACTGTATTGTTTATTCCTTTAAATTGGAGGGGACTCAACAGCTATTTGCTGCTTAGTATGTACCATACTTAACTATAACATGTTTTCAGTCCACCTTCTATTGTGTATATTTTTAAAAGTAACTTACTACATATCCCTTGCCTTCTTCTACTTTCTTTCCTTTCCTGGCTTCTTGCCAAATTTTCTTTCCTGGAATAACTCCTGGGGCCTGATTTCCACAGTTGCTGAGCACCTATCACTCACATTGACTTCATTTGGAGAGTGGATATTCAGCATTTGTGAAGGTCAGGCTCATAGCATTTCATTTCCTGTGCTGCCTTAAACATCTGTTTCCTCCTTTCCTCCCCCCACCCCACTTAACTCTCTTTCTTTCCCTACGTTGTGTTCTCTATCTCCTCCTTTATATATTCTCCCTCCTTCTGCCCATAAAATCTTTCTTTAAATACCATATTTCTCTTGTGTAACAATCTATCACTCATATTGATGATAGTTTAGATGGCTTAGTTATCAGAAGTTTATGGCACTTGCCTGGGAGGGCTTCCTGTTCTCCATAGGCAAGCAGATTCTTCAGGCTCTCCAATACTGGAATTTTTTTTAAAACACTAGACTTTTTCATTAAATACTGATATCGTCACAGCACTGTGGCTTTGAAGTTTCTGTAGTTTAATGCTGCTGAACAGTAAAATCTAGGAACAGAAATTAAAAAAATCTCTCTCTACCAATTAATCAGAAACATCAGAGTGGCCAGATTCTTATACCATAACAGCCCTCCCAGAAACACACAGAGCCTCATTCTGATCTCACCTGGGTGTAAATCAAGAGTAACTCCATTCAAGATCAACACTGGTGAGAGACAAAAGTCAGGCCTACATTGCATGAGGTACACCCACACATATGCACATCTTGAGGACCAAGGATTCTGTCTTTTATGATTTAGAATCAGACATCACAACTTGCTGTGACCCAAAGCAGAACTGCCAACTATATGTATAAAAATATCCCCAAAGATATAGGAAGGGATTACATTGCCCAGATTCAAAAGTGTCTACATGGAGTATCTGTAGATGAAATTCACATTTATATCAGAATGACAGAGCTGGAGACTGGACTGCAGTGTTGCTTTTTTAGTCAGGAACTGGCACTGACAGGTGGCATGTGAGAGGTGCCCTGCAGCCATTTTCCTCTCATTTCCCTCCAACCTCATCTTCACACTCCCACACATGTTCACAAAAGCATCAAAATACTGAAATAGCCTGGATGTAAAGCTATAGAGAAACACTGATACAATGTAAATTACACAACCTCTTGGCACTATTTGAATCACACCAGCCCTAGCCTGGTCTACATTTATTCTAAGCATGCCTCATTATCATTTCCAAACCAGCTCTCTTTTGATGTTTATATTGCAAGTTGCATGGGTTTAGTTTTTATTACTTGATGTTTTCCTTCCTCAGTTCTATTAACATTCTTACCAAGTCTCCTTAAGTAGCTAATTTCCATAATTTCTCTCATCCTGTTCTGTGTTTGATCTTCAACTCTTCCAAGGAATGTAAATAACTAATAAAAAAATCAAGATTAAAAAAAAGAGAGTCTTCTATCAAGTGAGCAGCCTCATAACAAATGCTTATTAGAAACAAAAATAAAACATCAAGAAAGGGTGAGCGGAAGTTCCAATCCAGACTATTAAACAGGCAGCACATGGAAAATGCAATGTTGCCAGTCCCATCAGATGGAGAGGTGATAGGAAGGAGGACTGGTCAACATGGTTATATGCACATGCTTAGGGAGTCTGTCCATACTGAAGAAAAAATGTCCTAATGTAACCCACTGTTCATTTTGTGAATTACAGGTCTTCCTCTGTGCCCAATTTGTTAGGAGAGAATTGGACTTACTACTCAGCCACCATAAGATGGAAACAAGAAAACCAGAGTCAGGAAAAATTTGGCCTTGGCTTAGGCAGACATAACAAAAACATCTGCACAATTGCAGTGTTACTAACAAGGACAGGTTCATGAGAAGGGGGAGGAAGTGTGAATAACTGACTTTGGTCTGTGTTTGTAATTATAAGTTTCTTGCTGAAGTTGCTTTGCTGCTAAGTAGAATAATTAATTATTATTTGCTGTTGCTGGGGAGATTTTTAGCCTATTAGAGTTCATTATGAGTTATGTGCTTGATCCAGAGAAAACCTATAAAGAGTTTAGTTAGAGAGTTTAGTTAGTTATACTTTGGAGAAGTTTGGATTTTCTATGAGCAAGGAGTCACTGGCATAAAACTCCCCAACAGCTAGGAGAAATACTGGCAACTGGAAATCTGTTGCTGCCACTCAACACCACCTCAGACTTTGGGTAACTATATAGACTACTGCATTTTGATGTGTGCTTTGTACTTAAAAAAAACAAAGATTTTTGGGCAGAAGCACTCGTGTGTACCAATCATTCATCAGACAGAGGTGCTGTGTCCCCCACTGATTTATTTCTTGACGCTGCCTGGAAAACAGAATAATTACCATAGCTTTGGGTTCAGCTAACCTCGGGTAACAAATCCACAGAGGATGTGAGTCTATTACAGTTCTTAGCTTGAGAACCTGGCTCTTTAGCTTATGCGACAGCCATTCATGCTTTTAGCTCTAGAATTCCCCAGTTCAGTCATTGGGGTCAGCCAAGATAGTGGCCATCACACAGAACCAGTTACAGGAAAAACTACCATATATGAGATTAGGAAAGAACAAAACACTGTGGGTTGTCACCGTTACCAACCAAGGTTTAACAGTGTGGTGTGTAGACATAAATGATGCTTATAACCAACCACATCACTAACTGGTTACAAATTTGATTAAAAGTTGTAGGCCTTGTCTATAGGAGAGAAGTTTGGGGTTCTGCCCATTGTTTGGTCCTCCTGTTATGCCTATAACACATCCATCCATAGACAAAATGGTCCCAGTGATGCGTAGGAAATCAGACCACCAGTTGGTGACAGAAATATAGTGATAAAGATATGCTTTTAGAATGGTTGCTATGGTGAATAGCCATATTCAGAACATATATTTAAGAATTATTTTCACCACCTTAGCTCAGTCTCACAGTAAAATAAGGTTTCTAATTGGTGATACCATAAGTATACTGGTCCAGATCCTCAAAGGTACTCACGCATCTAACTCACATTGAATTCAATGGGAACTAGGCTCCTAAATACCTTTGAGGATCTGGGCCTTTGCACTTATTTCCTACTGAACTCTGGTAAATATAAAACCAACTGGGGTTAACTTGCAACAAGCACAGCTCTGCAAGAACACATTAGAATGATAAAAACACCTCATTTTTGCAACCAACATTTTTTTATGGCAGCATTTGTAACAAATGTATCTAAATGTATTCACAAATTCCTTGCCTGGCCTTCTTGATGAAAGTTCATTGAAAGAATAAATTAAACAAGTGTATTTGATCACCAGATGTGCATGTCCTGGGGTATGTTTTACATCAGCCAGGGACACAATGCTATGGTAAGTGATGATTAATGCTCAGCTGACTATTTCACAGAGCAACAGACAAACATTTGATGGATGTGAAGGAATACTGTCCAGCTGAAAAAGCAGAACTGAGAAATTGACCTAATTAGAGTTAAAAATACAGTGGCAAACACAGAGTTATAACCAAAAAGTGTTCTAAAGATACAAAGTATGAAATTATAAGTTAAGTTATACCAGGCAGCCATTCAGTAATTCCATACATAAAGTGGAAGAGGAAAGACTTGCCTTGCAGATCTACGAGTGTATAAACTCTTGATTAGAAGCGACATCGCAAAAGTAACAATGCTATCAGGTTCCTGTTCCTCAGTATGATGATGGAGGCATGGGGGAGTCCCAGAGATGGTATGCTGGCCCTCCAACAACAACAACAAAAAAGGGAGGGGGTACTTTCTGTACTGCAGCCTGACTTACTGGTTCAGAGAACAAACCCAAGTGGTGCATCTCCAGAGAGTCATGTTGAGTGCACTCAACTCCCACTGAAATATAGGCAGCTCATTGAGGCCCTGATCCTGCAAACATTTAAGCACGTGCCCATCTTTACTACTATGAGTAGCCATCCATGATCAGGGCCTGATTTGTGCTGATAGTTCTGCACTACTGGAAGAAGCAGGTTAATGTACAGTTCTCTTTACCAGTGTTAGAAGCATCCATGTTATAACATTTTTTATTGTGTTTGTAAACAAAAAACATGCTTTAAACTGTTTCCTTTAGTCATAGAACAGTGTTTTTCTATCCACATTGCTAGTACTGTTTTTTTTTAATTGTGATTGCATTTAAATAGGTGTTGAAGTCAAGCATGTCAGTCTAAATATTTCACCAGTAGAGGAGAGGGATAGCTCAGTGGTTTGAGCAGTGGCCTCCTAAACCCAGGGTTATGAGTTCAATCCTTAAGGGAGCCACTTAGGAATCTAGAGCAAAATCAGTACTTGGTCCTGCTAATGAAGGCAGGGGGCTTGACTCAATGACCTTTCAGGGTCCCTTCCAGTTCTGAGATAAAAAATAAATAGAGATATACCTATTTATTTAATCATTCAACAGCTGAAGAAAGGGCACTGGGAAAGTCCATCAGGGAACCAGGCAGCCCTTGCAAGTATGTGATCTACATCTTCTCACTGGCCAGTGGCAAAGGGGAGAGTCATAAAGGCTTCACGTATAGCCATTTGCAGCACATCTGATCACTCTACATCTGAAGTGATAGAGCTAGAGCTCTGCCCACAGATGGTGTAGAAGGTCAAAACCAGGAGGCTGAACTATTGGATCTGTCACAAGATAGGCAGTGTCTATGTTGAAGCTTGTTCTTGGCACCTAGCATGCCACTTCAGAGGCAATATCAAGGTTCTCTAAAGGAATTGTCCAAATGGGGTGCCTGGAGCCAAGCCAGTAGATTAGACATACCTTTAAAAGGGGATAGATGTGACTGATCTTGTACCCTAAAGAGCAGATTTTGCAAGGCGACTTGTCACTTGATGTCAGAAGGGGCAAGACTGAACAGGACCAGCAGCCTGGCCAGGTTGGTTGGTCGGTCTCATGGTACCAGTTATTATACACATAGTGTCATTCAGCTGAGTGTCCACTAGTCCTGTGTGAAAGGAACTGAGCCACACCGGGGAGCAATACTCTGCCGTAGAATAGAACAAGGAAAGCCCAGAGCTTCTCACTGTCTGTGCATTGGTTCCCCAGGTTGAACCAGCTAGTTTGCTGATCAGGTTGTTTCTTGTCTTTATTTTCAGTGAGGTCTTGATAAGAGATCCCTTGAATATCTAGGTGTGGTCCAGTGTAACAACACCTAAATGCACAGGCTTTGCGTCGTGGTCCAGCCTGTGGCCATTCAGGAAGATGTTAAGATGTTTGTTGGCTTTTGTGTGGTTTAGATGAAAACATCTGGACACTGTCTTTCACTTGGCTTAAATCACCCCCTTTTACAATAATGGGCCATCTCTTTTCTGCATCCAGGATTTCTTCTAGGTGGCTGAAATCCTGGGCCTGCACTACCAGACAGATGACATCTGCATAGATTAAAACACCTGGCAGTGGTGTAGAGAAGGTCATTTGTGAAAAAGTTGAAAATTGTTGGTGCTAGAACTGAGTCCTGAGGTCGACAATTGTTTTGGGACCTCCAGGAGCTGTTCTTTTGTCTAAGTGAAACTTGAAACCAGTGGCCTCTGGGCAGCAATTCAGTCCAGAAGCCATTCTTGATGTAGATGGGGACACCACTTGATCACAGGTGCTGCAGTTTGGTCTGAAGCCTACTTGATCTACACTCAGTATACCATCAATGGTGGGGGGCAATTCTTTAAAGGATATGCCTTTAAAGTAATTTTTACATGCAGCTTAACAAAGAGATGGGGTGGTAATTTGCTGCAAGTCAATGGTCTTTCTCAGATTTTGGCAAGGGTATTACTTTTGCTCTGCACCAGATCTTAGATATTTTATTCTTCTCAATGACTCTAGATAGAAAGATAGTTCAGTGTTTACTAGTTCTTCAGGAATTTGGGGAAGATGTTATCAAGCCCACAGGCTTTACCTGTTCTCAGTGTTTTGATCACCCTTTCTATTTCATCCGCAGTCTTCTTTGGTTTCAGGTATGCACTATTTGTATTGCAGCCATTTTTCTTCACCCCTTCTTCAAAGTTTTTGTCCTTATCCACCTTTGATTAGGTGGGTAGCAATGCCATTTGGAGAGACAGGTGACGGCACTATGCTGGAGACTTCTGAGCAGCACCAAGTTTTCTGATTAATTCCTAGGCTTTGTGGCTGTATCAGGATACATGTTTAGTTCCGTGGTGTCAGGGGTACGGCCCTGCAGCTGCCGAGTACTCCTGATACCCTAATGAGCCAGCTAGGCTGCCTGACGGACCACCCTGCCTGATTGGCTGAGGAAGCTAGCAGGCCAGTTCTTAAGCTAGGCAGCAGTTTGCTGGCCATAGACTCTCTACGCTCACCTCTCACCAAGCCCTGCTCTGTTCCTCTGCTGATCCAGTCCAGATCCTGGTTCCTGCCTCAGAATCAGCCTTGTTCCTGCCTCAGAACCAGCCCTGCTCCTGCCTTCCTTGACTCATCATAATCTGGTTCTGATCCTCAACTCTGACTCTGATTCTGTCTTGACCCTAGACTCTGGAATTTGATCTCTAACTCCAGTTCGGACCTTTGGCCCTGCTTCCGGCCCTATCTTGACTCCTGGCTCTAGCATTTGGACTCTGGCCACTAGGCCTCACTGCCTACAATCAAGTCTCCTGACACACGGTAGCCTGCAATTCATGTAGCATAGAAGGATCCTAAGGCAATTGTACTGCAGTGTTGAATTTTGGCAGCACAAGGAAGATCTGACTTCAAGCAGAGGAAAGACACAACCCAGATACATGAAAAGTATAAACAGCCTGTTCTAGAACTGTGGGAAAAATCATTGTTTTTGTTGTGTGGGCTATTTTTGTGTGGGGAAAAAAAATCACATACCTTAACAAAATATTCCATGAAACATGTCCCCATTTTTGTGTTTATGACATAATTTAAAAGCTCTTAAATTTCAATTAGTTCTGTATTTTATTACAAGTATTTCCCACACTTCTTATTTGTCCTACACAAACTTCCCTCCCTGCAATGAGTGCAGCAGCTATTGAAAGGAAAACTGTGCTGAGGACAGTTACTATTTATTACACATAAGAATGATGTTAAAAGAACATGAATAAAGTCAACTCAAGTACTCAAAAGATAGGAAATGCCAGATTTAAGATTACCTGTGAAACTTTAATTTGGCCCCCAGATGCAAATGCATAATACAGTCAATTACATGATCGCATACTATTTTTTTCATGGGACACCTGTTTCATTCAGTGCACAGCATGGATAGTGCTCAATTAATGAACACCTATTCAATATTTTATTTTCTCTTCCTTGTTCAATGTGTGGGCCCAGGTCTTATTTTTTGTGCACTATTCAAACCATGCTCTGAAGACAGAATTATTAATTTCCTCATGAAATTTTCTATGGTGCTCATCACTAAAGTATCTGAGTGCTTCACAAACATTGATTTATTTTCACAACACCCATGTCAGGTGAACGGGTAGCATTATCCCCATTTTAGAGATGGGGAGCAGAGGCACAGAGAGATTAAGATCAAATTTGTACACTAATTTTAGGTGCCCAATCTGAGATGCCCAGGTCCTGATTTGTCAGAGTACATAGCTTTGTATAACATTTGACATATTCAAAGCACAGCTTCCATTGACATCAATTGCAGCTGTGAGCACTTCACATGTCTGCAAATCAGACCCCAGGGCTTCAAGCTGGGCACCAGGAAAATGAAGAACACACAATTAGTGACCACCTATGAGTAGTTTAAATGACTTGCTTAGCATCACTTAGGAATTCTGTGGCAGCTTTATGCTTTCTCCCAGGCTGCCCCTCACACTATGGAGAACCTCCCTGTAAACATCTGCAAAACTAATTCATTGTCTTACTTCAGATCCCTCCTTAAAACTCTGCTTTCCCATAAGGCCTACAAAAACTTGACAGTCTGCTGGTGTGCTGAGACCACAGCCTATTTCTAACATAAACAACACCTTAGTCAGTTTGTACCTCATTTTCCAAATCTGTAAAATATGGATAATACATGCCTAGTTCACAAGGATGCAGGGAGGCTTCATGAATAAAGGTTTGTAAAGCACCTTGATATTCTTGCATGGAGGATGCTAGAGAAGGGAAAGATATACTGAACCATAAAATAAGCAATAATAAATCAATTTTTAATTATTGTTCTTTCACTTCTCTTTATTTAAAATCTGTAAAATAGGATTATGATACTTCACTATTTACCTTCTTCAAAGAGATACTGTGTGATTTAATTTATATTTATATGCATACATACAGAGAGATGCTTTTATCATATCCTCAGATAACTGAGAACAGAATTTGGCTCAGTATTATTGCCTAGCTTATTATACAGCAGACAGGCTCCCATTGTTCATGCCAACTATTCTGTTTCTAACAGAAAAAATATCATCCAAATTGGTCAGAGGATTTCATACCAATATAATTATCCCAAATTCAAGAGAAGCAGTATCTGAATGCACACTACAGAGTGATTGCTATACACTGATGCTAGGAATTCTCTTCCTCCCCTCGCTCCCTCCTCTCGCCAGTTCTTCTATAATTCTCTCCTGCTACTTAAGGAAAGTGAGAGTTTAGGGCAAGCAACTGAATTCAGTGTCCAGGCATGAACCAATATTTTAATGGCTTCAAGTTTGAAATGAAGTTTTTCAGCCACCCAGTATTTTAGCAACATGATTTCTTTTAGGGGGGAGCAAAATGTTCTTGGTTTTGTTTTGTTTTTAAGCTAGGATGCTTCATTCTTATCTATTTATTCATAGTGTGATAGTGCAAAGTGGCCCTCATGAGGATTCTACTCTGCTAGGCATTGCACAGCTACAAAGATAGAGTCTCTGCTGCAAAGAGCTTACCGCATAAGGAAGGCAGCATACAAAGGATTCAGGAGAGGGATACAGTGAAGTGTGTACAAAAATTATTTTCCTTTTTAAGAAAGTGCTATGTATTATAGCTGCTAGCACCACCTGTTAACAAGATTGCCCAACACGACCCATTATAAGACCCTGTTTTCAGTTGCTTATAACTTTTCCAACCTTTGAAATTTTCCATGTCAGGTCTGCCTGAGGTTGAGTGTTTTTTCGTTCAGCCAAAAATGATTCAGCTGTTTCTGAGAAGGAAGATAGGGACACTGGTAAAGTGTGTCTCATCCTCACTGAGTACAGAATGATATTAGCCTTTTTTGCATCTGCATCACATTGCTGACTCAGATTCAATATGTGACTCACAATAAACCCCAGATCCTCTTCAGCAGTACCACCATCTAGCCAGTTATTCCCCATTTTGTAGTTGTGATTCAGTTCGATTTTCCTTTGTAAGTTTAGTATTTTGCACTTGTCTTGATTGAATATCAGTTTATTTCAGACCAATTCTCCAATTTATACAATTTTCATCAGACCCCGCCCTGCTGACTGAAATAAATCTAAGTTATCTAAATAGTCTTTAACTTGTTCTTTCCCTATTTTGGCTTTCTTTCCGTCCCTAGTGGTTGTAGATGTCAAGAGTGTGATTGGTTTACCAAAGTGAGGAGCTGGTAACCAAGCGGCCATGTGGATTTCTCATGGGAAATTTTATTTGCTTACTTAGGGCTAGTGCAACACTTCCTCACATGAGTAATCCCATAGACTTCAATGGGATTACTGAGGTGAGTAAAGCCTTGCCAATATGAGCCAGGATTGCACAATCTAGCCCTTAATATTTGTACTGAACTCTGAATATGTTGAGTGCTAGGTATTGTGTTATACTGTTACTCCCTTTAGTTCATGAAACCCACCAGAACATGAATCTCCATTGAAAAGCCGTAGACGTGGGCTATTGCAAACAAGTGATGATTAGCCACCAGCATTCTCTGTTGGCTCCTTTATTCCATTTCCTTAGTTTTGCGGATATTGAATGTGATTCTCACAAGCATTATGAGAGAAGAATAGCAATTTTTAAATCAGCACTGCAGAGCTGGAAAGCTACAAGTGCAAAACCACAAGCATGCTAGCAGTCTTGACACTGAAATGTAGAAATTTGACTTGAAACACAAGATAGCTACAGTTAGCACATGATTTATTGATTACCACCTGTCACGTGATGAATTCCTTGCTAGTTTTACTACAAATGCTGTTTTATTGAGTCCTATGGAGTCAAATTAAAAATAATATTATAGGCAGAAATGAAATATTCAGAAGTAGAGCCTTCAAACATCCCATCCTTTGCTGTGCTTTTGTCAGCTCTCACAAGAGAAACAGCAGTAGCCATGGTCAACACTTGGATGGGAGATTCTGTGTGAAAACAACATTAGAAATATCTGCACCTGGTCTATACTAGAGCCTGTACTGTTGCTATCACTGATGAAACTGAACTGATACTAGACTTACTGATAATCCTCAGTGTAGACACAGCCTTTGGTCTATTACAATGTAAGTTTCATCTCTTTATTGACTGGTAGACCCTGGCATGGGATACAGATGGTCCTGTGCTTTCATATTTGTAAATGTAATTTAAAAGAGAAACAAAGAACCCATGAGTTGTAATGAAGGATGATGATGCAACTATTGGACTGTTTGTTAGGGCTGATCAAATTATTATTTGTAAATAATTTAGCCAATGTTGGGATTTTGACAAATTATTCATGAATAATTTTGCCATTGTTTGACCATCTCTACTATTGACTTTCATAGCATGCAATAATGTTATCAGAAAAATAATGCCCTGGATTGCACAAAGTGCATTTTACTGGTTATTCAGTGGAAAGGTTCAGGAAAGTGCATTTTACTGGTTATTCATTTGTTCTATAGGTCAAAGAGCTCATTTAGAAATCTAAACTGGATACTGGTTCCTAGACCGGATTGAAAATTTGCCACTAAAGCATTTTTAATGGAAAATAATGTTTTCATGAGAGGTAGGTTTTTTTGTTTTTTTTGCAAATCAGTCCATGTTTGTTTAAAATTTTCAAGTTTTTGTTGAAAAACTGAAAATGATGTAAACTATTTGAAAAATCTTCAGTTTTGCAGTTTTCAGTTTTTAGATGAAAATCTGAAAAAAATTTAACACCAAAAAAATTCAGTTTTGTTGAAAGTTTGCATGGGGGGGAAAAAATATTTCCAGAACAGCTTTACTTTCTGTGCATACTGTAGCACAGTCCAGTACCTACAGAAGAGGCCTGACAGCTTCCTATTCAGAAGATGTGTTTAGGAAAGATGTTGATGACAAGATATCTCGTTACATGATTTTTAAAAGGTTCCTGTTTAAATGTATAAAGAAAGACGTTTTAAATGCTCTCACCAATTGTAATTATTTTGCTACTTGAAGTGTTAATCACCCAATCTTTCACATATCCAAGAAATAGGACTTTGATCGTAGCTATTTGAATTACAGTATATCTTAGTTGCATGACTTGAATAAATATGCATGATATTCTTTGATTCAATCCGTAACTAATACATGTAACAGAAGAAAAGTTCATGCTGAAAGCAGTAATAGATTTAATTTGCTGCCATGGAAGCCAAAGTGCAAAATCTTCATGAAGGGAATATGGGCAAACAGTACTTGGTACTACACACAATATAAACTAGGTGAAGCTAGGCTAGGCTGGGCAGATCAGACATATATTCCTATTTGCACTTTGTTTTCCCCCACATTCATTATATATGGTTCTTTCACCTATTTCCATTCCACATCAAACACAGCTCATAAGGGAAGTGCTACTACTACTGCTAAATAGAGGGCCATTGATGTGCCAGCATAGTAATACAAAGAATCTACAGTTCGCTCCCTAGGAGGAGTTCTTTAGATCACTTACGGCATAGGTGTTTCAAGGAGTGACCTTTTTGCTTTTGTGTATGCAGCTTTAGAAACTTTTCCAGTAGGTCTGGAACAGTTAGTTATTGACACAAGTAGACGTCCAGGGTAATCTTTAAGGCAGTTCCTAGTCCCTTAAGGTTGAGTCACAGCACAAGCACTTTTAAAAAGACAGGCATAATTTATCTGTTTTGCCATTATAGTAATAATAAGAATCAAAATGTTCACTTCTCTAGTGTTTGTCATCCATAGTCATCTGAAAATGTAACTTCTATTAACTGACTGTCATAATAATCTACCAGGCAGGCAAATATAGTTGTCCCCAACTAACTCAATACAAATAAAAATACAAAGATGCATATTACATTTGTAAATAAGTTATAAAACCTGCTGATAATTGCTGTAATATTTTGTTTAAAAGAACACATTTTGGAGGGGACTGAAAGGTTTGTGACTTTAGAAGAGTGCTGTCAAGTACTTCAGGCCCTATATTCAGGTGCAACCATCTAGTTTTCTAGTGTATGAATAATATGGTTCAGCAATATCAATACAAGCTGTGTATATAAACTTAATTTTACCTTTCTTTCCTTTTCATTTTTCACTTCAAACAGCCCACTGTACCTGAATTCTTGCCTTGCCAAGTCCCCACTACTTTATAACTATAGGGCATCTGCCTTACACAGGGTTGAAAGGGGCTATGGGGGCCAGGCCTTCAATAAGAACTCCACTGGATGCACCTGGAGGAGAAGCATGTGAGCATGCTATGATTCTATGCCACTGATTAGAAGTAGGCTCAGTTGGCCAGGGTAAAGCTCAGGATCAGTGAGCAGCAAAGAGGCTGTGCAGGAAGGCAAGCTGCAGTCATTCCCTGAGTGGAGGCAGTTGCAAGGCTGGTGAATTCAGGGAGAAGGGAAGTTAGTTATGTAGGAAGAAGCCCAGGGAAACAGCAGCAAGGGCTGGGACCTACAGAGCCTTAACTGGGCTGGAATCCATTGCAGAGGACAGGCCTGGGTTCCCCTACCAGCCTCTCGTGAGTGGTAGAGAGTGTTGGAGAGGCCAGCCAGTGAGTCTGGAAGGACTTCGAGTTCCCCAGATGGGGAGGACCTTAGTGATGTGCCATGAAGAGGAGACTGCAGTTCCTGGACTGAGAGGGTTGCAGGGAGAGACTGCATGGGGGAAGACACTGCCAGAGAGGGAGCTCAATGCCTGGCAGAGCTAATTCCCAGGACAGCCAGCAGGAGATGCCACCATCCATGAGTGCACCCCATGACACGTCCGTTCATATATTTGAACATGTTTCAATTTCATTCTTCATTTTTTTTCTAAATGCTCTAAATTTTTCCCACCTTCATTCAATCACCATCCCTTTCCTATCCAAAGTCAGGCTTTCAAAAATCCACACAAGCATTTGCCCAGGGTGAGTAGGAAACATTCTTGGGCTCATGTCATCACTTTCTGCAGAATCTAGTTTTTCATAACTCCCCACCCCAAAAAAGCCCCCATGGCTCTATCCCTTTTGTTCGCAAAGATAACTTTCCAAACATGATTTTAATGCAATCCAATGCAGACACATCTGCCTCACTCTGCAAATGCACAGCTCCAGAGCCTCTGCTACTGCTAAGTTTCTAAAAGCTGCAGAGACTGAAAAGTGTCCAGTTTCCACTGATATATTTCAAATGCCTCTGGGCACAAGGGAAATTAACAAGAATCAATTAAAATGTAATTCTGCTAAAGTGTAAAAAGCTCTAATAGAGGAAGGGTGGGGAGAGATTAAAAAATGAAGGCTATAATGAAGAGGAATTGTATAGTAGTTTTAGCTGATGGGTATGTGTGTGTGTGTGTGAGAGGTAGAGTAGTGTAGAACAGTGGTTCTCAAACTCTTTACCATCAAGCCCCATTTTTTTTTCAAAGTAAATGAGCTCAGTCCTTAACTTCAAGTGTGCTAGGGACAAATATATATATATAAACCTATTAATGAAATATTAGTATATGCAGTTAGAATAGCCTTTACCTTGACTTGTTTCATGACTGAGCTTGTTTCTGTGCAACCAGAATGACTGACTGAAACTGGAGAGTGACCTCCCTTTTCCCTCCTTGACCTTCTGTCCTCCCAGCCTGTTCCCTTGCCAGTCTGTTTTCTCAAACCGCAGTCCTCCATTCTGTAATCCTCACCATGCTATTAACAAGGCTGTCAGACAGCTGAGTGCTACAGCCTCTCTCTCCTCCATTCTCAGTTCTGCTCTGGGAGAAAGTCTCCCTGTCTTCTGTCCTAGTGCCACAGCAGTTGCCAGCAGCAGCAGGGTGGTTCCCAATACCACTTAAGGGAAACCCTGCTCTCTCCCCAGCTGGGTGTGAGAGACAAACCTTGGCTGGAGCTAGGAAATCAAACAGAAAATGATTACAGACAGTGCTTAGCAGCTGTGTGTCGGGGGGAGGGGGAAGTAACAAGGAGTCAGACCCAGCAAAAAAAAACCAAAACAAGCTGGGTCACCTCGAGCATGGTCTTACCAGAGCTGCTGCTCCCAGATTATAATACACCCCCACTCCTCCCCCCCTTAAGCACTGCATATAGCCATTTGCATTTTCTTATTTTCAAGGCGGTAAATGAACAAAATTCAGCCCCAATCCAGACAGATGCTCTCCTGCCCCCTCCACTGGTTCAAGTCCCCATCATTTGGGAAAGCCTGATATAGACACACCCACGCCCTGTAGCAGCTGACTGGAGCCTGGGAGAGAGAAAGTAGGGAAGAGCCCTCACCTTTGTATTCGCCATCTGGCTCTGGGATTGGCTGGGAAAACAGAAGGAAAGAACACTCCTCCCGGCACCCTCAAATGTTGGGTAGGGGTGCTACAAATTTATCGGAGGCCTGTATGAAGCCTTCACTGAGATGGCTAATTACCATTTTGGAAGGGGCCAACCCTCTCTCCCAAACCTTAATTGTTTATGGCATGGGCAGAAGAGAGATGATCTCTTTACCCCAAGCCCCTTTTTGGTTAGAGAACTGGCAAGAAATCCCACCCTCCTCTTATTGGAGACAGTGAAAGCAGGACTGAGCACCTCCTTTAGAATGGCAAACTGGATATAGACCACCTGGGCAGCTCATGATCAATCAGCTGGCCCAAACAATCTAAGACCAGGACTGGGAGATAGACTCACAGAGAAGCCTGCTGGAGCAAATCACTTGATCTCAAAGTGCTTTACAAAGGAGGTCAGTATCATTATCCCCATTTTACAAATGGGGAAACTGAGGCATGGAGCAGCAACGTGACTTGCCCTGGTCACCCAGCAGACCAGTGGCAGAGTCAGGAATGGAACCCAGGTCACCTGAGTCCTACTCCAGCGTGCTAACCACTAGGCCACACTGCTAGAGCATAGAGAGCCAGGCCCATCTAGCAGATGGCATGAACCAGGTCTGACTGCTAGGCCCATGAGTCAAGATAATTAGGGAAAGTGCCTCGATCTGGCCTAGTGTTGAAGGGGTTATGCCAGGAGAGGCAAGGCTATCTGGCGAACCGCGGCCACTGGGAGCTGCAGGCGGACATGCAAATGTAAACAAACTGTCTGTCGGCCCACCAGCGGATTACCCTGATGGACGACAGGTTGCCCACCACTGCCCTAAGTGTAGATGGGGGAGTTCCTTAGCTGACCATGGTTGGAAAGGAGCTAAAGTGGTATTCTCTTGGAGGGAGCATGGTGGTCCTGGCATTTGGTCTCAGAATTAGGTTGTCCTGCTCATGCTTCAAAGAGCCAGATTCTCCATCACTGGCAATTGTTTAAATCAAGATTGGATGTTTTTCTAAAAGATATACTCTAGGAATTATTTTGGGGAAGTTCTATGGCCTGTGTTATACAGGAGGTCAGACTAGATGATCCAAATGGTCCCTTCTGGCCTTGGAGTCTATGAACTCTTTGAGAGTGAGAGGAATTCCAACCCACCTTGGGCTACTGCTCAGACCCAAGAGTAGGAGAACAGGCAATATGTTTTCTTTAAAGAAATATTTCTTACACAGTGCATAATTGACTGGAGAAATCATTGCCACAAGCTGTCACTGGAACCAAAGGCTTAGTAGGATGAAATAGAGCTCTAGTATTTCTCTCAATGGAAGGCTATCTCCTTCAAGTAGTCTATTTCATTTGGAAGTGAAAGAGTACTTTGTCACAGGGTGCATCCCTCACCACTGGGCTGGTGCCTCCCCCAGGCACTCTGGGGATTAGCCTGAGATTGATGCCCCCATCCATGGTTTGCACACCTTTTGGTTCTGGCTCTTGATCCAGCCCACAGCCCCTCTTGACCTCAGAAACCACCGCATCCTCTTCATGACTCAGCCCTCCGGCTAGGTTGCCATCTGTGTTTCCCCCTTCCGAGGCTGAGTATCATTGTCCAATAGTCCAGCCACATCCTCAGTGGCAAGTGAGGCAATAAATGGTATATAGAAAAACGGCCAAGCAGATGCTCCTTTTCACCTTGTCTCACAATAATAGGCTAGAAAGGCACTCAGCAAAGCTAAGAAAACAAATTTAAAACAAATAAGATATTATTTTACTCAGTTGATATTTAAATAATCAGTCCTTACATAAATCATTAATCAGTCCTTGTAACTCACTTATGTAGGACAGAGGCAAGCAGCAAAGCTTCAAATCCAGTTACATTAATATGAAATAATAGCAACTGCTGTTACTGAATGACATTACAAAGATGATACAGCCTCATGCTTTACATCACAAACTAATCTCCAGCTATGACTATGAAGAAATTTCTCTCTGTAGCATATTGGACAACTGTCTAAATATTACCGCCCACAGGATACTGAATTAGGTGCACCCCGGGGCTGTTATTGTCTGCAATTCCTATTTACATAACCCTGTCAGTTGCTTTCAAATATCAGCACTTTTATATATATATGTGTGTGTGTGTGTATATATATATATATATATATATATATATATATATATATATATAAAAATATTGTGAACAAGGACATTGGTCAAATATCTGATGATGATGATGTCCCTGTTCACAATTAATGCTGCAAGGAGAAATCCCATCATTTGGCAAAGTTACAGAAACATAAGTAGATGAAGAGTGCAATCCAAAAATAAAGCTTACAACAACTAATGGGGCAGAGAAAAAGGATTACTTTCAAACAATTACTTCCTTGAAACTGAAGAAAGTTAACTTCTGTCTTCGTGGGGATGTATTATGTAGGTTGTCCAGAACACTTGATGGACCCACAATCTGTTGAAGGGATACTCTGAATTCGGCAAGATAAACTTCCTGTAGGTTTGAGGAGTTTAGCTGAGGATCACATTGCCAGCAGACAAAAGAACAGAAGCTCATTTGCATTTAAATATATACAAATGTTTTAAAATAACTCTAATATTTGCTTGTACTTGTATCTTCCTTGATAAATCTGTTCCCTGGGTGTAACTGAAGTCAGAACTTGACCCAATCAGCTTGGTCCTCCCCATGCAGTTAGAAGGATAAGGCAACCATAGGTCACATTTTAGTACTTCATTAGGCCACTACTGTTTTGAACTCTACCCTGGCAAGCTACCTAAGCATGGCAGTGAGCTTGGAGCACAGCAGGGAGATTGAAACTTGATCATCACTGTTATGGCTTCCACCAACACCAGACAGGTGAGTCTTTCTCCTGATCCTGAAAAATGTCCTGAGCTGGTGCTTCTGTAGCACTAAAACATAGTCAGATAATTTGTGACATTCTTTTCAAAATATCCCTGTTAAATAAAGAAGGATAATTTGAGGTTCTGATTTCTTTCATTATAATAAACTTCAGTGTGTAGAATGGTTAATCACACAAAAATAGATTTGCTCTGCTCAGTTTTTCCTTTTTATGTATAATAAATTAAAGATAGAGATATTCCAAAGCCCTCTTAGAAATATGTTCTTGGAGGCTTTTTCTACCCTGTGGCTATTCCATCATTATAATGCTATCATGTCACTACCATTGCTCCAGTGCAGAATACAAGGAATGATTTAACAGTGCAAAAACACTATTCAAACCAGCTTGTTAAGCCACTGATATGAAAAGGAAGGTGGAAGAGTGCATGCTTGTGTATGCTTTTTTCCCCCTCTTCCTTAGTATCAAATCAGTTTAACTTTGAAATGAGCTAGGTAAGCTCCTGTCTTCCTGATAGAATTTGACCCTAAAAGTTAACTGTCTTACACAACTCCATTTTCCAGTCAAGTTTCATAGGGTGTAAACCAGGTCAGAACTGGATTCTTAGGCTAACGTTTTAAAATATGGGTACCTTAAATCAGGTGCATAATCCAATCACCTAATTTCTGGAGATCCAAAGCACCAACAAATTCCACTGAAGTCAATTGAAACAACTAGTCTATCAGCACCCCTGAAAATCAGACCACCTTTTTTTTTTATGTGCCTAATTTTAAGCACCCATGTTTGAATATGTTGGACCTAATGTCTCCAACATACTTAAAGAACAATGGTTCCTTAAGGAGACAATAGATTCTGAAAATAAACACTAAGTTTCTTCCTTGAATATATTGATCAGTTTGCCTGTGGACTCTATTACTATTAGATTTCACAAGAACAATTTGTTCCACTATAAGAGATGACAATGAACCATTATGTTTTGCCCAAACAGAGAAAATGCGGACAGCTTAATAGTCTGACATCATTTTTTCCATTTAGTACACAGTTTTAAAACATTTCTCTTAGTAATTTTGTCTGAGGCAGGACTCTGGTTCTATACCTAGCTCCACAGTTCGTGACTTTGAGGAAAAATGTTTTGTTTTGCTTAAGTTTTCCCCTTTTTTCTAGAAAAACTGGAATAATACTTTCCTCTCTCACAGGAGTGTTTGGTACCAGCGGCGGCTCCAGGCACCAGCGCTCCAAGCGCGTGCCTGGGGCGGCAAGCCGCGGGGGGCGCCCTGCCGGTCCCTGTGAGGGTGACAGTCAGGCAGCCTTCGGCGGCTTGCCTGCGGGAGGTCCGCCGGTCCCATGGATTCGGCGGCAATTCGGCGGCAGGTACGCCGAAGCCGTAGGACCGGCGGACCTCCCGCAGGCATGCCGCCGAATCCACAGGACTGGGGACCTCCTGCAGGCATGCCACCGAATCCACAGGACCGGGGACCTCCTGCAGGCATGCCGCCGAAGGCAGCCTGCCTGCTGTGCTTGGGGCAGCAAAAAAGCTAGAGCTGCCCCTGTTTCGTACAGATACAAAGGTTGGAGTTGCATCCAAACTTTAGCCAAGTTTAGTGGGGATTCAATGTTTTGGTTTCTCTAGTTGAGGTTTAACTAAGGCCCCGTCTACACTGGCAAGTTTCTGCACAGTAAAGCAGCTTTCTGCACTGTAACTCCTGAGGTGTACACACTGCTAAGCAGTGTGCAGAAAGTGCGCAGTTGTAGCGCTATTAAAAAAACCACCCTGACGAGAGGTGTAGAGCTTTCTGCACCAGGGCTACAGCACTGTGGTGCCAGTGTAGACACCATGGCAATTATAGCACTGCGATCGGCCTCCGGGAGGTGTCCCACAATTCCTGTTCTTACCTCTCTGGTCATCGGTTTGAACTCTACTGCCCTGCCCTCAGGTGACCAACCGTCATCCCCACCCTGTACATTCCTTTGCAAATTTGAAAGTCCCCTTCCTGTTTGCTCGCTGATGCGTGCAGTGGTCTCACTGCATCTTTCCAGGTGGTCATGCCTGCTCCATGCACCAGGCGATCCCCCTCTTGGAACAATTCTGAGCTGCTGGACCTTATTGGCATTTGGGGAGAGGAGGCTGTGCAGTCCCAGCTGCACTCCAGCCGTAGGAATTATGATACCTATGGACCGATTTCACAATGCATGATAGAAAGGGGCCATGACCGGGACACATTGCAGTGTAGGGTAAAAGTAAAGGAGCTGTGGAACGCCTACCACAAGGTGTGGGAGGCAAACCGCCACTCCAGTGGTGTGCCCACGAGCTGCCAGTTCTACGAAGAGCTGGACGGGATACTCGGTGGTGACCCCACCTCCACTGTGAAGGACTCTGTGGATACTTCATTGGCTCATGTGCCAGTAGAGAGTGGACCGAGCCAGGAGGAGGAAATCTTGGACGAAGAGGGGGAGGGGGACCCAGAACCAGAGGACAACTCAGAGGCAAGAGATGCATGCAGCCAAGAGCTCTTTTCTACCCTTAGCCAGTCACAGCTGTCAGATCTTGGTGAAGCACAAACAGGAGAGGAGGCCCCTGGTAAATAGATCTGATTTGGGGAATTGCTGAAGCAATTTGTTGGGGGCAGGAGGGTTGCAGAAAGCAGGCCTGTCTCCCACCGCATGCCTATTCTGAGCGGCGGAACAGGCTGTTGATAGACTCCCTCACTTCACAGGAATCTCCCTCAGAGATCTCCAGGAAACTCTTGTGGAGATACTGGGCAATCCACTGCCACAGGTTCCTCAGCAGAGCTGCTTTGATTCTTGCCCCATTAACGGTAACTTTCCCACGCCACTGTGCCATCACGGGTGTGTGTGTGTGTGCGACCATTGTTGCACACAGTCGAGCCGCATAGGGGCCAGGGCGGAAGCCGCAGGCTTGGAGAAAACCCTCCCTTGATTCCCTGCTCACTCACAGCAGCGAGATATCTTCCATTATGATCACATCCTGTGGAAAGTGTGGGGACAGGAATGATTATCAGGCCCCCCTACAGTGCTGGATTTCCCCAAGAGTCACATGCCCAGTGTACAGCAGGGTCCGGGAAGAGTGATTTATTCTGCCCCTGCAGCTACTCACCATTTTGGGGGTCTTGTGGCTCATGTGTGCTTGCCTGGGGTCAGCCAGTTAGTGACAGGTGTGTGAGTACTGGCTGTGTTTTAAAGCACTGAATCAGTGTTGTCTGTGTTGCAAACAATACTGCTTCTGTAAAATGTTACATTTAAACTTCACAGAGATGATGTTGGGAGCCCAGCCTCCTTCTTTGTTATCGGCAGCAGAATGGCTGTGCAGAATTAAAAGCAGCCACGAAGAACTAAGGAGGACTTTCTCCATGAGGTTATGATGCACTCCACCGCCAAGAAACAGGAATTGAAGGAGTGGTGGGAAAGTGAGAAGAGGGACTGAAAGGAGAACGCAGCACACCAGAAAGAAGCCACGGAGCGGCTCTTAAACGTTATGGAGCACCAAATGGACCCGCTCCAGGCGATACTAGCTCTTCAAACCGAGCAGCTCCACGCCCGCCCTCCCTTGCAGCTGCTGTTGCAAAACTCTTTCCCATGTGCCCCCACCCACACACCGCCAACACGCTGTTATCAGCCTCCTGGCTCCACTCTCTACCCACAGCATTCCACTCCTCCCTCCTCACAGTCCAGCACTGNCCCAGCCTCCTTCTTTGTTATCGGCAGCAGAATGGCTGTGCAGAATTAAAAGCAGCCACGAAGAACTAAGGAGGACTTTCTCCATGAGGTTATGATGCACTCCACCGCCAAGAAACAGGAATTGAAGGAGTGGTGGGAAAGTGAGAAGAGGGACTGAAAGGAGAATGCAGCACACCAGAAAGAAGCCACGGAGCGGCTCTTAAACGTTATGGAGCACCAAATGGACCCGCTCCAGGCGATACTAGCTCTTCAAACCGAGCAGCTCCACGCCCGCCCTCCCTTGCAGCTGCTGTTGCAAAACTCTTTCCCATGTGCCCCCCCCCACACACCGCCAACACGCTGTTATCAGCCTCCTGGCTCCACTCTCTACCCACAGCATTCCACTCCTCCCTCCTCACAGTCCAGCACTGTGGACTTCCACTGCACTCAACACCCATCCCTCTGCAGTTTGACCCTGCTGAAGTACAGCACCCGCTGCATTGTACTCCAAAGGAGAAGGTTGGGTATGATCCCTGGACATACACAAATCTGTAGCTGTCCTGGGACCCCTCCTCCTCCTGGGACCTTCCCTTCCCCTATCCCCCTCCCCGTTGATGATTTTTTTCATTTGACTCTCTCCTCTGATTGTTGTCTTTTAATAAAAGAATTGTGTTGGTTTGAAAGCAATCTTTACTCTATTATGTGAAAGCAAAAAGAGCACTGCAAAGCAACATACTATTATGTTAAGGCCACTTCTTGCATCATGCACACCAATCACCTCCTAGCATTACAAGCACTGCAATCCCGAGCATAGCAACAAATATTAGTAGCTTTCAGCTTCAATTGCTGCCTTAAGGCATCCCTGATCCTCATGGCCCTGCACTGTGCCCCTCTAATAGCTCTGGTTTCTGGCTGTTCAAACTCAGTCTCCAGGCACTGAGCCTCTGCAGTCCAGCCCTCAGTGAAGCTTTCACCCTTCCCTTCACAAATATTAGGGAGTGTACAGCATGCAGCTATAAGCATAGGAATATCGTCATCAGCCATGTCCAGCTTCCCATACAGGCATCGCCAGCGGGCTTTTAAATGGCCAAATGCACACTAAGCAGTCATTCTGCACTTGCTCAGCCTGTTGTTGAACTGCTCCTTGTTGCTATCAAGTTGCCCCATGTATGGCTTCATGAGCCACGGCATTAAGGGGTAGATGGGGTCTCCCAGGCTCACAATGGGCATTTTGACTTCCCCTATGGTGATCTTCTGGTCTGGGAAGAAAGTTCCTGCTTGCAGCTTCCTGAACAGGCCAGTGTTCTGAAAGATGCGTGCATCATGCACCTTTCCGGACCAGCCTGCGTTAATGTCTGTGAAACGCCTATGGTGATCCACAAGCGCCTGGAGAACAATTGAGAAATATCCCTTGCAATTAATGTACTCGGTGGCTAGGTGGCCTGGTGCCAGAATTGGAATGTGCGTGCCATTTATCGCCCCTCCACAGTTAGGGAAGCCCATTTGTGCAAAGCCATCCACAATGTCACGCACGTTGCCCAGAGTCATGGTCTTTCGGACCAGGATGCTATTAATGGCCCTGCACACTTCCATCAACACGACTCCAATGGTGGACTTCCCCACTCCGAACTGGTTAGCGACTGATCGGTACCAGTCTGGAGTAGCCAGCTTCCACAGTGCAATCGCCACGCGCTTCTCCAACGGCAGGACAGCCCTCATTCTTGTGTCCTTGCACCGCAGGGCTGAGGCAAGCTCATCACACAGTCCCATGAATGTGGCTGTCCTCATGCGAAAGTTCTGCAGCCACTGCTATCCCGCCACTCAATGCTTGTTTCCCGAGCCCAAAAGCGACATTCCACTATGGTCAGCACCTCTGTGAATGCCACAAGCAATCTTGTGTCGTAGCTACTTCGCGTGGCGAGATCAAGATCGCACTCCTCTTGCCTTTTCAGTTTAAGGAATAACTCTACTGCCACTCGTGACGTGTTGGTCAGAGCGAGCAGCATACTGGTTAGCAGTTTGGGATCCATTCCTGCAGCCTGAAAGAGGCGTGCAGTACACAAACCACTGAAAGATGGTGCCAAATGTGGACGGAAGCACAGGGATTGCTGGCATGCGAAGCAATGCATCACGGGGCATTGGGACTGGACTCAGGATGCCACGCAAACCCCTCCATGTTCCCACAAGTCTTAGCAGCAAAAGAGAAAGAGGTGCTCTGTGGGATAGTTAACCAGAGCGCACCGCTCCAAATAGCGCTGAAAGTGTGAACACGCTATTGCACAGGCAGCTGTCAGTGTGAACAGACAACAGCGGTTTTCCTTCTGCGCTCTCTGAGCGGTGCTGTAACTGCCAGCGCTGTAAATTTGCCAGTGTAGGCGTTCCCTAAGGCTCAATTGTTCCCAGCCCTGATCTGCAATGAGGAGAGGATGCAAGGAGTCACTCCCTCTTCCCTGGCACAACAGCAGCCCTTGTATTCAAGGATTGCTCCAGATTCATGCCACTGCTACTGCTAGCCTTGCTAGAGCT
The DNA here is from genome assembly GCA_003942145.1 of Platysternon megacephalum. Taxonomy (NCBI): domain Eukaryota; kingdom Metazoa; phylum Chordata; order Testudines; family Platysternidae; genus Platysternon; species Platysternon megacephalum. Next base: position 1,452,407 of record QXTE01000011.1, read on the forward strand.
GTGCAGAGCAGGCACTCACAGAACCAAACTGCAGAAGTGGTACAGAAGCAATGTTCCTATCTGCTCCTGTAGGAATTTGGCTTCCTGAAGATACAGGCAATGCAACTCCACATTGCCCCCTACTAGTAGTTCTGCTGTAATGTAACAATTGGAACCCTTAATGCCTGTGAAAAGCTTTGGTATCCTCCAATGAAACATGCTATACAAGAGAATATTGGATGGTATTGTTAAACAACAAAGTCATTAAGTTACTTAAAGAAATTCCCTTTTAGCATTTAAAAACAAAGTAAAATATATTTTTATAGCGTTAATGCCAAGAATGTAATTATACATCTAACAGACATTAATCTAATAAACCCACTGAGAACTTCCACTTCAACCATTACAGTAGAATGGTCCCTAACCTTTGGTGCCATGTCACTTCACCCAAAACAGCTACAGCAGTTGATGGCAAAATATTTTCTTCAGGACCTCTGAAAAATGAAATGAAAATATAAACAGGGGCCAGACCTCAGCTGGTGTAAATTGGCTTAGCTCCACTGACTCTGATAGTTATGCTGATTTACACCAGCTGAAGATCTGACCCAAGATGCTGTCCTCTTCTTTATAAATGCTTGGACTCTCTGTAACAGTTTTGTGTTCATGTATGCATTTTTCAAGGTCTATTGTAAGAACCCAGTTTTAATAATCAACTGGCTCAGTAATCTACTATCCAGAAAACAGATTAACTCAAGCACCATCTGGTCCTGCTGCTTGCATATAACCTAGGTCTTAATTACGAGATGCAAAACTGCAAGGCCATTTAGTATTAAACTGTCTCCTTTGCAACTGGCCTATTAATCCATGGCTAAAAATAGCCAGATTCCCTGGCCTATTTTTAGATGAGACATTTAACTGCATATTTTTTGTCAAATAAAGAGCTAATTTCTATAAAAGGTACAACTGATCTCACCGTACATGCTGCTTACTGCATACCAAATGCCAGATTCTCAAGTGGTGTAAATTGGCATATGTAGCTCCACTGATTTCAATAAAGTTATGTCAATTTGCACTAATGCAAACTGTGTGTGGGCCTTGTACACATACACACACACACACACACCCCTCTAACATCAGTGCTGAGCTAACAATTTGAAATGACCAATTTAGTATTTTCCGTTTTGATTTACACAAATTTGCTCACGGTTAGAAACTGAATGTGTCATGCAAACATTCATCAGCATATGGATTGCTTGCAAAGTGTACTCTGCAAGCACTGTTGAATAATCAATATTTGTGATGCATTTCAGTTACCTGATTGGATGGGAGTAACTCATCAAATCGGGTTTCCAGAGCAAATATGAGTATAAATTTGAAATTCACTCTACAAATATTCTGCAGTATTGACTTAAGATTTTCTGTTTTGGCAAATTTTCTACTTAAAAATGTACATCTAGCTCATTGCCTATATTCCTGCCAGTAAACTTGCTCACTAGGACATGCATAGAGAACAAACACGAGTGCAACCATACTTGATGTACGCCCCCCCGTGACATTCCCCAGGGCAAAGCCTTCTCTGCTGTGTCCCCTTAGCTCTCCAGCCTGGGACGCTTTTTACATTGCTTTGCTAGTGAACAACAAACCTCTTCAGGTGCTGATCACTCAGTCACCTGCATGCAAAGTCACTCCCAGCTGAGTACATGAATGCTACGCCCACTCATCCATAAATAGATACAGGGTTACACCCGAATATCCCTCAGTCACAGCCTTGCTCCCCAGAAATGTGCATCTTGCACCGTTCACTAGCTCACTGGACCCTACAAGCTCATAAATTAGTTTGTCATTCCAAAAAATGGTAATGCTGGTGAATTTCTGATTAGGCAGGTAATGGTCTTTTAGCACCTAGCTGGCATGTCAGTGTACCTTTGTCTTTGAGAAAATGGTCTGAGGTTGTGACCCAGAACTACAGCATATTTCAGTAACAATCATATAATAAAATCACAGAGCTCCATATACAATGTTGATACACACATTTTAAAGACTATGATGTTCAGTAGATTGTTTTCAAATGATACCTCACAAGGCATACTTTGTACGAAATATATCACCATATAAAAGTGGTGAACCTGGGGTACAGGTGTCACATGGGTAGGGCCCTACCAAATTCATGGCCATGAAAAATGCATCATGGACCATGAAAACTGGTCTTTTGTGTGCTTTTACCCTATACTATACAAATTTCACGGGGGAGACCAGCGTTTCTCAAACTGGGGGTCCTGACCTTAAAGGAAGTTGCAGAGCGGTTGCAAAGTTATTTTGGGGGGGTTGCACTATTGCCACCCTTACTTCTGTGCTGTCTTCAGACCTGGGTGGCCGGAGAGCGGCAGCTGTTGGTCGGACGCCCAACTCTAAAGGCAGCACCCCACCAGCAGCAGGAGTGCAGACGTAAGGGTGGCAATACCATACTATGCCATCCTTACTTCTGCGCTGCTGCTGACAGCGGTTCTGCTTTCAGAGCTGGGATCTTGGCCAGTAGCTGCCGCTCTCCAGCTGCCCAGCTCTGAAGGCAGTGCCGCCGCCAGCAGCCCACAGAAGTAAGGGTAGCAGTCCCGCAACCCCCCCCTACAATAATCTTGTGGGACCCCAAATCCTTTTTGGGTCAGGACCCTTACAATTACAACACTGTGACATTTCAGATTTAAATAGCTGAAATTGTGAAATTTACGATTTTAAAAATCCTATGACCATGAAATTGACCAAAATGGACCGTGAATTTGGTAGGGTCCTGCACATGGGGTAGTCTGTGTCTCTCAAACCCCACAAAAGTGAGAACTAGGAAGTCATTTATAGTGCACATATGAAGGGCCAGATTCTGCCTTCACTTAACATGAAGGAGAAGGGGAGAACTTGGGAAACAACTGAATATCTACAGCATCAAGATGAAAACAATGGTTCCAAGGCTAAGAGAAAGCTACACAGTACTGCTTTAGCATGGCAGAACAGTCTGATATTTTGCCATTTGGGAAGAACATCATGCTATTAAACTGTGAAATATATTTCAAATGATGTTTCATTAAAATTTCCTTTCAGAACCTCTTGCTGGCAACATCTATCTTGCTGGGAAAACGGCATGTTTTGTGATGGGTGGAAGCCCAATATAACAGACTGAAAAACCAGTTTCCATCAATTGTAGGTATGGTACTGATTATTTATTGGATTCTCAAAGCACAAATCGGAGTTATGCCCTTGAAAATCTCTCCTGTTGACATTAAATAACAGGTCAAATTCATTCCTGGTATAATTTAACTGGCGTCAGTGGATTTACACCAAGGATGAATAATATAAACACAAAGGTTCAGATTGTTAAACCAGTAGAATGGGAACTGTTACAGATGATGTCCCTGTCCACTAGACCATCCTTATGATTGCTGCAGAAATGCAAAATATTATTAAAACCAGTGGTTTGGCTTGGCTAAAAAATGATAGTATGAATTAACATTGCTTTTAATAGCAGAGTCTTGTGCCAGCATTGAATCACATTCAAGTAAATGGGGCACCATGATGATGTCATAGTTTGTCATGAAAGTCATGACCATTAAACATTCAGCCTTAATATTTCATCGTAGAATTGCATATACAGTAGAATCTCAGTTACGAACACCTCGGGAATGGAGGTTGTTCATAACTCTGAAATGTTTGTAATTCTGAATAAAATGTTATGTTTCTTTCAAAAGTTTATAATTGAACATTGACTTAGTACAGCTTGAAACTTTACTATGTAGAAAAAAAACAATCTTAAGTTAAATGAAACAAGCACAGAAACAGTTTCTTTACCTTGTCAAATTTTTTTGTAAACTTAAGTTTAACACAGTACTGTCCTGTATTTGTGTAGGGTTTTTCCCTTTTTTTCTTTTTTTGGTTGTTTTTTTTATCTTGTCTCTGCTGCTGCCTGATTGTGTACTTCAGGTTCCAAATGAGGGGTGCGGTTGACCGGTCAGTTCGTAACTCTGAGCTTCCACTGTACTTTCAATAAATCCTAGAAAATGTTCAAAAGAGCATTCGTAAAACAAAAGAAGTTTAATCAGAGAGAAGTTTCTTTAGTTACATTACCTCCCTCCCCCATTTCTTCTAACAGGCATTTCTTTCAATACTAATGTAATTCTAGGTCAGACTTTAAAAACACAGCATTTGAACTCATTTTAACTCTATAAATTTGCATCATGATTTCTTGTGTGCTCTACCTGAAACAAGAGCTTTAGTCTCTTATAATCCATTCCTCCTCCCACTATGAAGGCTTAATCCTGCAAATCAATCTGTTGTCATGGAAATTATTGAAATATTACAAATGTTGGGGTGAGTCTTCAATATAGGATCAAGCAAAAGGAAATGAGTTGCAGACAAGGAAGGTTCACTTAAATGTGGTTTAAATATAAGTAAGTGTACAATACAGGAGTATTGTACACGCAAATTTATCCTAGAGAATATGTACTTATGGATTGCTTAAAGTGAAAAATCCCATCTTCAAATTGGCAATTGCAATTTAAATGCTGTCATCATAGTGCTGGCGCTTGTAGATGTTTCCATTTGTTAGTTTACACTGACCTCTAGGGGACAGCATCCTCTGATATATTTCAGAGGCTATTTTTTATACATATAATATAGAATAGCATTGTAAAAGCTTTACTCCTTATTCATCAGGTTTGGAGTCAGGGAGAGTAATTTTTTCCATCTCAGAAACTTTACCCTGCTGCTTAGTAAGACACAGACACTGTTTTTATATGGATGTAAGAGAAATGTTGTATAATTACCTCAGCCACTAAGTCTCTTGCCACTTAAAACAACAAATTAATTAAGTTTGAGAACTCAGCTGCTATGGGCAGGAACCAATTAATACATATATCAACTGCTTATGTAAATTATAAGGAAATGATGGCTTTTTTAACATTTAAGGGCCATATGCCCTAATGAGAAGGTGCAGAAAGAAAGCTACTCAGGAGAATTGCTAGCCTCTCCCTTTAGGGTTTCCATGTATTGATCCATCCTGACCAACTGTGAAAGTATCAAGGATACCATTCCTCTGGGGTCAGAGGCCTTCAGCTGGCTGATTAGACCCATCTGCTGCACCTGTGAAAAGAGCTGGAAATTAATTGGCTGATGCTCATAAAAGAGGGCAGCAGGAAGTGAAGGTGGGAGATAGTAATGCCCTCTGGAAAGCTGAGGGGTCCGGGGCTGTGTACCCAACGGACTACTACTGGAGCAACTAAATGGACATCGGGGGATGGTGTGAAGTCCTTTTAATACTGAGGCTCTGAGGTAAGAGTTAGGACATTTTGGGTTGCTGAACTTACTGGTGTGAGGGACAGACTTGGAGAAGGGACTACTCAGCCTACACAGACTTTGAGGGAGGAATCTGTGAGATTTTGATTTATTTTGTTAAGAAGGCTTGAAATAAAAACTAACCCTTTTGGAAACTGCTTCTCTGGGCTCTAAGAGAGAGCTTCAGGCAGAATCACCCCAGGGAGTGAGCTGGCTCAGCAAGAGGAGGAGGGCACTATAAGAGAGGTCCCAGTTTTTCACAGATGGTGCCTGAACAGGGATGTGGCCTGAACTCTTCCATCAAGAAAAGCTAGAGGAGATACTCTGACTAATGGTGAATCAGCTGCAGAGGGAGAATGAAAGGAACCACCAGTTCCAGGTGGCACTCCTGGGCATGCAGCAGCACCTGCAGGAAGCCCAGCTAGCCAAGCATGACCAGGACAGTTTCAAGTAGAAATGGCCTACTTGCTCTCACAGCAACTACTGGGACATGGGAACAACCACGGAAGGGAGGCCTGCTCTGGAGCTTTACCCAGTCTTACCTTGACCAAGGTGGGTAGCAGTATTGACCCAGAAGCTTACCTGACCTCGTGTGAGCATGTCACCACCACAGCGGGCTGGGAGAGGAGGTCTTGGGGTGGTGCTACTAGCCTCGTACCTCACTGGAGAGGCCCAAGCAGCTGACCAGGCCCTGAGTGTGAATCAGGCACAAGTCTATACAATGTTAAAGGCCACCAGCATGGACCACCGTGGCCTTTCTAAAGGCTTAATGAAAGACATTTCAGTCAGAGCCATTCCTTAAGGTGGCATGGCCCTGGGCGGTAGCACAACAGCTCTGGGACCTGGCTACTCCATGGTTAAACCTAGAGGCTAAGACAGTGGAGGAGGTCATGGACAATATTGTCCTAGAAAAAAACCTGCACATTTCCCCTATGGTGTTATAAACCTGGGTTCGATGGTTTTGTCCCACATCCACTGAGGCAGCTGAGACAACTGATTGGTTCTTGGAGGCTGAATGACCTAGAAGTGGGAAGGCCAGTCTCCTGGTAGGCTGGCCACGCTTAGAATGTTGGTGAGCGACAACCTACCAACCCAGTGAGGGTTGCTGTAATGGTCCTCCTTGAGTAACTGAAACTTTACCCTCATCAGAGGCCCATCGACAAAGAACAGGGGCCCTAAAGTCCCAGACTTTCAAGAGATCATTACTGTCCTCTGGTGAAAGGCCAGTGGTATATTATTGCTGTGGGCAACCTGGGCATATCCAACAGGGATGCCCTATGTTGGAATATTACTACTTAGGATGCCTTTGACCAAACTGTGGAGAACCCAAACCAACCAACAGAACTGACCCTGAGACCCTTTGTGGTCCTGTCTAAAAATAGGGCCATATACAGTAGACGGATTGATAGACTCGGGGTGCGGGTAAATTCTACTTCACCAGGACTTAGACTCACTCACAGCCCTGGATCCAGAGACAGCCATTCAGATTTCCTGCATTTGTGGAGAAACTTGTACATACCCAACAGCTTCTGCCATTTTACAGGTAGCAGATCAGATAGGGCACCTCCGAGTAGGAGTGGCAGATCACGTATCCTGGCCAGTGACCCTGGGATGTAACTGGAAACATCTTTGGATGCTCCTGGCACAAGAATCACTTCCCTCCATTCCCAGACCCTGTTCAGATGCAAGAAAAGAACCCCTCTCCCAAAAATGCCTCCCCATCACTCAGTCTGATCTTTTAGAAGTCTCATGAGGGTACCACAAAAACAGCCAAAGAAATCTTGGAAGGGAGGACAAGCCTATGCGTGCTGGAGGCAACTCCATGGAGCCAGGAGAAAAATCTTCCAAAAGGGTAGACCCTGGGGAGGGAACATCCCAGCAATTGGTAGATTATCCCCACCCAAGGACACTGCAGAGCCCCTTCCCATCCTAGACTACAGCATCCTGAGCAACTGCTTTGATGTTGTAGCAGCTCAACATGATAGCCAGATGCTCTGGGAATGTTTCAACCAATTCACCACAGTCAACAAGGTGGTCATATCTGTACACTCACCAGTTTCCCCACTTTGAATTATGGGATTAGATTTTATTTTTTTAACCAAGAGAGACATCCCCAAACTAAAGAACCCAGTTTATCAACTCCTAGTCCCCAGGCCTGCCTGTTGGGAGCTCCTACAGCTAGCCCATGCTCTTGCCATGTCCAGACACTTATCTAAGGTGAAAACCTGAAAAAGATGGTTGGCACAATTATTTTGGTCAGGGATAGATAAAGAAGTATCTGATTTTTGCTTATCATGCCCTGATTGCCAAAAAGTAGCCCCAAAACGTTGGGCCAGGCCCCTCTCATCCCCTCACTTCATTGCAACCCCTTTGAGCAGGTAGAGATTGATATAATAGGCCCTATGGAGAAGAGTGCCTGAGGTCACAAGTTTATCTGGGAATTTGTGGAATATGCAGAGGCAATTCCCTTATGAAACTCCTTTGCCTTCACCCTACTGTGAGAGCTACTCCAAGTGTTTTCCTGGGTTGGCCTTCCATCAGAAGTCGTCCCTGAGCAAGGGATGAATTTCATGTTTCACATGCTCCAACAAATGTGGGTACTACTGAAAGTACAACTGCTACATACCTCAGTCTACCAGGGTCAGGTGGAGCAGTTCAAAAGAACCCTCAAGAAGGTGTTAAAGCTGTTTGTGGGACCAGAGGTCAAACACGGGGACCAGCTGCTCCCCTATCTTTTTGTTTGCAGTACAGAAGAAGGTACCACAGCCTTCTCCCCTTTTGAGCTTCTTCATGGGAGGCAGCCTCAAGGAGTGTTAGATGTGGTTAGGGAGTTTTTGGTAGAGTGGGTGGGTGAACTTCCCATGTCCTCCAATATGTCATTCAAATAAGGGAAAGGTTAGAATACTCGTGCCACTTTTCCCAAACTAACCTCTTTCAGGCCAAACAGACCTAGATGCTATATTATAATAAAGGGGATAAAGGCAGGGAATTCCAACTGGGAGACCAAGTGCTCCTACTCCTTGCCAGCTTGGAGAGCAAATTCTGGGCCAAATGGCAGGCCCAGTATGAAGTGCTCTGTCAGGTGGGACCAGTACATTATGAAATTTACTGCCTGAGCCAGCAAAAACAAAAGCAGATTTATCATGTAAATCTGTTTTTAAACCCTGAAAGGTTCAGGAAAGCCTCTTCACCCAGTCAGAGGAGAGATAAAAGGATCTTGTGCCTCAGCTCCCTAAAATGGCTGAAATTGGCATAGAGGTGGTATCAGTTGGGGAGGAGCTGTCTAATGGGCAGAGAAGACACACAAACAACCTCCTGAGAGCTTACAAAGAAATGTTCTTGGTGACTCGCCACATCCACAGAGGGCCAGGGGCCAAGCCCATCTGGAAGTCATATCAAATCTGAGAAGATATAAAACCTGTGTTAGTTCAGGAAGTACAAGAAATGTTAAGACTGGAAGTAATTGAGGAGTCCCATAGCCCCTGGTATAGTCAAGTGGTTTTGGTACCAAAACTGGATGGAACTGTCTGATTTTTTGTGTGTGTGCAGATTTCCATCAGATAAATGCCATTTCTGAATTTGATGCATATCTGATTCCCCAAGTCAATGATCTGATGTATTGCCTTGGTCAAGCCTGCTTTATCACAACAGTAGATCTAATTAAGAGCTACTGGCAAATTCACCTTTCTCCTGAGGAAAGAATGCCTTTTCTACTTTGGTGGGCCTGTTACCATGTCCTTTGGATTGCACAGGGCCACACGGCAACCTTTCAAAAGCTGATGGCCCAGATGTTATGGCCCCACCATCACTATGCTCTGGCCTACCTAGACGATGTGGTGGTCAACAGTCAAGACTGGCCCACCAACCTCCAGAACCTATCAGCCATCCTTCAAACCTACAAGAGGCCAATTTAATAGCAAACCCAAAGAAGTGCAAGATGGGAAAATGGAAGATGAAATATTTGGGGTATCTAATAGGGAACAGTAAAGTACAACCCCTGGTTGAGGGCCTTGCAAACACCCCTATATCAAGAACTAAAAAAGCAGGTCTGGGCCTTTCTAGACCTAGCAGGGAACTATAGAAGATTTGTGCTGATTTTACCTTGAGACGCATCTCTTAACAACCTTGTTAAAAAAATCAACCCCTCAACAAGAGACATGATAGTGTGATCAAACATTTCAGAAAATTAAACAGGTTCTATAAAACAAGCCAGTATTGGACTAGAGTGAATGAATGTGTTACGTTATGGAAGGTCTTAAAGGGCATAAGTATCCCTACCACTCTGCTGGACTTGATTAGAGAGCTGCATAATGGAACTACTGCCCACGTTCGTTTGGGGAACGGGATGTCAGCGCCTTTTAAATCAGTATCTGGTGTTGGGCAGGGTTGCATTTTGGCCCCTGCACTCTTTTTTGTCGGGCAATGGATTTTATAATGCAGCATTCTGTCAGGTCCTGATACCAGTCAGCTCTGTGTTCTTGGGGAACCAGGGCGCAGTATCCAGCCTGTCTGACTCATGAAACCCCCCCCCCCCACACACACACACACACCAGTCTCTGCTTGAATCAAAACCAATCAGAGAAAAGACTTGCAGAGAGCAATGAAGGGCGGTGGGAGACACACCTAGACCCCTCCTGACAAGGGTGACAAGAGTAATACATCTCCATTAGCATACAGAATGAAGAACAGAGACAACTCCCCTAGCCTCATCTGCATGAAAGATGGGACAGGGAGACATCTCAATTTGCATACAGAACGGAGAACAGAGAACCGCACTGAACTCTGGGACCAGAAAAAGCAGGGAAGCACTGCATCATGGGAATATCTGCTCCAGATGTTAATGAACCTATACCTGCCTACACCCAGCTCAGCAGTTATCTGACCAATTCTAGTAAGGAATCCTTGATTGATATCCAAAATACTGAAGCAGCCTAGTTGCATTGTGAGCTCCCTGGAAGAAAACACCACCCACAGCCAAGAGTGATCAGCTCCTATTGTCTAGCCTAAAGAAAACCCTTGAGTCATCAGTTTACCTATAAACAAATCTAGTGTTCTCCCTTGAACCATTGTATTTTCTCTAAAAAAATCCCTACTCACCCTCCAGTAAGTGTTCTGATGCTTAGATCCAAACTATGCATCAGTTCCACTGGGACTCCATCTTCTCCTGACTGATCGTGCTGGGGGCTCTGCCTGTCTCCAGCACTCAGGACCCTGAACTACCACCATCACCTGGGAACCCCGACCAGTTCAAGCCTCATGGAGTGGGTGAGGTCCCCCTCTTTCTCTCTCTCTCTCTTTTCCTTTCTACCTTAGGTATTAGCCTTTAATAATGTATGTTATGTTGGTTTAGCCCTCTTTGTGTAGTTATCACTATTATTCAATACATAACTTGTGTGGTTAAGTTGGTTGCTTCTCTCTCTCTTGCTGAACTTTACTCTTTTGTGTTTTTAGCTTCCCCCATTCACTCTACAGCAACGCTTCTTTAACCTAAGTTAAAGATCCCTGCAGCGCCCAAAATACTGTGGGGTTTGCTCATCAAGTAGGTTACTATAGTACAATTGTGATGTGAGAGTGGGGATAGGGACGTGCTGAATCTGGGACGCATAAGGGTAACAGCTTGAAAGTGCTGCTTGACCCAGTCCATGGAGCCCAGGGGCATATAAGGAGAGGCAGCTTGAAAGTGCTGCTTCCTCCAGTCCAGTGAGTCCAAAGACATATAAGGGGTCAGCTTGACAGTTCTGATTGACCCAGTACTCTCAGACTTGCTCTGTTAATGTATGTGTGTGTGTGTGTGTGTGTTCATCCGGTTCTGGGGTTGGAGAAACCCAGCCCTAGGGAACCTAGGTCCTGCAGGATAGCTCCATTGGGAGGGGACTTACAGAAGGGAGAAGCAGAGCTCCATATGAAAACACAAGTGACACAAGCAGTACATTGATAGAATTACAGAACCCCTTTCCCTCCCCCCCCCCGAAGAGTAACCCGAATAAATGAGCATACCCCAAAGTAACAGGCAAATCTGGTAACAGTCCATAGGCATCGAGATCGGTGATCTCTCGCTCACAGACCTTGACTATGCTGATGATGTTGCTCTTTTAGTACAAAGCCCTGACAGGTTTCGTGAGGCACTCCAGCATATGGAGGAGGAGTCAGCTAAGATTGGTCTCCATGTTTCATGGTCAAAGACAAAACTGCAAAATCTAGGACCAGGTCCATCCGTGATTCCAATCTCTTTGAACAATGAAACCGTCGAATCAGTTTCCAGCTTTTGCTATCTGGGTTCTATACTTACCAGTTCCTCCAATTCTCACATGGAGTCTCTTCAGCGGATTGGCATTGCAGCATCTGCCATGGTCCGTTTACAACAGGTATGGAATCAACATTATCTTAGTATGACAACCAAGTTCAGGATTTATTGGAGATGTATCCTTCCCATACAGTTGTACAGTTGTGAAACATGGACACTACACCGCTCAGACTGGACAAAGCTGGAGACAAAATGTCCACTTCATATATTGGGCATAAAGTGGAATGACTTCATCTGTAATGCAGATGTTTATGGTCACTCAGGTCTACAGACTATTGGGGCCATTGTCCGCAGGCGGTGCCTTATGCTTTTTGGACATGTTGCAAGGATGCCACAAGACGTTCCAGCGAATGCCATTCTCCAGGTGGCTTGTAACATCTGGGATAAAATTCTACCAACTGAGGGGTGGAGGCGGCCCAGAGACAGAACCCCTATTACATGGGTTCATCAATGTTGGACTCTCACGCCATCAATGTTGGACTCTCACGCCATCTCACGCCATCAATGTTGGACTCTCACGCCATCAAAAAACCTTTGTGGTTGTGCAGGAACGGCCCAAATGGCAAACGATCGCTACAGCCAACTGTCTGGCTAAGCGTTGAAAAAGAAGTAGTATTGCACAGCCCCGATTTCTGTCAAGAATTCATCCTACAGATGCCTCGGACGGTGCCATGGATGCAGTGCTATCCCAAACCTTCCATGTATAAGAGCACGCTATTCTTAATAAGTAGAAAACTCTTAGACCAGGAAACCTGGTACGCTGTCCTCGAAGGAATGCCTGTATACACTGGGCTGTAGAAGCGCTGAGATACCACATATATGTGGTAAGTGCCCTAGCAGGCCCATTCAAGATGGGTGAAAGTATAAGGGATACCATTCTTCTAGAGCCAGAGGCCTGCAGTTGGCTGACTGGCTGATTAGCCTCGCCTGCTGCATCAGAGAAATGAGCTGGAACTTAATTGGCAGATTCTCATAAAAGAGGGCAGCAGGAACAGGAGGGGGGAGATGACAATACCATCCAGAAAGTTGAGAGGCCAGGCAATTACAGGTGCCATATTAAACAATATTCTTAGATTTTTAACACCAGAAAGGACCATAATGACCTCCTGCATAACACAGGCCATAGAACCTCACCCAATACTTTTTATTTGTTAGTTTTGTCTAGAGAAACATGCAACTATCCAGTAATCAATTTTTTTTATTTGGGGGGAAAACCAAGTCACACAATGTTTATTCCCTATACAGTTCAGTACTCCATGTTTCTAGATACTCTATTAAAAACTAAAAGATAATTCCTTCTCAACCTTTTTAACAATTAAGTCAAATCTGTCCTACTTATCAATAATCAAAGAAATTTGACAAATACAATGGTTGGTCATTTGCAGGTGCATGTAACATCAAATTTATGGTAACCAAGTATTTAACTCTGATTACAGGTGAACAAACAAACCATACATACAGTTAGGCCTTGATCCTACAGTGCGTTCGACAGTGGTGGATTTCTGGGCACATGTGGTGCTCACTGCAAGACTGAAACCTGTTTTCATTTTCCCATAACAAGAACTTCTCATGTCTGAAATCAGGCTTCTCACTTTGGGCAATTTTCTTTTCCATTATTATCAATTAATTTGGACAACGTCACCTCTGGTACCTGAAGGTAGGGAAGAACCAGCTAGAGCAGGGCTGCTGGGCATGCGCAGGAGACAGGGTGAGGGGCTAGACCGCACAGAGCTGTGCCAAGGGCATGAACTCTCAGCTGGGGTTCATGGTTGTCTGGGATCCCCACCCCCAAATCACAGCCCGCCCTCCTCCTGGAGCCCCAACCCCTTCCCAGAGCTCCTCCCCCTCTGCCTAAGCACCGCCCCTCGCTATACCTTGCTCTGACGCCCCGCCCCTGCACAAAACTCCGCCCCTCGCTGGGGTTAGTTCTACTCTGAAGCCCGGCCCACTCCCCCGCCCGCTCCTCTGAAGCCCCTCAACGCCTGCGCAGTGAGATTTCTCCTTCCGCGGCGCCGCTCGTTTTTAGTGGGTGCACGCCTTCCGGAAGTGACGAATGCGCTAACGTCAGAGAGGCCGGAAGTGCCCGTCTGGAGGGTAAACAACAAGCTGACTGACTGAGGAAGAAGCTGCGGGACTCGGGAGCCGCCTCCATCTTTAACGCGCCGGAGTCCGCCGCCCGCCTGAGAGATGGGGGGCGTCCTGGGCCTGTGCTCCATGGCGAGCTGGGTAACGTGGGGGCGGGTAGAGCGCGGTGTCTGGGCCCCGGCGCGGGGCGCGGTAATCCTCGGGCTCTGCGGGGGCCTCCAGTTCTGCCTCCGGGAGCTGCGCCTGGTCCCGGAGCTCCCGCCCCATTGTCCCCACGGAGCCTTTGCCGGGGCTTTGCCCGGCGGGATTTAATTCCCGAAAGCGGCGCCGCAGGGCCGCGCTGCCTGCCCCGCCGTTACACTTCCCCTTCAGTCCTCCTCGTTACTCCGGATCGTCTCCCTCACTGCCGCCCTCAACACAGGGCAACGGCTTAACTCGGCGTGTCAGGCTGGCCACATGCTGGTCCCGTCGGCTTGGGTCTCAGCCTAGCTGGCCTGGCCGGTGATGCCGCTTGTCAGGAGATAGGAACATTTACTGACCAGGAAAATGTGCTGGCTTTTCTTCAGATCTGTGAAAATGTAACTGATACCAGTATTGAGTTTCACAGTGTTCTTCACCCTTACTGTGGGTACCCTGCAAAAATGCTACCTCCATCTTATTGAAATTAGATATGTCTAGTTCTTTCCTCATGGCTCACTTTAGCAGCAGCTGCATCCTCTGTACCATCTTCTCTCTCACCAAGACACTTCGGTTACTGCAGCACCGTCTACAATGATGTCACCATCACACTGAGCATTGTTAGGTGCCGGAAGTTAATCCTGGTTACTTAAAAATATGCTACTTAAAAACAACTCTACTTAAGACTTAAAAAGTCAGTGGAAAAATACATTAACTATTACACCTCCTCTACGTGGGAAAGATTTTTTTTTTCTTAAGATATCACCGGCTTGCGAATTATCTTGAAGTCATTCTGTGTACCACTGCAATTTAGTTGCTGTGCAAATAGGTAGAATAGGGGAAAAGAGCGGTTTTGGAGATCTTGGGTAAATTTTTAAAAATCAATTGAACTTAGTGTCCTGAGTAACTTAGGTGCATTTAAAAAATTTTTACACCTTGTTTTGAATGAAATACCATTGGTTTAAAAACAAAAATGTGATGTATAGAATTTCATTTCATTCTGTCTTCTGAAAAAAGTAAATATCATATGTGCTAAATGTAGAAATAAAGCTAGTGAAAGTGAAGTGATGGAAATACAGTAACTGTAATGAGGTTCTTGTAGGACATTTGTTGTTGGTTGTTTAGTAAAATCCATTTACAATTAACTGATCTGCCATTAGTTATCTCACTCATGCTTGCATGCGCAGCGCACTATCATGATGCAAAAATCAACAGTGGGTCTCCCTTATTCAGGATTAGTTAAGGAAAGTAGAAACTTTAATTTTCTAATTTCTTGTTAAATTGGTATCATAATCATAGAATTGTTAAATTAATAAATGTAAGCTTTCTTGCTGATGTAGGTGTAAATATATTATGTTATATTATATATACGTTATATATTTCTAACGAGGCACAGAGATCCTTTTTAAGTGTGTGCAGTAGAAAAATGAAGTGTTAGTAAATATGTTAACTCACGTGTTTATGTGCTAAACAGGTTAGAGATGGTGACATGATTAGACATAGTCATGTTTAAAAATATGCTACTTGGTCCTGCTTAACCCTTGGGTAACACTGTTTTTAAAATTACTATATTAGCCACTAATGGTGTTACTAACATAAATCATGCTTTAATTTACATTTGTTAACATAACTTATTTTCACAGTGTAGACTCAGCCTTTCTGACCTCTGAATTCTAACTCTAACAAGGCCAGGATATTTAGATAAGTGTATGTAGAAAGTGACCCCTGTGCACTCTCTGAAAATAATCTGAGCACTGCTTTGTACAGAGTGACTTCCAGAGTCAGCTGGCAGCCCTCTGGACCGGTATATGTACATATACGTGTGTTGTTTTTTTTAAATGGACTTGCTATTTCTTAAGCTCTTTTCTTCTCTCCCTCCAAAAGCCCAAACAAACTAGCTTCTGTTCCTCACTGCTGCCTTTCTTCCTTCATCAAAATGCTGAGTAGCTAAATGCTTGGAGCGCATGCAGTGTATGATGTCTTGTTAAAGTTACAGAGTTAGCTGTACCTCTCTCTGGTCTCTGTGAGACCTTTTGATGTCTTGCCTCCTGCTTTTTCCTCTCCTGCGGTAGAATCACAAATTTCTCCCACTTTTAGACCAAGTCTTGGGCTCCTGTACCCTGTGAATCAACCTGCTGACCCAGCAATGTCTGACTGAGGCCATGTCTACACTTAGATTGACGCTGCTGTGATCGATGCAGCAGGGGTCGATTTAGCCGGTCTAGTGAAGACCCACTGAATTGACCGCAGAGCGCTCTCTGGTCTACTCTGGTACTCACCTTAATCTTCTCGTTCCAGTAGAGTCGACGGGAGAGCGTCTCCCTTCGACGCAGTGCGGTGTAGACACTGCAGTAAGTCGACCTAAGCTACGTCAACTCCAGCTACGTTATTCACGTAGCTGGAGTAACGTAACATAGGTCAGCTTTCCACAGTAGTGTAGACAAGGCCTGAGTAAGAACGTGAGGTTCTTTCCTTCAGGAGCATGTGAATAGGTTAACCAGACAGCCTTTTAAACCAACGTATTGTTCAATCTTAACTGTAGGAACAAAGCATAACAAGAAGAAAAGACTTTTAAAACAGTAAGCAGTCTGCATACATGTCTGTTACTTAAAGCCATACCATCCTCTGGTGGGGTCCAAGACCTAACTTCTTCAGATATTTCAGCAGGTCCTGGATGTTTGTTTTTGTTCCTCTGAACAGCTACCCAACAGTTGCCTCCCTCCTTAGAGAATCACTTTTTATCCATCCAGAGTTCTTTGGTCTCTTAGTTCCTGGGCTTTTTGGCCCTGCTGTCCAAAACCAGTTTGGTGGGCCTGAATGGGAGGTCAGTTCAGTTGCCTGGCCAATGGCTCTCCCATTGTCCTGGAACAACCCCCTGTGTTTGCTGAGGGAGAATCATTGTTTCACTTTCTTGTTAGTTTCACAACAGCCCTGTTGATTTAACCCAGATAGTCATATAGTAAACATCCCAATATTTAACCTAATATTGTCATATGGTAAACATTCCAATAACCAGATCAACATACAGTATACATAAATTGTTACAGAGCAGCTCCATGTCCACCACAATGACTAAATTGAGTTGTGACTGATGAGTTCACTTGAAGCAGTGGTCTGTATCATAATTGCAGAATGAATCATAGCTGTGTGCCATAGACAAAAATTCTTTTAATCATAAATTTAGGGCATTCTTCCTACATATCATAAAATGATGCAAATGATAACAAGTTAGCTCATCTGTTGATACTTTCTTCCCAGATATGAGTGGAATTCGGTACATGAAGCACATACTTTGCCTGTTCAATTTGCACAAACACATTTACTTGCTAAAAACTGCTAATGGCCAATGAATTCCTTTTTGCTGTATTTCCCTGAAACAGAGTGGCCTTAAGAGCAATTGTAATATGATCTCTATTATAAACACATAATTTGCATGTCTTCACTTTCAAGGCCCTTCACAGCCTATCCCTACCCTCCCTGTCTCCTCTTATTCAGTTTCAAAAGGTCGGCTCCCACTGCTGATTGACCAGTGATGCCAACCTCCATTGCCTGCTTGTTAAATTTTCAAACAAGCAGCTTCATATTTTCTCCCATGCTTCCTTTCACACCTGGGACGAGCTCCCTGTAAATGGCTGCAAAACTAACTCATTATCCCTCTTCAAATCCCTTCTTAAATTTTTCCTTTAATGTGGTGCCTGCAAAAAACTTGACAATGCTTAGGCTGCTGGTATGCTGAGACCACTGCCTATTATGCTGACCAGTATTGTCTCGCTGTTTCCTTGTATTCCCCTGTTGGTTTGTCTGTATCCATCCGGAGTCTCTTGTCTTATACATAGATTGTAAGTTCTTTGAGGTAGGGACAGTCTTTTTGTTCTGTTTATACAGTACCTAGCACTGCAGTCCTGGTTCATGACTGGGTTTCACAGGTACAATGATGCTACAACAATAAATACAGTAGAACCTAAGAGTTACGAACACAGAGTTGCGAACTGACCAGTCAACCACACACCTCATTTGGAACCAGAAGTATGCAATCAGGCAGCAGCAAACACACTCCCCGCTTCCCTTCCTCCTAGGAATCTCTTGTTCTGTGATGTGCATGTGTAACTGCCATGGATGCAAGCATGAACAATGTCAGGACATGATTTTTCAGAGTGAGATTGTAGCCAAAAGTCACGATTTTAAAAAAACGAAAGCATCTGCCTGTGTGATAGGCATTAGGACCCAGGGACAAGGAGAAAATTGTTCTTTATTTATGCTACTGCTTTACACTTTTGCATTCTTAGTTAGGAGCAAGCTGCTGCAGTCACTTGAGCACTAAGTGAGTGACTTATGACAAAGGATCCTAGTTTTCTGTGATAAAAAGCCCAAAATTCTCCAATTAAAAAATCCCATTTAAATCCATGTTTTTCTGCGATTAAAATGAATCGCTGAACTTTAGTTCCCCGTGCCACAATATGTATAGGTATCGGTTGAACGCAATGTTTTCTTGGTATATAGTAGAACTCCATTTATCCAAGTGTCCATTATCCGTCTCTCTGTATTAACTGAAACATCAGCTGCATAGAGCTGGCAGTGGCTGGGGCTCGGGCAGTCAGTCGGAGCCCCCTCCCATCTTAAAATAAGGGAAAGAAAGCTCTTTGCCAATTCTCCTGATTATCTCAATTTTTGATTATCCGATCTGGCCCCAGTTCCAATTAGATCAGCTAAATGGGGTTCCACTGTAAATTTAAAGCGCATTCAAAATCAACCACAAGAAGTGGAGGTGCACACATTGAATAAGTGACACTGATACTTTCAGTAAAATTTAGTTAATCGTTAATGTTTGTATTTTTTCCACAAAATGTGAAAACTAAAGATTCTCTGTACAAACACAGATTCCAGTTTTTTCCATGGCAAATTGATTTCTAGGATCCCTGCTTATGACCCAGGGCTTCATCAGAGCAGTGATTCTTGTGCAGATAGTCCCTGCAGCGAGTCCCTAGCAGCAGCTGGTGAAGCAATTCCTTCTCTGCCAAGCCCACCATTCGGCCCAGCAGCAGCCAACAATCTTGGGAAAAGGATTAGGTGTAAATGACTCGGATATGGAAAAAATAATCTGGGTTATGGGTGTTGTTTGAGGAACAAGTTGGTTTTGGAGCATCGTGTAGGGAAAGGTTAAGATCTATGTTAGAGCATCAAGTGGTGGCTAGATAGCTTAAGCCAGTGTTTGTCATACCCTATCACAGTTGCCAGTCTGTTGCCTGCTATCTGCCCAAACACGTCTTGAGCTGTAGATTTTAGTGGAAAAATCAATAGCAGAAGCAAAAGATTATTGCAGCCTTTTATGTGCGGAAGTGGAGGGGAAATGGACTAGGATTGTGCTCTCCAAGTACCGTAATTCTCCTTCTGTGGCTTTATTTATACTCTTTGAAAGGTGTTTCTGTAGTAGAGTACTGTGATAGCTCTTGGCTGCTCCAACCTTGAAGAACAGCAAATACAGATGAAGAGGGTAAAAAAGATTGGGGATGACTACAAGACCACAGGAAACACTGAGCTAGCACTGCGTGATTCTGATATCGGTAACCTCACATTTCCACTGAAAACTACATGACCACCAAAGTTTAGATATTAATCACCCGCCCGCACTACCTACCATAGAATAAAACAATGTTATTCCCTTTTAACTAAATTATGAAGAAAACATCTTGGGGTGATCCATATTCCTAGATATTCCTTTCAATTGTTATCTGTTTGACATTCACTTGTGCAGTCGCAACCGCATTTAATGCAATCTGTGGGTGGGAGAACGCTGCTAAGAGACAAAATGTTATAGGTTTACAGTGAAATAATACATATTTTCCTATTTAAGAGAAAACTGCATCCAGATGTGCTAGAGCAATGAGTGAGTTATTTTGTCCTCAAATATAACACTTTTTCTCAAGATATCGGCAAAGGTAGAAAGGAATACTGTACAACTGAAAATACTTGCTAGATATGAACTAATTATGTGTGTGTTCCATTTTTGTTTTACTCTTGGATTTTTGAATCCTTTCTATATTGTGCAAGTTAATCAAGTAATTGGGAATTACCTGATGTGTCTTGGTTTGAATAGCTGCCAAACTCCGTCAATAAGCAATATATTTTTAACAGAAGGATTGGACCATTTTATTTCTATTACAGAGGTGCTGAGGAATCTCAGTAACTGGCATGAATAGCCCTTAAACTTTAATGTACAGGCATATAGAAACTGACAGTCCTTCCCCAAAATATCTGAGTATATAAATAAAAAAAACCTAGAACAGCAAAATGTTAAACAGATTTCACAGGCAGAGATTTCTTTAGCTAAATAAGAACTGACCATGGTGCAACATTTAGGGCCCCCTCCGCACCAAAATAACCCCAAACTTGTGAACTTCCCCCAAAGAAGTTAATTAGTGTCCTTGAAAAACAGAAGTAATCTGCCTTGTGCATTGATGCAGACTTTAACATTTGCAATGGTAGGTTTTAGTGTAGAAACCTAATCCCTTGGAACATTCACTGGGCTAGACAAAACTATGTAACATGCTATAGGGCAGGGGTCGGCAACCTTTCAGAAGTGGTGTGCCGAGCCTTCATTTATTCACTCTAATTTAAGGTTTCGTGTGCCAGTAATACATTTTAACGTTTTTAGAAGGTCTCTTTCTATAAGTCTATAATATATAAACTATTGTTGTATGTAAAGTAAATAAGGTTTTTAAAATGTTTAAGAAGCTTCATTTAAAATTAAATTAAAATGCAGAGCCCCCCGGACCGGTGGCCAGGACCTCTGGGCAGTGTGAGTGCCACTGAAAATCAGCTCGCGTGCCGCCTTCGGCACGCGTGTCATAGGTTGCCTACCCCTGCTATAGGGAATTATCTTGCATTGATAAGGAGGTGGGCTAGATTTTTCCATCACTAAAAATCCACACATCCTGCGTAAATCTTTGAATAATGTAATAAACAGCTCATAATTGTTTAAAGAAAACTGTTCTATAATCTGTCTTTCTTCCAGATACCATGTTTATGTGGCAGTGCCCCATGTCTGCTGTGCCGATGCTGCCCCAGTGGAAACAACTCCACCATAACGAGGCTGATTTATGCTTTCATCTTGCTCCTTGGAGTGAGTGTTGCCTGTGTCATGCTAATGCCAGGAATGGAGGAACAGCTGAAGAAGGTCATTACTTTTCTGCTTTCATGTTTTGGTAGAACAGATGTTGCAAAATAGTGAACAGTCACATACTTTCATGGTGTCATGCTTCATGCTGTGAAGTACTTGCATTGCTACTAGTAAACATGCTTGTAATATTATTTGGAGTCATCAGATAGTCTTACAAGTTCTGTTTAAGTATAAGCAGCTGAATCTTGGAAGAAGTGCAGTGTTAATTGGTATGCAGTTGTCATATAAGCAGCAGCCTTCAGAAGTAAAGTTGAGTCTCTTGAATTACTACTTAGGTCCAAGAGCTGCTCCAACACAACACATTTGTATGTAGAATAATACATTTTCTGGTTTCATTGTGTTCTACTTGCTAAATTTTAGCTTTTAAATCTGAGAATATATAAGGTGAAATCATTTTTCTTAGGTGACCCATTTTTTGCTAATGGGAATAAGTAATTTGTACTGCAATTAATTCAACTGATCAAAAGAATTGTGACTTTTTTCTAATATGGCTTGCTAGTCATGTATTGAACAGACTGCTGTAATTACATCAGAGGTCCCCAAACTGGGGCACCCCTCCGCCCCCGCTCCAGGGTGTGTGTGAAGGAACATCTGGGGGCATGGTGGGGCCCGGGCCAGCCCCCACGGGGAATTGGGGAGGGAGCACCATTCAGCCCCGCTCCCGGCCCTGCACCTGTCCCTGTCCCCAGCCTTGGCGCGGCTCCGCTCCTGGCCCCACCCCAGCCGCAGGCCGTGACTCCATTCCTGGCCAAGGCTGGGAGTGGAACCGCACCTGGCTGCGGGCCCAGGTGCTGGCCCCCACCGCAGCCTGGCTGTGGCTCCATCCCCAGCCTTAACCGTGGCCCCAGACCCACCCCCAGCTGCGACCCCAGCCTCAGCCCCCTTACTTCATCCATGTTGCGGATAGGGGTAAGGGGGGCATGACCCTCAAAAGTTTGGGGACCACTGACCATTTACATACTTAATCGATCCTAGTATCCTTCATTTTGTTGAATCTTAATTTTCCCAATTAAATGTTACACATTTAATTACAAAGTGTTTGTAAATGTTCTTTATGCTATGGGAGAGTAACCACTTTAGAACTTGGGGAAAGCCATTTTAACCACTTGGGAAAGATATAGTATGGCCTTGTAAAGTGTGGTTTACAGTACATCAGACTTTAAAGAGTTCTGGCTAATATCCTGATATGGACAGAAACACATAGCTAATATCAGCTATATTTTTGTAGTTGTCCCTGGTACTTTGCTCTTAATTGACTGCAGTGCCTTTTTGGAGGCTTTTATTTTTCATGTGTCCAAATAGACCTAAGAATGTCTGCCTTTTGTTTTGTTTCATTACCATCATAATAGTTGTTATCAGAAATGTATGCAACTCTGGGGCTGTTATTAGTGTTGTTTCAGACCAGCAAATGGAACTTAAGTTCCTTTGTGAGTCCCAAAAAATTGATGATGGCTCAGTTGTGTTGTTTGAATTCTCTTGGTTGTGTATGTGTGATTTTTAGTAAGTTTGTTTTATAATTCTAACCCACACATTAAATTAATTGTTTTTAAAGCAAACCTAATCTGTTTAGTGGACTACCTGTTTGCATAATTCATGCAGCTATGCAATGTTGCATTTTTAAGTGATGTATTGTGGTGTAAATAATTTAACAGAATTAAGTGATGTATATTTTTATTAATAAAATGAAAAATATGTATTTCTTCATCAGAAGCATTTAAGAGATCATTGAAACATTTTGTGTTAATCATAGATTCCTGGATTTTGTGATGGAGGGATTGGAACAACTATTCCTGGTGTGCATGGTCATGTGAATTGTGATGTCTTAGTCGGATACAAAGCAGTGTACCGTGTGTGCTTTGGTATGGCCATGTTCTTCCTTCTGTTCTCCTTGTTGATGATCAAAGTAAAGAGCAGCAATGATCCAAGAGCGGCAGTGCACAATGGGTAAGATACAAGAACAACTGTGACTGTTTGGTGTGTATGTATGATATACCTATTTGTGATAATAACTAGTAGGTAAACACTCCAGTGAGATCCACTGTGATATGAAAAAGGAATTCTTTAGTAGATGGAAGTATAATGCAGGCCAAATCAAATATTTTAAGGAAAATCATATTAAATTAGTGAAGGAGGAGGGAGATGAACGTGAACACACCCCTTCAGTTGTAAAAGCTTACTTTCAGAATTTGAATTACAGTTATGGAAGATCTGTAGGGGAGGGATAGCTCAGTGGTTTGAGTATTGCCCTGTTAAACCCAGGGTTGTGAGTTCAATCCTTGAGGGGGCCATTTAGGGATCTGGGGCAAAAATCTGTCTGGGGATTGGTCCTGCTTTGAGCAAGGGGTTGGACTAGATGACCTCCTGAGGTCCCTTCCAACCCTGACATTCTATGATTCTGTTCAAAGTCGTCTTAAAATTAAAGTTGCTTCCACCCCATTCAATAACAAGTCTCTGTTATTCTTCCCCTTCTTTTTTTTTTTTGGTAGAGAGAAATTATTTTGTACTTTTTGAACTTCCAGATGGTTTTTTCCCCGTATTTTATTATATTCATATCTAGGATAACCTAGCCAAACATAATTGTAAAATACTAGTTCTTCGAGAAGCTGGCTGATTCTATTGGCCGTCCCATGGCTCCGCTTGTGCACAGTATAGTTGTTAAAACAGTGGAATCCAAACTGCTGTCATTAGAACATGGCTCACTGCAAACTCTTAGCACCCATAGTGATAGCTGCTGAACAGAGTGTTTTCAAGATGTTTATATCGCAGAAGATGAAGATTCACCTGCTGTTACCCACAAAGAACCGCATAATAAGGAAAGAGTGATTCATTAAAATAGGAAAGGCTAGGCAATCTCCAGGGATTAGCTGCTTGGGTTCTACTGAGCTCACTTTGACAATTTGGACTTCATTGTATAAATCTCCTGAAATTAATAAAGCTGTACAGAATTGCATTCCCATGCTGCAGGGGGAAAAGCAGTTTAGACAGACCACGACAGCCAACTATGCTTTATTTACGTTTGTTTTGTTTCTTTAGATTTAAATAATAAAAAGACACCTATACAGGTTCTAGGTTGTATATTGTAAATGCAATGTTCAGAGTAATACCCTCTGCATTAAAAAGCAAATATGAACAACAATGAGACATGAACAATAATTCAACTAACCCAGCCATGTACAAAAATCTCCTTTCTACTTCCCATCATTCTTGGACCATACCCTCAAACCTCTCTAAAATAAATGGCTTTTGCAGCATGCCTTTTATGTAAGCAAGAGGAGGAAGTATTCACCATGCCAGGAGATGATTTAGCATCTTTGATTTTGCATACTAATTATGGCAAACTCACACTGTGGTATAGGTACTTAGGAGTACCAACACCTATTGCATCCCTTGAGCTATCATCTTTCTTGCACATGTATCATCTTCTGGCATGGATGAAATTGAAAAGGACACCTTTTAACAGTGCATATATTATTTTTTTTAAGGCACTTTTCTTATTAAAAATATATACAAATTCTGCATGGTTTGAAACCTTTTAACCTAAGAGACCACTTCTCAAATAACCTGTTGTGGCAGATGTCTTTGTCCTGGAGGCTCATGTTGTCTGCTCCTGAGGCTGAACTGTCAGATCAATTGCTGTCCTGTTTCAGTCCTACCACTGGAATTTACTCCTCTTGGTAGCCTGTCAGAGTTAGTCTAGCAAGATTCTGGGCACAAGGCAAACATATCTAGCGGGTTTAATTGTTTTGTTATTACTGAAAAATTATGTAGTAATGTAGTTTTAAACATCTCTGCCAGAAGCAGTGGTGTCTTCAGTGGTACCCATTAAGGGTAGTTGCATGTAAATCATGTCTTTAATTTTGCAATTATGCATGTATCTCCAACAATGCTCTTTAAATCAGTGACCGCAAGACTGTACTGCAGACCAGAGACCTTGTATTTACCCATACATATATGTCAATTTTTCCACACTTGTGTACAAGTTGGAGCCATCAAACAATATCTAGTGGGACAGTTACTTTATTTGTGTAAATTCATAACTGTGAAATGAGTACTATCTCTGCAGTTCCTGTTTTTATCAGAGTAATCAAAACAAAAGCCTACAGAACTCCAGCAGCCTCTGTGTAAACCAGCAGTAATCCTTGGAATGCTTAGCAATTTTAGATTGTAGGAATATAGTATTCTTCCCCAAAGTTAAACCAGGTAGGTGCTTTTAGGTAATCTGAAAAGGATCTGGAATTAAGCATGTTATTTATGCAAAGCTTGGACCTATTCTTCCTTTATCAAGGTTATTCTTCCAAGTTGATGAGGAGGAAATCAAACTCCTCACATGGATACAAAAACTGGAGCTAATGCATTATACATTGTGTGATTAGTGCACTGAACCATCCAGATTTTAAAATAAGCTTTGCCTGCTTTTAAAACTGAAATAGAGCCCCTCTCCTTCTATGTGCTCCTCCCCCACTCAGTTTGATAATGTTAAAAAAAAATCCCCCCAAATTGAAATTTATTCCTCTATAGAACTGGATCATGTTCTCTCAAGCTGGGGTGTCAGAGAATCTCATCATGGAAAGGTGAAGAACCACTCAACTAGATTTTTACCTCTGATGTCATTGCTTGATGCTTTGTATGTGTTACTGGACATATGCCTCTGTATTATTATTATTTATTTACTACTTAAGAACCCTAGGCATGGACCAGGACCATATTATTTTGCTTTGTGTCTTTTGAGCTATATTAATTTTTTATAGATGGAACTGGTAGTACCACCTATAGTTAAGGTTGCCGAACACTTCCTATTATAACAAACTGGAAACAGGATTTTATAACTTTGACCAGCTTTGACTATTCAGACTGAAATTTTCCATGCTGGGTGTCTACCTGAGGCTGAATTTTTAAAGAAAATTTAGTAAAAGTGGTCAGCCAGTTCTGAGAACAAGATTAGGGAATTACCCCCACACACAGGCAAAACAATGTGTTACAGCCATTTTGTTGAGAAGATCTAGTCCCTCCTTGCTTTGGAGTAGGGGCTTGGAATTTGGAGGGCAGTTTTCTATGTGGTTAGATGTACCTTTTGCTGTACCTGTGGAGGGGAAATACCGAAATATAGCTAAATTACAAGCCTTTCAAAAATCTGCTTGTGTACGCTCAGGAGAGACTTGCTGGTTTGGCAGCTAAATTCTTCAGATTCCATCTGCACTGAGCATGCTCCCCTCCACTCCAGGTCTGCAGGGGCTGAGAAGAACTCTCCCTACAGTTGCTATTGCTGGTTGTAGGCCACTACAGTACTTGGCACAGAAACTGAGAGCAGGGAGACTTTCTGTCCTGGGAGCCAAGAGGGGAAGGGAACTAAGGGCCATTTTGGGTGAAGACAGATTTCACGAGGTGGAGTGAGGGGACGATTGGGACTGGTTGGTCAGGGAGATTGGGTGAAGGAGTCTGAACAGGGTGGGGGGGATTGGGATGAGGAGTCTAGAGAGGGAGACCGTCAATGGGAGCTGGTGGGGGTGGAGGGAGTGGGCCGCCAACATGGAGCCTATGGGGTAGAATAGAACTGTCTAGATTAGGAGTCTAGGAAAGAAGTACAAAACATCCATTTTAGCAATTTGACAAGACAGTGTTAACCCCCCGTCCCTGCACCCCCGCCAANCATTTCAAATAATTAACTTTCATCTACATTGTGCTCTTTTGAATGCTTATAAAATACACCTCTACCTCGATATAACACGAATTCGGATATAACGCGGTAAAGCAGTGCTCCGGGGGGCGGGGCTGCGCACTCCGGTGGATCAAAGCAAATTCAGTATAACGCCGTTTCACCTATAATGCGGTAAGATTTTTTTGGCTCCCGAGGACAGCGTTATATCGAGGTAGAGGTGTACATCAGTTATGTGAGCACAAACACAGATTAAAGTTTTTTACCCTAAATCTCTTGATGTCTTTTTGTTTTCTTCTTTAGATTCTGGTTCTTCAAATTTGCTATAGCAGTAGCAATTAATGTTGGAGCTTTTTTCATCCCAGAGGGACCCTTTACGACTGGTAAGATAAGACTGAATTACATCTTATTGCATGTGATGCAGTTATAACTTACTTTAAAATAAACCTCTTTAAATGTAGTTGCAAACCCTCTTTCTCACTATTGTTTTTTTTCCCCCTACCCCTAAGATTGAGCGGTAAAACTTCCATTGCTCTGAATGGATTGCATCTGATTTTTCTTTACAGTGTGGTTTTATGTCGGCATGGCTGGTGCCTTCTGCTTCATTCTTATTCAGCTGGTCCTGCTTATTGACTTTGCTCACTCTTGGAATGAATCTTGGGTTGAAAAAATGGAGGAAGGAAATTCAAGATGTTGGTATGCAGGTAACAGAACTTTTATCCCATTTCGGTGTGCATTTTGAAAACCTAGTGGAGGTGAGATGTACCAGTGTAGTATATAATGCCATTTTGCCAGGAATGTAATGTACAGAAGAGATTCTGCTTTCATAAACACCATTTTCTCTCATTCCATAAATTCCAGCCCTATTGTTTATGCTATATCTGGGTTTTTACCTGGTACCAAAAAACTTCTCAGTAATCAAATGTAACCTAAAATCTACATTGTTGCAGAGGTTAATGTTAACTATGAAACTTCATAGTGCTTTTTTAATTCACAAGCCTTGACTTTCAACACTTCACTGTTCTGTTTAGTGACTATAAAAATAAAGCAGGCTATAGCTGCTCCCTATTGATAATAAACATTATCATTAGGGTGACGAGATGTCCCGTTTTTATGTGGGCAGGAAGGGACAAGCTGCTTCCAGCCACAGGGGAGCGGGGTGGGAGGTGGAAGCGATGAGCTCTGCAAACATGGGCCAGGTCATCCCTCCCCTGCTCCCCTGTGGCTGGAAGCAGCGTTCCTTCCCTCCCGCACATTGCTGAAAGGCTGCTGCTGGCCACATTCTGGTGTGAACTCTAGCAGAAATCTGGAGGGGGGCATGTGACTCTGTGTGGTACTGTGTCCGTCCCCTCCCAGGTTCCAGGAGAGACGGGTCTGTCCCACGGGCCCAGACAAGTATGGAGGGTGGAGAGTGCTGGGCCGGGAGGGTTGGGTCGGTCTGTCCCCACCCCCCTATCCCCCAGAGAGGTGTCCGGGAGTGTGGGTGTGTCACCTCTCCCCATGTATGTCTGGGGGGGGGGAGGGGTGACCCCTCCCTGTGTGAACCCTAAGGCCTTAAAGATAAGGTAAATAAAAAAAATCCAACTATGCAGTATTTCTTTTTAACGGGGGCTCAGTCAACTTGATGTTAATTTGAACGTTTGTACTGCGTAGTTTTGATTACCGTTGATCTCACTTCAATATGAGTAATTTTACCAGGTGTCCTGTATTCAGCATAGAGAAATATGGTCACCCTAATTATCACAACTAATTTTTTTTCTGTAAGACCTTTCCTCTTTGCCTCTTTGGGTATGTATGGTGAGTGGGGCAAAATAGAGGAGACAGTTAAAATCACTGCACTGGAGTAATGAGATCGTAATAGGTGATCATAAAACTTACAATTTAGTTTATTTCAGGAGGCAAAAATGGCCTAGCTGGCTAGTTTTCTGTTTGCCTGGCAAGTCTGCTTTTTGAAAATGTGATTTAACAGATTCTTGTAAGCCTACATAATTCTACAAAAGATACGTTGAATAAGTGTATTGAGAAATAAGCTTCTTATAAATTCCTCTCCACAGGTCCAGATTTCATTGATTTTATTTGGGGACAGTGCTGTTAATTAAATTAAATGTAGATACATTGCTACAGGTTTGCCTATCTTGCTTTAACCAACTCCTTGGTAAAGAAGCCTGTATAAATACCCAGTTGAAGTGTTGGAGCATAACTAAAGCCTCAAGTTTCCCATTGATGGTGGTATTTGTCTTTATGATAGCGCCTTGAGGCATCAGGCAGAATCGGGGCCCCATTGTGCTAGGTGCTATTCAAACAATGTAAACAATTATCCCTACCCTAAAGAATGTATCTAATTTAAATTTTTAAAACATTTTTCTTTACATTTCAGTGTTTTAAATGTGTCCATAACCATTATCTGATACAATTTTGTGGATTCTTAATATAGCAGCACAATCATAAAATATTCTTTAAAGCTAATAACGTATGCTTCTTTTAAGGAAATTTAACTGTCTTGTTTGTCTCCCTTCACAGCTCTGCTGTCAGCTACGGCTCTAAATTATCTGCTGTCTCTGGTTGCTGTTGTCTTGTTTTATGTTTATTACACTCGTCCAGAAGACTGCTCCGAAAATAAGGCATTCATCAGTGTTAATATGTTGCTGTGTATTGGCGCCTCTGTAATGTCAATTCTGCCTAAGATCCAGGTATGCTATGTTGTTCAGTGAATGTTT